>OW028756.1:0-7500 GCA_932294355.1 Aporophyla lueneburgensis
ACACGTCGGTCTAGCTCAGAAAAAAGGAAAAAATTTTTGCTAACTCGTTCGAAAATTCTACCTTACCGATACAGTGAGCCCCATACAGTACGAAATCTTGAAAACGAAACATCCGATTTCTTCGCGGTTTTCGACGCTATCCTTCGTAATTAGGCTACGGCCCACCGTTTTAGCTGTCAGAATCCATTTGTCTTCATGGGAAGTAGGCAAATGTGCTAGTTGAAGTTTTCGTCAATTAATAAAACAATAGTGTAAATTTGCTTAATATTCTTACTATCTACCAAGTTTATTTTCATATAATTAAGTACTTACCCGCCGCACCTTCCGGGTGGACTGCGATCCTCGATCGGTTCGGCCTGCTGGGGGGCCCAAATAGCTAGATTTCGTGTTAAAATAATAAAAAACTCGTTTTTTCATCATAACTTTTATATTTTGTACTGAACCCATCCTCAAATACGTCGCCGTTGAACTGCTCGCGCGCAGACGCGTCTCTGGACACCTCACACGTCGGTCTAGCTCAGAAAAAAGGAAAAAATTTTTGCTAACTCGTTCGAAAATTCTACCTTACCGATACAGTGAGCCCCATACAGTACGAAATCTTGAAAACGAAACATCCGATTTCTTCGCGGTTTTCGACGCTATCCTTCGTAATTAGGCTACGGCCCACCGTTTTAGCTGTCAGAATCCATTTGTCTTCATGGGAAGTAGGCAAATGTGCTAGTTGAAGTTTTCGTCAATTAATAAAACAATAGTGTAAATTTGCTTAATATTCTTACTATCTACCAAGTTTATTTTCATATAATTAAGTACTTACCCGCCGCACCTTCCGGGTGGACTGCGATCCTCGATCGGTTCGGCCTGCTGGGGGGCCCAAATAGCTAGATTTCGTGTTAAAATAATAAAAAACTCGTTTTTTCATCATAACTTTTATATTTTGTACTGAACCCATCCTCAAATACGTCGCCGTTGAACTGCTCGCGCGCAGACGCGTCTCTGGACACCTCACACGTCGGTCTAGCTCAGAAAAAAGGAAAAAATTTTTGCTAACTCGTTCGAAAATTCTACCTTACCGATACAGTGAGCCCCATACAGTACGAAATCTTGAAAACGAAACATCCGATTTCTTCGCGGTTTTCGACGCTATCCTTCGTAATTAGGCTACGGCCCACCGTTTTAGCTGTCAGAATCCATTTGTCTTCATGGGAAGTAGGCAAATGTGCTAGTTGAAGTTTTCGTCAATTAATAAAACAATAGTGTAAATTTGCTTAATATTCTTACTATCTACCAAGTTTATTTTCATATAATTAAGTACTTACCCGCCGCACCTTCCGGGTGGACTGCGATCCTCGATCGGTTCGGCCTGCTGGGGGGCCCAAATAGCTAGATTTCGTGTTAAAATAATAAAAAACTCGTTTTTTCATCATAACTTTTATATTTTGTACTGAACCCATCCTCAAATACGTCGCCGTTGAACTGCTCGCGCGCAGACGCGTCTCTGGACACCTCACACGTCGGTCTAGCTCAGAAAAAAGGAAAAAATTTTTGCTAACTCGTTCGAAAATTCTACCTTACCGATACAGTGAGCCCCATACAGTACGAAATCTTGAAAACGAAACATCCGATTTCTTCGCGGTTTTCGACGCTATCCTTCGTAATTAGGCTACGGCCCACCGTTTTAGCTGTCAGAATCCATTTGTCTTCATGGGAAGTAGGCAAATGTGCTAGTTGAAGTTTTCGTCAATTAATAAAACAATAGTGTAAATTTGCTTAATATTCTTACTATCTACCAAGTTTATTTTCATATAATTAAGTACTTACCCGCCGCACCTTCCGGGTGGACTGCGATCCTCGATCGGTTCGGCCTGCTGGGGGGCCCAAATAGCTAGATTTCGTGTTAAAATAATAAAAAACTCGTTTTTTCATCATAACTTTTATATTTTGTACTGAACCCATCCTCAAATACGTCGCCGTTGAACTGCTCGCGCGCAGACGCGTCTCTGGACACCTCACACGTCGGTCTAGCTCAGAAAAAAGGAAAAAATTTTTGCTAACTCGTTCGAAAATTCTACCTTACCGATACAGTGAGCCCCATACAGTACGAAATCTTGAAAACGAAACATCCGATTTCTTCGCGGTTTTCGACGCTATCCTTCGTAATTAGGCTACGGCCCACCGTTTTAGCTGTCAGAATCCATTTGTCTTCATGGGAAGTAGGCAAATGTGCTAGTTGAAGTTTTCGTCAATTAATAAAACAATAGTGTAAATTTGCTTAATATTCTTACTATCTACCAAGTTTATTTTCATATAATTAAGTACTTACCCGCCGCACCTTCCGGGTGGACTGCGATCCTCGATCGGTTCGGCCTGCTGGGGGGCCCAAATAGCTAGATTTCGTGTTAAAATAATAAAAAACTCGTTTTTTCATCATAACTTTTATATTTTGTACTGAACCCATCCTCAAATACGTCGCCGTTGAACTGCTCGCGCGCAGACGCGTCTCTGGACACCTCACACGTCGGTCTAGCTCAGAAAAAAGGAAAAAATTTTTGCTAACTCGTTCGAAAATTCTACCTTACCGATACAGTGAGCCCCATACAGTACGAAATCTTGAAAACGAAACATCCGATTTCTTCGCGGTTTTCGACGCTATCCTTCGTAATTAGGCTACGGCCCACCGTTTTAGCTGTCAGAATCCATTTGTCTTCATGGGAAGTAGGCAAATGTGCTAGTTGAAGTTTTCGTCAATTAATAAAACAATAGTGTAAATTTGCTTAATATTCTTACTATCTACCAAGTTTATTTTCATATAATTAAGTACTTACCCGCCGCACCTTCCGGGTGGACTGCGATCCTCGATCGGTTCGGCCTGCTGGGGGGCCCAAATAGCTAGATTTCGTGTTAAAATAATAAAAAACTCGTTTTTTCATCATAACTTTTATATTTTGTACTGAACCCATCCTCAAATACGTCGCCGTTGAACTGCTCGCGCGCAGACGCGTCTCTGGACACCTCACACGTCGGTCTAGCTCAGAAAAAAGGAAAAAATTTTTGCTAACTCGTTCGAAAATTCTACCTTACCGATACAGTGAGCCCCATACAGTACGAAATCTTGAAAACGAAACATCCGATTTCTTCGCGGTTTTCGACGCTATCCTTCGTAATTAGGCTACGGCCCACCGTTTTAGCTGTCAGAATCCATTTGTCTTCATGGGAAGTAGGCAAATGTGCTAGTTGAAGTTTTCGTCAATTAATAAAACAATAGTGTAAATTTGCTTAATATTCTTACTATCTACCAAGTTTATTTTCATATAATTAAGTACTTACCCGCCGCACCTTCCGGGTGGACTGCGATCCTCGATCGGTTCGGCCTGCTGGGGGGCCCAAATAGCTAGATTTCGTGTTAAAATAATAAAAAACTCGTTTTTTCATCATAACTTTTATATTTTGTACTGAACCCATCCTCAAATACGTCGCCGTTGAACTGCTCGCGCGCAGACGCGTCTCTGGACACCTCACACGTCGGTCTAGCTCAGAAAAAAGGAAAAAATTTTGCCCGCCCACCCGCCCTATAGTGGCAGGGTAGATAAAACGCGAAATTTCGGTGTAATATTTTGATCACATATTAATATACCCAATTGCTCTTCAAGCTATTAGCACTCCAGTACAATGAAAACACCCATCATTTAGCGATCAGGAATCCATTTTCACACGACGAAACCTAATTAATCAAGCGAAAATGTCTTTAGTTCGGACTCCACCCCGTCCTGTTATTACTCCCGCCCCGGTCAAACCTTCACTCCTCCCTGCTGACGCTTCGGAGGTCACCAGCCTGGAATCATTCATCTCCGTCTTAACCACACTCGCTGAGTGTATTAAAACTAACGTCAATGAAAATAGAAGCGTTACGGGTGCTAATAAAAAGATGATTGCTCTTGCGTCGGACGAAATTCGCATAGTTTTATCAAAGCTACCGAACTTCGCTCGCTCTCTATGCGATGAACTCGGTGATGGAGTTCAACCGCCATCTTACATCGGCGAACTGAAAAACGAGATCATTGCAAGCGTGAAAGCAGACGTCCAAGAAATGAAGAACCTCATTAAAGCCGACGACGACAACCACGAGCTACGCAAAAAAGAGATAGTGACTTGCGTGCGAGAAGAGTTGAGCAAGCACCTCACTACAATCCCGAGTGCACCAACAGCACCAGCGACACCAACTTTCGCGCACGTTGCTAGCTCGTCTGCAGCTCGCGGTCCATTAAATGAGAAACCACCGACCAGACCTGCCCTCATAGTTTCGGCTAAATGCGACACACAAACGCGCCAGGATGTAGTACAGTCCTTCCGTAATAGCGTCAGTTTCCGCACCACCAACTATGCGCCTTCGAAAATCCAGTCTGTTTCGAACAACAAGCTGAGAGTCGAGTTTGAAACGGAGAAACAGCGTGATGAAACTCTCAAGAAGCTGGAAAAATCCACCGAGCTTACCGCGGAACCGGCAAGGAAGCTTCAACCCATGCTCATCCTCAAGGGAATCTCCACAGAAACGCCCTCGGAGGAGCTAATCGACATCATCCGCGGCCAAAACGAAGAGCTATCGCCTCTCATGGAGAACCAAGATGACCTGCGAGTTGCCTTCAAACGGAACAACAGAAATCCCAATTTGTACAACGCCATTCTAATTGCGCAGCCCACCCTATGGCGCAGGTTAGTCGAAAAAGGAAGGGTCTGTATCGACTACCAACGCGTCCATTGCGAAGATTTCTCACCATTCATCCAGTGCAATAAGTGCCTGCAGTTCGGGCATATTAAGACCAAATGCACAGCGAAGCAATCCCCTTGCGCCTACTGCTCTGAAGAAGGCCATAATATTGAGAGCTGCCCGCTTCGAGAGAAGAAAGGCATGCCAAAATGCTACAACTGCCACCAACATAACTGTAAATTCAACACCAGCTACGATGCTGGGCACAAGGCCACCTCAAACAACTGCCCAAGAGTGAAATCACTTAAACTCAAGATTACCAGCCGCACTGATTATGGATAAAACAGTTATCAAGATATTACAGTGTAACATTGATCGCTCTAAAAACAGTTTTCACGAATTTTTAACTTATTTCTACAATGGCCAATATGACATAGCTTTGTTGTCCGAACCCTATATAGGATCTGGCAAGGAAGTCAAGCCTATATCGGGGGTGGACATCTTTCAATACTCCAACGGATGCAATGTTAAGGCTTGCATCCTCGTCAAACCTGGATGTGGTGTGGTGTTGGGGGAGTCGGGGATGTCTTCAGCCAACTTCAGCGTGATTCAGCTACAAACCGACCACCAGAAATGGTACCTGGCCTCAGCCTACGTAGAGCCAAGGGACGACACTTCCTGCACGCTTGAAGCCATCGACTGCTTCCTCAAAACCACATCGCAACATAAATGCCTAGTGGGGGGTGACTTCAATGGCTGGCACCCAGCGTGGGGCAGCGTAAAACCAAACCCCAGAGGAACCGACGTTCTAGAACTCGCCTATGCTAATGATATGTACATTTGTAATACCGGAACCACCCCTACTTTCGAGACAGTAACCCATGGACGCGACCGATCGTCCATTATTGACGTGACGCTTGCGTCTGCCTCAATGTACGACTCGGTACGCGATTGGAAGGTCAACCTGGACTGTTGCACGTCATCGCAACACAACGCCATCGATTTTAATATCGCCACCCGCAGACCCACAGTAAAAGGGAACAACGACCACTCCACTTTCCTATTTAACACCAAAAGGGCGGACTGGGCAGCTTTCAAAGACGCTGTACTGCACAGAATGACAACCTCAGACGTGTTGGATAGAGATGTGCCCAATTTGGATGTTGATCAGCTGGAGTCTCTCGTCCGAACAATCACAGAGTTGATACGCGACAGCTGTAACGAGACCATGCCTACCAAAGGTCAGAAACGCAAATACAAACCCCCATGGTGGTCCGAGAGCCTCGAAACTCAAAAAAGGGATATCATCAATCTCCACAGACGCATCCACACCGCGAAACGGCAACGCTTACCGCTCGAAGCCCTTTTGGAGGAGAGCCAGAACAAGAAAGCGGCCTACTCGGAGGAACTCAAAAAAGAATCAACTAAAAACTTCCGAAAGTTCTGCGAACTACAGCAGAAAGAGAATGTTTGGTCGTTAACCAACCGACTTCTGAAGGAGACGGCGCCCAGAAGACCACCAATCACTCTTAAAGTGGGTGATAAATTCACTACCGATGGAAAGGAGACAGCCACTGCCCTCCTCAATCATTTTTACCCCGACGACACATCCGATTCTATGCCTGCTCAAGAACAACTCCGTGTCCAGTCCAATAGCCCTTCGACCAACACCAAAGACGACGATCCTTTTACGGAAGACGAGGTTCTTGAGCAGCTCAAACAAATAAACCACAATAAAGCCCCTGGCCTCGACAACCTCACTTCCGACATCTGCCTTCAATTCACCGTACATTACCCCCATTTGATAACCGACATCATGAACAGATGCCTTAAGCTACAGTACTTTCCCCGAATATGGAAAGAGGCCTATGTCAAGATCATTCCCAAACCGGGAAAGGATGATCCGACGAATCTAAAATCCTTCCGCCCCATAGGTCTCATTCCGGTATTCGGGAAGCTTTTAGAAAAACTTTTTATTAAAAGGGTGGTCCACCATGCTGAGGTGGGCAACCGACTTAACCCCCTACAGTTTGGCTTTCGTCAACAGAAAAACACCACCCAAGCCATCTATACCGCTCTAACTCACGTAGATAACGCCCAACGAAACCATCAACTTGCTGTAGCCATTTCACTCGACATCAAGGCGGCGTTTGACAATGCTTGGTGGCCTGCCCTTTTCCATCGTCTCAAACATATCGGTGTTCCACAAAATATTTATGGGCTAATAAAAAGCTACGTGGAGGACAGGATCGCCACACTGGATCACGCTGGAGTCCGAGTTCGCAAAACTTTGACAAAGGGCTGCATTCAGGGTTCCGCGTGTGGACCGGTCTTGTGGAACCTGATCCTGGACGAGCTCCTAGACATGCCACTCCCATCGGGCTGCCACATGCAGGCATTCGCAGATGACGTCCTGCTCATCGTTACGGCGGACACATCGGAAGCAGTGGCGCAGTTGGCCAACAGTATCCTCGCTAACATCAGCGAATGGGGCCAACGCGTAAAACTGACTTTTGGTCCGGAAAAGACACAAGTAATCGCCTTCACGCCCAAAGCGAAGACCGCGCAACTCCAAATGGACGGCACTGACTTAGTGTTTGTGCCCGAAATTAAACTGCTTGGTGTCATCTTAGACGAGCAATTGAGATTCAACAGCCATATTAAATACATATTGACGAAAGCAACTCGGATATTTAAAAAACTAAGCATGTACACTAGGTGCACGTGGGGAGCACATCCAGAAAACGCTCGTACAATATACCTTCACGTTATCGAACCCATCATCACATATGCTGCTG
>OW028756.1:612500-976783 GCA_932294355.1 Aporophyla lueneburgensis
TTGATGTGTAGCCGTAGCCGTGCGTACAAAAATCTATACATCTATACAAATAAATAAAATTGAAGTGTCTGTTTGTCATTTCAAATTAACAGCTTTTCACTAAATGCATATGAAAGTATATACGGTACTAACATCAAAAAATCAATGTTTGTCAGTCTGTCTGTTTGTTCCAGCTAATCTCTGAAACGGCTGGACTGAATTTGACGGTACTTTCACTGGCAGATAGACGATTTTATAAGGAGTAACTTAGGCTACTTTTATTTTAGAAAAAAACTTTTATTTTAGAAAAATACCTGCGTTAATTTCCGACATCCACGCGGGCGAAGCCGCGGGCAAAAGCTAGTTGTTAAATATATTAGTAATTTTAATTGAACATAGGATTAGTAATTCGTTTAAAACTCGAAACTCATATAAACCATTTGGAACTCAATATACATAGTGGCTCTTGGAGCACTAACATGAAATTTAATTAATTTGATCGGCTTAGACTTCTCTTTAAAATCGGCGGCATCATTATTGATCTTAAAGATGTTTACGGATTATATTGATTCCATCTTCACAAACAGGTAGACGCCATCAGTTGCGCGTGCATTGCAGCGCAGTGGGTCACACGATCCTCGGCGACTACACGTATAGCGGCACAAGAGACAGTGCGCCTCACAGAATGTTCTTACACGCTACCAGGTATTTATCGACTATTATAAGCTTAAACCAAAGATAGTGAAACTCAGCAGACTTGAAGGGTGAAGCATAAAAAAAGTTTTTGGTTTTTTGGGAGTCAACAATTGCTGGTAGTAACTTAGTAGTCCAAAGGTTGGATCGTTATTGTGTATTCGCACTTGTCAAACTCGTCCGATAATGTGGCCAAAGTGCGCGCGGCCTTACGTTCGAGCTTTTGGGAGACACTGACTGACATGACTGGCAAATTCGACGGTCTGTAAAGCGAAACTTTTTGTAAAACATGTATACCACAGTATTTTGAATTAAATTAACCTATGAACCTCCTTATTGTTTTCCAGGCTAATTTTACCCGTATCAGAAGAGCCGTTGGATATCCAGACGAATGAACCGTTCTTCACTGACACACGGTTTAGCTCAAAATGGAAATCCGAGACGACTTACTACAAATTTCGGAGTAAAGAAGACTTTAAAGCAGTATGCGATATTTTAAACAAATCTTACGTCATAGGGGTTCAGTACAAAATGTTTAAGATGTAATCCGTTTTCGTTTTATACTGTAATTTATTTTGTAATTAGTATAAAATTTTATATTTATAAAAATTGAAAATAAACTTCTACACATCATTTTGCATTTTACTTCTGAAATAACAGTCATTCACTTGATTTCATCTGTCGACTGTGTCTATCTTTATGTCCAGTTAAGTCTGCAAAAACTACATTCTACTCTTGACTCAATCACGCTATTTTAATAAGACGTAATCAGAAACAGTATAAGTTCAAGATAGTTCTTGAGCAATAGCAAAATACAATAATAATTTGAGTTGTAGGTGGGCCGTACCAGGCTTTTTTGTGTTGGAATGTGTTCGACCCGATGCAAATTACATGCACATTTCATCACATTAAGTTAGATCCTTGTCAGCCTGTAATTTACTATCAACAAAAAACATCGCATGAATGTAACCGAACAACAAAGGCCGTAGCCTGTGGTGTTCTGTAGTTGCTGCTAGCTCGCGTTAATTTATAAATTACCTCAAGGCACTTGGTCATTTATTTCATAACAAAATACATTGTTTAAAAAATATTACAACGGTTACGTACATACTATCGGGATGAAAGTATCCTATATTAAAACTATCTGTATTCCAAATAGCATCCGAATCCGTTCGGATGTTTTTGCGTTATAAAGTAACAAACATTTTAATAGATTTTGATTATTATTAGGAAAATTTAAAACTCATCGATAAAACACAAACCGATCGCGCATCACTACTATTCACCACCTGTCAAATTCGTTCATTGACGTTCTAAACTTCTAATTAAAGGACCGGGCATCGAAAAATATTAGGTTTTCGTACTTTTACTTAATAATTAACTAAAATCATCATGGAAATCGATGCTGATCCTATGGAAGGCAGCAGCTATGATCTAGGAGTGACTGTGAAAGCAGAAATAAAGGAAGAGGATGAAGATGATCATTACAATACTATGTAAGTAGTCGAAACCGTATTGATTATTTACACTCTTTAATGTTTTTGATAATCTTACGACGAAACAGCGGAGGGTTAAATATTGCAACACTTTAAAACAACATACTCTCTGATCTGCTTATGTATTGCAAGTTTACTTTGAGGATAGAGGACTATAACACTTCAATAAATATGATGAGATATTAAAATCTATCTTCACTGAGCAACTTGGTATATGAACTTTTAAGTTAAAATGTAATACAAGTAGAGACTCCTCGGTAACAGTGTATCATGGGTATGCAGATAGAGTATGTTGTGGGGAAACCCAACCATTTGAGTTTTGGGTCAGTGGGTAGCCTTAGGGGCGGATTTTTAGGAGTTGGAGTATATCCTTAGGGGCGCTATGAGAAGCAAAGAAAACGAAAAAAAAATTTTATTGGTTAAAAAAATTTTTGGGACTTTTTTTTCGAATTGGTACCATACGCTTATAGGCACCATGAGCAGTGCAGAAAACAAAAAAAAAAAAACTTTGAAAATTTGCCTAAGTCCTTTGCCCCTAAGAATACTCAAGCTGAAACAACGATCGACACTTAGAAAAATTTTGATGTTTTTTTTTTCCAAGATTTTGCTACTTTTTTTACATGATCTCATAGCTTTTGAGTAGAGCAACAATTTGTTTCCCGAAAACAATCTCATCCGAGCTACCATTTTGGAAATATAAATGGTTTTACATAAAATAAAAAAAAGTAAAAGGTCCATAACTCGGAAACGGTGCGTCGTAGGGCCATGCTTCTCAGACCCTAAATGGTGGCTACACACAAGGTCAACCCGATACTGCAAAAAAATCGGAAAGTTTCCGAAAAAAAAAAATAGCGAAAATTTTTCTAAGTCCTTGCTCCATAGCGCCCCTAAGGCTACACTCCAACCGAGTTTTGAGTTTTTAGGGTGCAGTAATGCTAAGAACAGTGTTATAAGTATTTACTGTTGGTGTACTATAATCAATGTTCCTAACTTCCCAACTATGTTGGGGTCGGCTTCCAGTCCTACTGGATGCTACTGATTACCAGGATCGGTAGTAACAGCTGCATAGGTTTATTGATCAGCGGTTGGTTTGTGGTTATGTGACCATATTTACACACAAAGATCGCCTTGGTGCAACTGAATTTTGGGCCAAATATGTTTGAAGTTTTTGCCATACACATAGTAAAATTATATTATAATAGCTTTTGCCAGCGGCTTCGCCAGAGTGGAGGTCAGAAATTATCCCGCGGGAACATACTACCGGGATAAAAAGTAGCCTATGTCCTTTCTCAGGCTCTAAACTATCTGTGTACCAAATTTCATTTAAATCGGTTCAGTAGTTTTAGCAGGAAAGCGAGACAGACAGACAGACAGACAGACCGACAGACCGACAGACAGACCGACAGACAGACAGACCGACAGACAGACAGAGTTACTTTTGCATTTATAATATTAGTGTGGATGTGGACTAGCAGACTCTTATGCCAATTAGGACGTATGGCGTATACGTATTATGCAACTTTGGGACTGTACTAAACAAAGTAACATTAAAATAATTCAAAAATAAAGTACTCTGAGAAGCTGTAGATCAGCCTTTCCCAAAGTGGGCGATAATGCCCCCTGTGGGCTGTAGGCCAGAAAAAAAATGGCCCATTCCCCTTCTGGGTCTCTTACCATCCCCGGGGGGTTATCGCCCACTTTGGGAAAGGCTGCTGTAGATGCATCAAGGTACATTAGAAATGACGACCTCCACCATGACTTTCAAATAAAAATAATCACCATCATCCAATTTGCTAAAACCCAAGAACACAGACTCCACAGACATGTGGACATCGAGGCAATTCAGCTGCTAGACAACACGGACATAGTGCGTAAGCTAAAGATAACGAAACTATTTGATATAGTGTAGTGAATAAATAGTGCTGGCCTATATATAAGGTTGTCAGATACAGGCTTATCATTTCCAGGACAATTCAACAAAAAAAAAAAGCTCTCTTTGATTTATAAAACTGTTTTTTTTTTTCAAAATCTATTAAACTTGCAAAACCTAAAATTTTGAAATTTTGAGCAAGACATGCCAAAATTGATCTGAGTCTGTAGTTCTGTTAAATTTTCCAGCAGGCTAAATATTACATGCTGGCAACTATATTTATACCTTTATAAAAAAAACTGGTATGTGTTTGCAATTCGGGACCGTAAAAGATAATTACTGGACATGAGACAAGATGCAAATTTCCAGGACACTCCCAGATTTTCCGACCATCTGGCAACCCTAGCTACATGTAACAATGAACAAAGTGTACTTATTAATTATCAGACCCTAAGAAATTGCTATGGAATTGTGTAAAGTGCAAAATGACACTATTCTTAGTTTTCAACCGACGAAAAAAAACGGAGGAGGAAGGTATTAGTTATATATTTGTATCTTCCCTCTATTTCCTAGTTGGAAATAGTTTGTGTACTAGTTTAGTTTTCTGTGTATCCTATCATACCTGGGATTCAAACCTATGATCTCGAACTAGTTAGTTGCAGCTGTTATCCTATCGAAGTTAGACTGCTATTAGAGCCAAGCTCCTTAATGCGGCTTACAGAAAATTGACTAGTAGAAGTTTATTGTACGCACGGCCACAAATCAAGCTACACTTTTCCAGGAAAAGCTGGCGAAAAATTTATGCAATGCGAAGCTCAGCTACAACTGGAAATGGATAGGTTGAAGTGTAGCCATGTGTACTAGTACCTAACTTCTTTTTTTCTTAGCCTGGAAACACTGGACTATCCCTCCCCAGCATGCGTAGCATGATCACCGTAGAAATGGGTTTTGTCGACGGAAGAATAGACAAAATTACAGATTGTAGAAAGATTAAAGACAGAGTTAAAGATTGTAGAAAGATTTGTACCGTTTTATGCTCGCGTAGCATGATAATTCTATCTCTATTCTACCAAGAATAGACAGTTAATTCTATGGTGGTCATGCTACGCGTGCTGGGAAAGGCTCCCTCCACTCCTACCATCATTCGTGAGCTAGTGCGTCCTCCTTCCAGGGTTAACGGAATCTATCCAGCTCGTCCCGCCATCTTCTACATGGTCTGCCGCGACCCCGCCTCACTGTCTCAGGACACCAGTTCTGTGCTACTTGTGCCCACAGTTTGTCTGGCATGTGGCAGACATGTCCTGCCCAGTCCCATTTAAGTTGGGCAGCCTTTAGTTTACTTTTTTTTTGCACTGCTCTTGTCGTCGATCACGCCTGATGGAAAGCGATGCATGAGGTTTATGGTGGAAAGAACGTGCCCAGCAGATGCCTGTTTACTCTAGATTTGATGGTACACGGGTTTAATGTGGAATATTGTTCAATACATCTCATTATTACTAGGAGAGTTACTTGTCCGTAGAAAGGCGAGCTTCGCCAGTGCACTGTGTTTTAACTTTAATCAAGGCTTGTTATTATATAAGGTTAAGGTGTATCTATTCATACACGAAATATTTTAAGAGGTTACACCTGTAGGTGGTAAAGAAGCTATAGAAGCAAAAAGATTTTTTTTATCTAAGCGTTTTTGAATTTTCGTCATTATTATAATTTTAAAACTGCTTGAGACGATTTGCATAAAACCTTTACTCCAAATTCTATGAATGGCCTGCCTGACGCTGCGAGGGCGGCGACCGGACGGCAAGGACATGGCCGCGGTGTCTCGGGCCGTTAAAAATAAGAAGGAGCCATTATTTCTTATGTGCGTCAAATAATTTACAAATATTAAATTTTGAAAAAAATACATTTAGAAATTTTTTTTTGCTTCTGTAGCTTATTTACCACCTACAGGTGTACCTCTTAAAATATTTCGTGTATGAATAGATACACCTTATATAAATAGCTACTGCCCGCGACTTCGTCCGCGTTAAATTTTTGCTCCCTTGACCCTTCCCGTTGCATCGAATTGCCTGCCAGTTTTCGACCATTTTTCGTTGCTGTTCCGCTCCTTTTAAACGTAGCGTGATGTTATATAGCCTATAGCCTTCCTTAATAAATATGCTACCCAACACAAAAAGATTTTTTCAATTCAGACCAGTAGCTCCTGAGATTAGCGCGTTCAACCAAACAAACAAACAAAACTACAAACATACTCTTCAGCTTTATAATTTTAAGTATAGATTAGACTGCTTTATACCATGTCTAAAGCAAATAAAGACTTATCTTATCTCTACCTTATTTGCTTTTAAAAACGGCGAAGGAAAACATTGTGAGGAAACGGCATGTCATAGAACCAAAAATTGGAAGACATGTGACATCTACCAACCCGCACTGGGGCCGCGTGGTGGTTAACAACCCACATCTCGGGCTGATCATTACAAGTCTTGTTTCAAGTCCCTCGTCCAACAATAAAAACAAAAATAGATAGATAACATTTTAAAGAAAGGGTTTTAACTTCCAGGGCACTGCTGGAGCTCGCACAATGCGTTCAATCGAACCAGGAACCGATCGAATTCAACTCCACCGACGCGATGATGGACCCGAAGACCGGCCTCATGATCTGTCTCCATTGCCTTGAGGACTTTGACGCGTCCTTACTTTCTGACCACATGATCACGGCACACAACTATAGGAGAGTGCTCTTCAAATGCCATGTCTGCCAAAACACGTTCCAAGAACGGAAACTTTTAGTGATACACCGGCAAGAATGCCAACCCGAGCAGAAAGTCCGTAAACGGAAAACGTTTCAGCAAATTATGAGGGAGGTCGAAGCTAAATATTTTGTGGAAGAACAAGAAGACTTGTTGGAGCCGGTATCATGTCCTATATGCTTGTTGGAGCTACCGAAGTATTGTCTAAAAGAGCATTTGCTGAATGAGCATCGCAAGCCAGATGTGATTCTAACGTGTGGGCGCTGTAACAGGAATTTTAAGTCAAAGTTGACGCTGAGGGAACATGTCAAATTGGTCCATGAAGCTATCGAGGACTCGGAGGAGTGTGAGCTGTGCGGACAAAAGTTCAGGTCGCTCAAGTATCTGTCCAATCATAAGAGGAATGTGCATCCTTCTGGTAAGTTCTTCTACTTGTGTAAACATTCAGATCTTGCAATTAATGGTGCCCTTCATATTTCATCGGTGTAAAGTACAGTGGAGTTTGTCTGCAAAAGACAACCTTACAAGTACAGACTGCCCAAAAAATAAATTAATCACATTCGAACTCTGAAGCTAATGTAGAATAAGCTATTAAATATTTTAGCATAGGTTTTTGAAAGACGCACTAGCATGGCACGCGCGTTTCTATAAACACGAACGCGTGGAATAAACGAAGTAATTATTTAAAGCGCACTACAAAGGTGTTTCACTGCATGCTCATCAAAAGAGATAATTAACTGGGGTCTTCGGATAATGGATGTTTGATGTTTTCGAATTTAAATTAATTTAATTAATAGAAAACGAACAGTTCTTTTATCACATTAATTTTCATTCGAAAACATCCATCGGTTTCTTCTTGTTTCCGGTCTGCAATGATACTAGAACCCCACTAAACTATGGAGTAATATTTTTTTGTATTTTTGTATTAAAAATGTCGCCTAAAATGCAACATTTTTGAGAAAACGTTCAGGATTTTTGTATTAACAAATAATGAACTTTTCCGAAAGATTGGCAAGAATAAAAAGTTCTTAAAATCACTCAACAAAATGCACTTGTGTAATGTAATGCCCCCAAGACGCCTATGTCCAGCAGTGGACGTCTCTCCGTCTCGCATAGGGTCACAGCATTATGCTGAGCGATGGCCGTTTTGCGTGGATGTGACGCATATTTTCCCTAGCTTTTTTATATTTTTGTTGTGTTCACGTTCAGTCTTTCTTTGCGTCATATTGACCGCAAATAAACGTATTTTCTTTTTCTTTCTTTAAACTTTTGTAATGGGCAGAGGTCGGAATTAGGTAGTAGTTATTGATGTACTTGCATCGAAATGTTTATATTAATATGGATCTTCCCGGGATTCCTAATAGACAATCCCATGTGACCAACAATATGCAACAAATAAATAATAAAAAATAAACCTCAGAGATAGATAAGACAAATAAAACAAAGATAATTATATACAATTTTTATTAGTATTAAATTCACAATACAAATTATTAATAGTCTTAAGCAAATTCTCATACTTATACTGCGCCTTTTTATAAATAGATCACGGGATTTTTCTGCTGTTCTAAATTGATCCTGAGATTTGGGGCATATCCACTTTATTCTTTCGTTGTATGAAATCAGTGTAAGTACAGTAGAGCGTCGATTATCCGAACTAATTGGGGGACAGGAGTGTTCGGAATATCGGTTTTTTGGATAATCGAACTGTATTGATTCAGCCATATATATTTATGTACAGGTGAATGAAAACCTTATGTTTAGACATATGAAGGACCGATGAGAAGAACTGGCTAAAATATGGATTTTGTGATCACAGACAATAAAAAATCAATTAAAAAAATGTGACTTAGCCGATTCTTCCCCTTAGCCCTTCATATCTTTAATGACAAATAGTTCCTGTGACGCGGTAAAATTCAGTTTATCAAATAACGGTTACTTGGGAGTGACATATGAGTACATACAACTAACAGTTCGAGACCAATTTCGCGTATATAAGGTGTATCTATTCATACACGAAATATTTTAAGGGGTACACCTGTAGGTGGTAAAGAAGCTATAGAAGCAAAAAGAAATTTTAAATTTTTTGTTAAGCGTTTTTGAATTTTCGTAATTATTATAATTTTAAAACTGCTTGAGACGTTTTGCAAAAAACCTTTACTCCAAAATCTATGAATGGCCCGCCTGACGCTGCGAGGGCGACGACCGGATGGCACGAGCATGGCCGCGGTGTCTCGGGCCGTAAAAAATAAGAAGGAGCCAATATTTCTTATGTGCGTCAAATAATTTATAAATATTTAATTTAAAAAAAGAACCCTTAGAAATTTTTTTTTTCGTTGCTATAGCTTCTTTACCACCTACAGGTGTACCTCTTAAAATATTTCGTGTATGAATAGATACACCTTATATTGTAGCGCGGGAGGAGGATAGCACGAGCGAGTCGGGCGGGGCGTAGTAGTTCGGATAAGCGGTCATTCGGTTGATCGACGTTCGGATAATCGCCGCTCTACTGTACTTAAATAACTCTACCTAATTCCGACCTCTGGTATTGTGTCTTCGTGTGGTGATAGACAAGTCTTCTCAGGCAACAAGATCCACAAGTGCTCGGTGTGCGGCAAGGAGTTCAAGTCGCGCCTGTGCCTGCACCAGCACAGTAAGTACGTGCACCCGCCGCAGTCGGCGTCGGCGCCGTGCCCGCACTGTCCCGGGAAGGTGTTCAAGTCGCGCATGAACCTCACGCAGCACCTCAAGGTCGCGCACGGCTGGAAGAGGAAGTGAACGAGTGTGGCAGTCATAACATTCTGTAGCGTTACTTTAAAAAAATAATATATTAAATTCTATGGGGGACAAAGACACATTAGTGATGTGCCGGATATATGTATCCGTATCCGTTAATTTTTTGGGGATCTTTTACCTTATAAATTTTTCAAGACAGAGATGTAATTCTATATATAAGGTGTATCTAATCATACACGAAATATTTTAAGGGGTACACCTGTAGGTGGTAAAGAAGCTATAGAAGCCAAAAGAAATTTTTTATCTAAGCGTTTTTGAATTTTCGTAATTATTATAATTTTAAAACTGCTTGAGACGTTTTGCATAAAACCTCTACTCCAAATTATATGAATGGCCCGCCTGACGCTGCGAGGGTGACGACCGGACGGCACGAGCATGGCCGCGGTGTCTCGGGCCGTAAAAAATAAGAAGGAGCCAATATTTCCTATCATGTGCGTCAAATAATTTATAAATACTAAATTTAAAAAAAAACACTTAGAAAATTTTTTTTTTCGTTGCGCTAGCTTTTTTACCACCTACAGGTGTACCTACCTCTGAAAATATTTCGTGTATGAATAGATACACCTTATATAGGTGAATAAGAAGCAATAAAACAATATTAAAAACAATTGGAATTACTTTTTAATTCCATGAAATCAAATACATATTTAGTGACTAAACAAAACAAAAGAAAGACCCGCGCAATGCAAGTTAAAACATATCCTTGTTAAGTAAAGCTTGTCAAATGACGTCAGCTATCGTTTCAAGGTCACGCACATTGATACCGATTTAATACGAGAGTCAAGATCCGTGTCCACGGATCTTGACGCCAAATATCCGTATTCGGATCCGTATCCGCGGATATACAATTTAACGATCCGACACATCAGTAAACAGAATTAAAAGTTTGATCTGTCCCCGTATCACTGTTAGAGGGCAGATAGGAGTGATTAAAGTTCGAACTGTCCTTGCTCCCTCGTCGCTAACAAACGGACAGATCAAAGCTTTTTCAAGAATAATAACACCATCCTATTTGTTCCTGTGGTTGTAAGTTTTTAAACTAGATGAGGTCGGCGTTTCCTATCTGACTACTCTGAGTAAGGCCGAATCAAACTCAGAGGTTTACAGTCTCTTTTAAAGTCCAGACATAACATGCTTGGTCACAAAGCACATCATGTGAACACCATGTGGATTGGTAACTGAGTGGCTTCCATAGAAAACCAAACTAATAAGTCGAAAATAAAGGAAAAAGCATGCGGTGCTTGATATCAATTAAAAAATACCTTAAAAAGCACCCCACGCTTTTGTCTACTATTTTCTACTTTTTAGTTTGGTTTTCTATGGAAGCGTGGTTTTTAGTTTTTTTTTTAAACTATTGTGTATTTATTTTTTACGAATGTAATTTGAGTTTCTTAGCAAAAAGTTGTTTGAAATGACGGATATAATTTCCCTTCCTTGATGGATGCAGGTTCCTACATCGCCACATACACAATGGTGAAACTAATTAATTATTAAGCCAACCTACTATGTACATATAATAATTATCTGAAACTATGTTTGTATGAAAGAGAAATGAGAGGATCTGAAGGAAAGAGGGATATTGTTCTAAGTGATCAATGTTCTAGATAAGTATTTAGAGCGTGCTGGGGTAAGCCCGTACGACTAGTGTTGCAAAGGACTCGAGTCCTCGAGTCGTAATTTTAAAGACTCGACTCAATTATGCAAGACTCAGTGAGCTCAAAAGGCTCGGAGTCTAGAATCAAGCCAAGTCCAAGTCATTCAGTTTTAAAAAGGACTCGAGTCTTAAAAACTACTTGAGTCTTAAAATGAACTCGAGTCTTGTAGCTCATCATTCGAAAAAACTCGAATAACTCGTCAGATTTTTTGTACCCAAAGTTACATCATCACCACTATTTTGAATTTATTGCCTTCTTTCGAGTCTTTTCGAATGATGAGCTACAAGTTTCATCTTCATGCTCCGAGTGTTTCTTTAAGACTCGGGTTCATTTAAAGACTCGAGTCCCTTTTAAGACTCGAGCCCTTTTCAAGACTCGAGTCCTTTTTGAGACTTGAGTCCTTTTTAAGACTTGAGTGCCTAACTGTAGACTCCGAGCCCTTTGAGCACACTGAGTCTTGCATAACTGAGTCGAGTCTTTAAAATTAGGACTCGAAGACTCGAGTCATTTGTAACACTACGTACGACTCAAATTCCCGGATAATTCGGCAATATGTTTAATGCGGGCAATATTGTGCCCTGTGACATTTTATTCTGCCTCGACGACTATCGGGGCAAAATTTACGTTTTGGTCATTTAATTTCGCAGAATTTGTTCCGTACTCTCTTATCCCAGCGACGAAATTACCCCAATATACCTAATTTCCTTAAAAAATGGTATAAAATTGTTTGATATTTAAAGTCCATATGTTTAGTTATACAGAATATTGTATTAATTGCAAGCAAAATAATTAATACACCAGTTAAAGGTGAATTTGCAATGTCACCGATTCATTGTTTATACAAAAGTAGACATTTGGATCATAGATCACAAACATGTTCATTAAAAAGCTGTACTTACATTGTATGTATATTATAAATTGTATTTTATGTTGAGCTGAAGTAAATTTTATTATTAAGTGTTAACAAGTTTATTTAAAAAAAAAAACCTCTCGTCTACATAATATGATCCCGGTTTTATAATGTCATAATAATCTCTAAGTTCTAGATCTAAAATTTGCTCTTCGGCGTAAATAGTCTTAAGTTTTTGTACCATTGACTGTAGTATTTCTACGTCTATCATAGAGTGGTGTGTACTACTCGCACGAACAAAAGCTAAACTATTTTCTATCCTAATTAGTTCCTGAGTTAAATCTTCTACATTATCGCTTATAATTTCTAGTAGTTGGGCAAAATGAGCATATTTTATTAAATTATTTTCTCTTAGTGCATTACTTTGTAATATAGTCACTAGGGTAGTGTTGATTTTATTCTGGTTTTCTACTATTTGTGTAATTACGCTATTATATTTAGACATCCACTCTTTACTTATACTTATATGATCATTGAATTCGGTCACTAATTTGTTTTGATTACGTTCTAAGATTTGAATTGCCTGATTATACCTTACCGCATCCTCGTGATCTAGGTTCCCGGTTAGGCTTTTTATTATTGAACCTAGTCCGTCTACAAGACCTCTTTTGGCTCTGTTGGGTTCTAAAGATCGTAATTGTTTTAGGACATTGCCAAGTTTGCTAGCAAGATATTCCAATTGAATTTCGTATAACGCGTAGGTGTCATTAGTCATTTGCTTTTGACAGATCGTTAGTTGGGTTTGTAGGGATTGAATATTGTTTTCTATATTGCTTAGTTGTACGTACTGGATGAAAGTATGATGGTGAGTCGTAATTTTCATTTGTCCAAGTTTAAAGGGTAGAAGCCCGGGTCCGTCATCGAGGCTTTCGAGTCTTATCTCCTGAGGTCGCGTCATTGGGAGAATTGCTATCAGTAGGATCCTGTAACAATTTTGCTGATTTAGGAACACGCTTGAGTCTTGATTTCGCTATGGGGCCACGTTTTTTTGAAGTATAAATATGAATCGGCAGGTCTGCCAAAACTGTGTCCTGTGTATATCGTGGGGCAGTCTTTTGTCGACTAGCAAGGGGGTTTGTTATAAATATTTGCTGTTGGGGTACGTATTCTATCTCGGGTTCACGGTTTTCATTTCGTTTCTCAACTATCGCGGTACGATTAGCAAGTGATGACGAGTTGATGATGTCATAAACATGTTTCATTTTATCTCTATGGACTTGCGTGTACTGTTGTAATAAATGCTGTGTAAGGTCAATGTCTTTACAGTCTCGGGGGTCAAAATGACCAGTCAGTAGGTCAAAGGGGCGACATCTCGTGAAACTATGTATTGAGCTATTATAAGCTATTAAAGCATAGGGTACAAGATTAATTATTGGTTCGTCTTTATACTGTAGCTTAAGAAGTCTAAGATGTTCTAAAAGAGTTGAGTGGAATCGTTCGATATTTCCGTTATCGTTAGGAGAGTGAGCTAGTATTCTATGATGGTTGATCCCATGAAGCCTCGTAAATTCCATGAACAATTGGTTTGTAAACTCAGTCCCATTGTCTGTAATAATAGTTATAGGGACGCCATGGTGGGTGCAGTACTGCAAAAGGGCTTGTAGTATGCTAATAGCGGTTCCGTCACGTAAGTGATAAGCTTGACCGTACTTTGTAAATACATCGATAAATGTTACATACTTTTCACCCTGTACAGTAAATAGATCCATGTGGATTGTCTCAAACGGCTTGGTAGCTGGTGGTACGATGTTAAACTGAGGTCTAATCGGGTTTCTATCGTACTTGGCTTGACCGCAAATCGTACATTCGTTTATAAATTTGGTTATCTGGTCTTTCATTTTTGGCCAGTAGTATTTACGAGATAAGGCTAAATGACACTCGGTAATTCCACGATGGTTAGTTTTACCGTCATGATGGTGTCGTATTATCTCCTGTTGTCGAAGGTAATCTTTGACATTTTCTAATTCACATTTAGCTAAAACGAGATTTAAGGATGAACTTTTGAATTTTTCCTGTATGATTGGTATAATTGAGTACATGGCTAGAGGTGGATTAACTAAAATAGCTGTCTTAACCTTGGGGTTAACGTATTCTTTTACGGCACAGATCACATCTTCCTCTAGGTTAGATTGGGATAGCTGGATACTTATACGCGTATGGGTGTCAAATGGCCTGGTAACTACAGGTCGTTTCTTTACGTCATTTACAATAGTTAAACATATCTGTCTGTTAAACTTATTTAATGGCTCGTCAGTTATGGGAATTTCTAGGATGGGGTTTTCAGCGCTTGTATGTACTGTTTCAGTCGAGGAGTTTGGTTTGCCAGGGATGGTTTCTGATGGATTACCCATTAAGGAGTTGAGTTCATCGATTTCCTCTATTAAGGACATGGCTTCTTTGGTGTGAATTTCAATGCGAGAAAGGGCGTCAGCATTTGTATTAGATTTCCCTTTTTTATAAATAACTGAGTCGTATTCACTAAGTCTAAGTCTCCATCTTGTCAGTCGAGAATTTGGTTCTTTCATGTTCATCATCCATTGCAACAGTTTGTGGTCAGTGAAAATTTTAAATTTACGTCCAAATAGGTAGGGTCTGAAATATTTCGTAGCCCAAACTATAGCAAGCAACTCCTTCTCTATAGTACTGTAGTTCATCTCGCTTTCATTTAAAGTTCGGGATGCGTAACAGATGGGCTTGTCTGAATTTATGGGTCCTTGGGATAGAACAGCGCCGATGGCTACATTAGAAGCGTCTGTCGTCAAGTTAAATTCTCTGTTGAAGTCCGGGTACTGTAGGATGGGGTCATTAGTCAGGAGAGTCTTGCATCTTTCGAAACAATTCACATATTCGGGGTCAAGGGTGATTTTGCGTCCTGTTTTCAAGTATTGCGTAAGTGGTTTTGTAGTTCGGGCAAAGTCAGGAATAAATTTTCGATAATAACCGAGGAGGCCCAGAAATTGTTTGATTTCTTTCGGTGTTTTTGGAATAGGATACTTCTTAATTGCAGATATTTTATCGGGATTTGGCTTGATGCCATCCTTATTGATGACATGGCCTAAATAAGCAGTTTCAAGTTTAAGGAATTCCGACTTGTCCATTTGGATTTTGAAGTTGGATTCTCGAAGTTTCTGGAATACTTTTTCGAGGTTAATGATATGTTCCTGAAGGGATGTACTGAAAACGATGATGTCATCTAAATATACGAGACATATCTCGTTTTGGAGTCCTCTAAGGACATTGTCCATCACACGTTGAAACGTGGACGGAGAATTTTTTAGTCCCATCGGCATTCTTAGAAATTCAAAATGGCCGTGTTCTACATTGAATGCGGTCTTTTCTACATCCTGTGGGTGCATCTCTACCTGGTAGAATCCACTTGCCAAATCCAAGGTCGTAAAATAGTGGCATTTACCTAATTTGTCGAGAACGTCATTGATGTTAGGTATAGGGTACTTATCGTCTAGTGCCTTTTCGTTTAACTTACGAAAATCTACTACGAGACGCCATTTTTGCTTTCCTGAGGCATCTATTTTTTTTGGAACTACCCAAATAGGCGAGCTCCATGCAGATTCTGATGGTCGAATGATACCTTGATCGAGCATTTTAGTTATTTGGTCCCTAACTTCTTGGCGATGTATGAATGGATACCGGTAGCTTTTAGCGTGCACTGGAACATCATCGGTAGTTCTTATTCAATGCTTTATTTTATTTGTGAAAGTTAGTCCCTCACCTTCAATGTAAAAAACATCCGAGTAACGAGAACAAAGAGCTATTAGGTTAGCCTTCTCTTCCGGGTTTAGGTGATCAGTTCTCAAACGCGATACTACTTCCTGAGCGCGGGTCGATATTTGTTGAGTACTACTGCACTCAATATTAAATAATTCCGCGTGCGCTGGGCGATCGAGTGAAAATATTACGTCATTTGGTGTCGGGTTTTCGATTTCTAAGTAGCCACGATTATTATTTACGGTGGTAATACATTCATGAATTATGCAATTGCAAAGAGTTTGTTCCCGAATAAAAGCGTCGCCCTCTGGCACCTCAATAGGGATACGAACAATCTTAGTGCTCCCAGCTGGTATAATATCTTCGTATAAGTTTATGTTGCACGAGTTATACATTACAATAGGGTTTACCGCAGATCGGGTTACTAGTGTATTTTCTTTTAAATCTATGCGAGCTTCCCATTTATTTAATAGATCTAAACCAATGAGGCCGTCGAAATAATTATGAAACCGATAAATGAACAACTTCATGCTGTTAGGGTCGTTAAACTCCGCAAAACATGGCAAGGTTATGGAATAGTCGTTCCTGCTTGTTGCGTGTATGTTGGTTATCTCAAAAGGATCGAAATTCAAAGGATACTCAGAGAAATATTTTTCGACAACTTCAGGGCTAATGAAAGATTGGTTGGCACCCGTGTCTATTAAAAGTTTTAATGGTGGGTCTCTAATTTGTATATAGGGATGTTGCCTCTGTGTCTGAAGGTTTAATTCTATTTTGGTTTTTGTGACATCGAAGCCTCCAGAAAATCCTGCTGAGCATGGTTAATTATACCCGCTTGCGATTCATCAAATACCTGGGCATCCGTTGACACATTATAATAAGTCGAGTCAGCGGCTAGACTCGGGTCAATGTCACTGTTGTTGTAATCAGTATAGTAATTGTACTCCGGTTCGTTATAATAGTTGTAATATGAGTCGTCATATGTCATGCACTCGTTCATATTCATTTCTCGGGATTTAAAATAATTTGAGGGTGGTGGATTTCCAAACTTGTTCCAATCATGGACTGCTGGTGCGTTTATTGGGGGTAGAGGTCTGGGAGTAAAACGTTGAACACCACTCATCGGCTGAGGGCCTTGAGGTACGTTATTTCGGGGTGGTAATCTAAATGTGTTACTACGGTGGTTGTAGTTAGGAGGTGCCGCACTGAACACTCTTTGTGTGTTCGTTGGCATACGATATTGGTATTGTGCTGGTGCAGGGAATTTAAAAGGCTGAGGTGCAGGTCCCGCTGGACGTTGTCCCACGGGTGATGGCCAGTTGGGTACTGATGTTGGGAAGTTATGAGGTCGTGGGGTGAACGCTACAGGTGTTAGAGTGGGATGAGTGACTTTAGAAGGAGCTTGGGTTTTTGCGGTCTCACGTTGTTGCAAGTACATTACATTGAGCTCTTCTTGAACGAACTCAAGCGCCTTTTCTATCGTTGGTGGGCGCATGCAACGTATACGGGATCCTAAGGGTTCTTTTAACCCTCGAACATATGCCTGCATGGTAACCTTTTTATACAAGTCGCGTTTCGCTGCTATAGTCGTTGGTACAGTCTCATGTAAAGTCACGTATGTCATGATCGTACTAAACAACGTTTGGCAATGATCATAGAAATCTTGTGGCGTTTTATTACCCTGCGTAGTTAGAGAGAGGTCGTTGTACAATGCGGTTTCATCACGTTGATCCGAAAAGTTATTAATCAAGGCAGTTCGAATGCCTAGCCAGCTCTCAGGTATTCCATTTGCGTTAATAGTACATGCCGCGGTCCCAGTTATCTTATTAAGTATACCGTTTAGTAAACATAAGTTGGAAAATTCGCTGCCGGGTGTATTACTCAAATACTGCGCAGCTAACGAATCACAAATTCTAATGAAACACGTAAGGATATTTGGGTTGCCGTCAAACTATGGAACAAGGCGAAGAGCCTTGAAAATGGTATCTGGGTCATTTTGAGTCATATTGATTAATTCTAATTTATCTAAAGTTATATCTCTATTTATATCTACTATACGTTGGCGAGCCTGTCGTGATTCAGGCTCCCGCGCACTGGAGGCCCTTGGATGGTAAATCTTGAGGGTTAAGATTCAAAGGGGTGCAACACGAGAATGATTCAAGTGTACTTACAGGTATCTCATTTCTGCTTCCTCTCTGTGAATCGATGGCTGGATTCTCCTTCTGGTCTGCAGCAGGTCCGTAGGTTCAGGATACCCGAATTGGTGCTTGATAGCCACCCGAGTGACTCGCGACGCGATTATCGATGTGAGATAGAGTCCCGATATCTCTCGCGGATATCCTACCGACTGCGCCAATTATTTTACGTTTGCTGCGATCGGAGGATCGAAAAAAAACCGAAATGATTCTAAATAAATTTAATTACTGATTTAATATTACAAAATTAAACCTATGAATGATGATTCTAGTTCGAAGTAGGATATTAGAATAATCATTCTTACAATTTATTGAACAAACAACAACTTGCGAAATCGACTGATGTCATAGGTGCATCGGCGATTATAGAAATTAATAAGGTCGGCGCGGATGTAACATCAGCGATCTTCATATAGTAGTGCTATGTAATTCACTGGTGCCGATTCTGCTGTCACAAAATTCTCTAAACTAAACTAAAAATCACTAAAATTTGGTTTAATCCTGTCAAACGACGATTTCCTATTCTGAAATAGACTAAAGTGACACAACTTAACTATATTTTAGTTGACAGCACTACTGAGTTATTAGTTTAGTGAAAATGTCAATTTTGCTATTCTGAGTTTGCCGGTTTTCACCAAAAATTTTGACTATAATAATTTATTTTAACTAAATCTGACTATTTTTAATCGCGATTAAAAAGGTGTGGAATAAAACTAGTGGTCATGAACTAAAATTCTCAACAACGCCTCGCCTTCACGTGCAAAAACAGTTCTGTATTTTTTATTTTCTTTTTGCTTATATCTTGAAAATGGCGTGTCCTATCGCAAAAATAATGAAATTTTCGGCCCCCTTAGTACACCCCGGCACATTTAAATCTCAACACGTGGATAATATTTTTTTTAATTTTTCAAACAAAAGTGAAAAATTCCATATAAAACACATTGAGGCTGCCCCCCCAGCACGCGCCTTCCTCTCTCAAAAAAATCATTCTACGCAATGCACACACAAGTACAACGTTGCGAAACCAAAAGAAAAGAAGAGAGTCGCGATTGTCAAATTCGATTTTAGTCGTGTCAAAATAATTTTTAAATTTAGAGATTTTTCCTTGCAGAATAGCGTTACAATTCTCATAGCCAAAAGTAAGGAATTTTAGAGATAGATTAGTTAGTTTAGTTCGTGTACAACAGAATCGGCACCACTAACTAGTGGCATTTACCACCCACTTGGTAAATGGAACTTATTTAGTATTACTTGCCCCCTTCATATTATTATAGTTCAAGTATTACGTAAGCACATTTATTACAATTTTTTACTCCCCCACCCCCCTTGTCAGCAAAAGTAAGCAAAGCTCTTACCCCCCTCCCATGCTTACGTAAACATTGCATGCATTTTTCTTATAATGTACCGACTCTGTTTTTTATTGATTCATTAGCAGCAGTTATAATTCTAGAAATAAGAAAATAGATTTAGGATAGGGGACTTTAACGTATACCTATATTCATTTAAAATAGGTACATCAAATCGTCAATCGTAGAGAAACGAAACATTAGGTTGACGGAAGTTTAGTCAAGTGAATAGAGCGCGGTCATTTCCCTACTCGGCTCGAAGCGAGTACCTAAACGTCTACATTATTTGTGAGAATCCCCGAAAATGCGTTTCATTTTCA
This sequence comes from Aporophyla lueneburgensis, assembly GCA_932294355.1. Classification (NCBI taxonomy): domain Eukaryota; kingdom Metazoa; phylum Arthropoda; class Insecta; order Lepidoptera; family Noctuidae; genus Aporophyla; species Aporophyla lueneburgensis. The sequence continues at coordinate 632,231 of OW028756.1, forward strand.
AAAATAGACAATGTGTTGGTTGCCGTGTAAAAAGTAAATAACGACTGCTGACGTAATCACCATCTAAACCCCCCGACCCCCCATGTCATCAAAAATAAGCAAATCAAAGACCCCCCCGCCCCCCTATAGTGCTTACGTAATACTTGAATGACCCCTAAGGTGGTCGATTCTCATTACGTATTGGACGTTATCAATCATACTGACCCGCGTCTATACGTTAGATCTTTTAAACTACGCAACGGATTTTAATGTGGTTTTCATCGATAGTCAGTGATTCAAGAGGAAAGGTTTATAATTGACGACTGGCCTGTTAGTCTAGTGGTTAGTGACCCTACCGGCTAAGACTGAGGTCGTGGGTTCGATTCCCACCCAGAACAAATCTTTGTGTGATGAGCACAATCATTTGTTCTGTGTCTGGGTGTAATTTATCTATAACAAGTATCTATTTATAAATATATAAGTATGTTTATCAGTTGTCTGGTTGCCATAGTACAGGTTCTGCCTAGTTTGGGATCAGATAACGGCGGCGTGTTGATTGTCCTTAGATATTATTATTATGATATTATAATTAACTGACTTCAAAAAAAGGCGGATTTTCTCAATTCGACTGTATTTTTTTTTAAATATTTTGAATGTATATTACGCGGGCGAAACCGCTGGCAAAAGCTAATATTATGAATTAAAAATTTGTTTAAATTGGCTCTTATTTTCCCCCCATCCTCTTCTAATACCTAATTAATATTTTGACCAGACCATATTATTACATTTCGAGACCCTGCTTCGGAAAACCGGCACGATAAACCGGTGGTCCCAGCTGTCATTTGCAGATCTTTAGGCCGGCCGCATACGTACGGTTTCCTGATCAGGATTCCTGATTCGGAGACCTGAATGCTTGCCTCTCATACAAAATGTTCAACTAGGCGAACAGATTTGTGCATTTTTCGTAGGTCAAAATAACTTGACGTTCGTTTTAGAAACAAATAGTGACTTCAACTTGACGGCTATTAAAAAAAAAACCGAATGACGTCATCCCGAACGCAGCGCTCGCATACGTTTTCGCGAATCCGCCGCACATGAACGGCAATTTCCGCCTGCGCTGTGCCTAGGGGTCGTCCAGGTCATCTATGAAGTTTACTAAGCGTGACGATAGCAATCTTAATAGTTAGCTCAGTATTTGGCTACGAGCTTGGCACTTTCAGTAGCGTCCAGATAGTAGGACACGCTGGACAATATATTAAGTGCCCCAATGTTTGTTGGACAGCACTACATTTAGACTCCAGAGCGGAGTGAGAAATGACGATAATAGATGCTCTTTTGTTCATCTATGAAGCTCATCAAAAGATTTCATTGCCATCCTGTAAACTGCCAGGGTTGCGAGATTTGTTGAAAAGAGTTACAGTGGCCCTAGCATATGCAACTGAAGGAACACGGGTAGGTTCTAGTAAGTAAAAGTCTGACAAGCCCTTCCGCTCCACCCAGAGCGGGAGACGTCATTTGATAATTTCCTGACCACAAAAAAAAAACCGAATTAGAAATCCTGATCAGGAAACCGTACGTATGCGGCAAACCTTTTTTTTTCAGGATGGGAAATCATCAAATGACTTCTCCCGCCCTGGGCGGATCGGGAGGGCGTGTCAGACTTTTACTGACTAAAACCCACCCGTGTTCCATCAGTTGCCTATGTGCCAGGGTCACGGTATCTCTTTCGAACAATCACGCGACTCCGGCAGATGCGGCAAGCCTTACTATTCGTTAAGTTCTGTCAAAAGCTTGAGTCTGACTGATAATATGAGGAGATTGAATAGGCAGTCGCTCTATTTAAAAAAAAAATCTGACATGTTTATTGCGAAAACGCTTTGCAAATTAATGCATATTAGGCATTGTGCAGACTTGCGACTTGATCAAGATTAGCCATTGTGTGGACTTGTTACTGATATTTCTCGTATAACTTTCGTTAGTGTCTGCAAGCAAGTAAATCAGTAGCTATTACGAGCGCATATTTAGTGAAGTGTAGTTATAAAGGAATAATGAAGGAGTATTTTTTTACGGTATCAACCATAAACGTTTCTGTGTCTATACTGGGCTTAAGTACACGTGCTAGTACCACTCTAGCATGGAATTAGTAAGTACTTTTTGCTCTAGTCCATGGATGCGTTGTTCAGATCTTGATTCAGATAGACTAAGTGACGGTGGTGGGCAGCTGTAAATGCTGTAATGTGTAAAAATCTGTAAAACGCTCGAAATCAGACATTTCTTTAAAACAGATCGCATGCGTCTGCTCATTTTCTGTGTTCAGAAGCCAATTGAAAGACAAAAAACTGATTTAGCCTCAAACTCGTAGCAGGATTTTATAGGGATACGACTGGACCGTAGATTTTCATCTATTGACCGAAATTTTAAAATTTTCTCTTTTTAAATGACGAAAACTATGCAAATGGCTAAAAAGTATTTATAGGAGTTTCAAAAAATACATTTGCAAAACCTGGTTTGCTTGTGCTTGAATTTTCAGACACTTTTCTTGTGTGTATTACTATCACTTCCACCCAACGTAGATAGTACTTACTAATTACATACATGGATCCTCATGTAACATGTCTGTTACTGGCTTTATTTTATGTAAATCAACGTATTAAAAAAAAACAAGTTCGTATCAGGTACCACCAGGCGCGGTCCGAGAGGGGGGGTCCTAGGGGTCATGACCCCCCCCAAAGTCAGTCATGATTTCGAGACTCTGAACGATTTGCCTGAAAAACCCAATAATACTCCCGACCTGAGAATCGAACCCGGGACATCATGCTCATCAGTAGCGCTTTCGATTACTAGACCAACGAGTAGATGTCTCTTCCTAAAAATATTCTTCAGTACTCATGGTGACCCCCCCCCCCCCCCCCCCCCCAAAATCATAGGCTGCGACCGCGCCTGGGTACCACTCTATTTATGTCAGGAATTCTTATTATGCCGGTCGTACCCTTACCCGTGAATCGCGTTTACGAACTCTGAGCGAAAATTGTGCATTTTACACTCGCAACGTTCACGATTACGTTCGCCGTTTGGCAGAAATTGATATCAAGTTGGTTTCGTCGAGACATTGTGTGCTTTAGCGTGTTACAACGGGGTTAAAAACTGAAAGCTCGTCACATGCAGCATTGTTCAACGTCTTTACGTCTATGAAAAATTGTAATAAATAATAGTTTAAAAAAACTAAAAAAACACGCTTCCATAGAAAACCGTTTGGTTGGTAAACAGTAGAAAAAGCATGGGGTGCTTTTTGAGATATTTTTTAATTGACATCTAGCACCTCACGCTTTTTTCCATTATCTTCTTTAGTTTGGTTTTCTATGGAAGCTTGTTTTTTAGTTTTTTTTTATTATTATTAATTTTCTATTTTTAGGGTGTTTCGAATTTCGAGACGTATGTCGGCTTAGTTTGTGACGTATGTCAGCGTAGTATATGACGTATGTCAGCGTAGTTTTCGAAGACAGTTTTTTTGCTACCCTGGTAACCCGGGCAAGGATAATGGCACTTTATAAAATTATTGTTTTGTCATTGGTCCTTGATGTAAGTCAAATTTCGAGTTAATCCGACGTTTTAAAGGGGGTCAAAATCATGTTCAACGTTTCTGTTACATAACATATGTATAAAGCTAATAAAAGCGTGTTAAAAAGGGATGAGTAAATGAGCAAATATCCACCATACCATCCTTTAACTAGAAAACGATGAAGCCTAGAAAGTTGTTTCCGAGAAAATGGCAAAAATCGGGAATCGTTATTTCTTAAAAACGATGATGCTTACAAATTTTACGACACATCAATTTATTGATCTATCTTTTGGGTACATTGGGCTTTAACTCATTGGAGGTAAGAAGAGGCCTTGATCAGCTCTCGGTAGCCTGTAGGACTTTAGGGGGACGTATCGACTGCCCAGAGCTCCATGGCCTTTTCTGCCGGTTATATGTGCCCGATAAATACATCGGACACCGTCAGAACCGCCGGCACAATCTTTTTGCGCAACTGCCATCTAAGACTGTAGCCAGAGCCGAATCCCCTGTCTGTCGTACATTAAGGATGCTTAATGCCCTTCTGACTGCCAACCCTGAATGTGATGTGTTTGTTGATGAATAGAATAAAATTATTCGTATATGTCTGGTGTTCTGTGAGAGAAAGTATAAAAGGGAGTCCTCTGTTCCATATTCGTTTTTAATTTACGTAATTGTTTAAATTTATATTAGTGTTGTCACCCTATCATCTGTTTCTATGTTAATTAATGTAATTGGTGTTGTACCGTTTTAATTAACTATACATAAATAAAGATATAAAGATTTAATTGATATTTTTCTCTGTTTATGATGTGAGACAATAAACATGTCGTTTTAAAAAGCGTCTAGATCGTCTCAGCACCTGTCTTGGGCCGGCTTTGGCGGCGCCGTCCATCCTCAGGCACTCAATGTGTGGAGACTATTGCCCAGACATCACTGCGCATGCGGCTGGTGTGACCCGCTTTGTCTTGTTTTAGCCTGGCTATTCGAAATTATATCGTTTTCCGCCCTCTCCGCGGCCGGATCCACGAACAAGAGCATGTAATTTTAAGCATTTTTTCATAATTTAGATTACTTTTGTTAAGTTCCATACTTAACAGAAGTAATCTTAATTAAACATAGTCTTTTTCCTACGTGGGTAGGCCTAACATAAACACATAATTTTGTAGCTTCCTTATTTAATATTTATTTTAAAATAGTTATTTGTTCTTTTTACCTATATTTATGTGCTAATTAACTTTTAAACCCACCTTCGCTTGGATCTTTCCTTTCACTTTCACTCTACAACAACCACAACACTCAAAAATTCCAACGAAATATGGACAGCCAGCTTGTGCACAGTATGGAAGAACTGGAGAAGCTGTTTAGCTCCCGCATGCGTGAGTACGAAGATAAGCTGCAGAGAGCTACAGCTGGAACTGACCCTGCTCACTCTGATCTTGCTGCACTGTCCCTGGACTTTTCTGAGTTTAAATAATTTGTATGCAAAACTTTATCTCATTTTAAAACACAAATTGAACTCTTGACACTAAGTCTAGACGCACATGAGACTGTGATGCGAAGAAAGATCCTTCTGTTTCACGGTATTCCTGAGAAACATAACGAAAAGCTGTGCGACACAATTCTTCTCATCATTTCCAAACAACTGCTGATTGACGACATTAAACCGGATCATTTTGTTTGGAAGTATGCCACAGACTAGGAGCACCCCAGGGTAAAACTAGACCTGTGCTGGTGCGATTCAATGGAATGGAGCATCGTCGGTTAGTTTGGGAGGGTTGGCTTTAGTTTGGTTTGGCAGGCGGAGGGAGCTAAAAGTGGTTGAATCTGGTAGAGGGTGGGGCCCCGATTATAAAGCTACCACTCTTATTACAAGGTAATGGATATTTTTCCAGAAATTCACAAAAATTGTTTCTAACCTTAAATCAGATAAAAAGCGTAATGTAAACGTTATTAGGTGAAACGGAACGATAAAATGGGCGATCGACAATCGAATGTGTTTTATTATATCGTCTGTGGTGTACAAATCAGTGAAAAGGAACGCAAAAAAAAAGTCTCTGGTTTTTGCGTCGTGACTCATGTGTCATTTGTGACGTTTGTTTTTATTCCGTTTCTCCTTGATATTTATTGTGGTTTCATTTTTATAACAACCTATAAAGTTATAGAGTCTACTACAATGTCACTCCTCTTAGTATGCAAGAGCGAGCGAAGCGAGCTCGGGACTTAGGGCACCCCGACTCGGACAGGTTAGGTTAGAAGGGGATGGCGGGGTCTGAAAGACCCCGCCATCCCCTTCGTGGTTATTTTTTTTTAAACCACCCAGAAGTAGGAGCCCCGCCAAGCGGGGCTCCGTCGACGACGCCTTTATTAGTATTGATTTGAAGCAAATTTAGAACCGCACGTGATTTTCCTTGACCGCAGTAGGTGATTTTAGTGTTTTGAGGTTAGATTACAAATATCAGTTTTTCTCAAAAACGGTGCGATACCTTTTCACGGGAGTGGTACCAGAGGAGAGTGGACACCTCCTTCCCCTCCCCCCTCCCCATCACCACCCCCTCCGCCTGCCAAACGATACTAAAGGGACCCCCTTTAGATTACTATTTCCTTTTTGTTAATGTACCCACTGTATTTACTTCTAATTATCTTTGCTAAAATCGTCATGTAGTTTGCCGGTACATAAATATTAATATTTTTCTGTCAATGTCAAATGTGACATGACGTATGTCGCCTGTCAGTGAAGTTTTTTGTTTGTGATGACGTTACGTTTCGTTTCACTTTCCTTTTGTTATAGGGTTTCTAAATGTTGTGGTTGATATAATCGTTAGTTAACTTTTTAATTTTTAATATATATATATTTTTTGTTTGTTTGTTAAGTACATTCTGTGTCCCGTGTTAACACAATATTTTATGTCTTGATTTATTCCCTTCACATTGTAATGTTCCTTCTTAGTTTATATAAACGGTATGTCGAAATCTCTACCAACAACAGCGAATAGGTGCTTTTATTAGTTGAGCGTATTTAATTATTATTATTATTGTTTTGTTTTTATGTAGATTAGTAGTTTTGATATTGCTAACTTTTTAGTTTATTGGTATTATTTTTAGTCGTTAATTTATTCATATATATATTATTATTATTTTTGCAAATTATATTCGATGTGGACATTGATGATGTTTTTTTCTCTTGTTCTTCCTCTTCTAGCAGTTTCCGGAGTGCGGCGAGTGATTCTTCCTCCCCTCTTACTCTCGGCGATCAGATTTCCTCTTTACTTACCCACCTTCCCAACAACCTCAACATAGCCCACATCAATGCCCAGAGTGTTCCGTGCCATTTTTCTGATCTTCTGGCTTCCATTAACTGTGCACATATAGATGCTTTGCTGATCTCGGAGTCCTTCCTCAAACCCTCTCTTTTATCTATTAACTATGCCCTTCCTGGCTTTGTTCTTATCCGTAACGATAGAACCGGGAAGGGGGGTGGTGGTGTTGCCATTTACTTGCGTAGTGATATCCCCCATAAGATTACCAGTACATCACCATCTTCCTACTCCGGGTCAGCGGAGCATCTATTTCTTGAAATTTCTCTTCATCATGTTAAAATACTCCTTGGAGTGTGGTGTACAGTCCTAATCTCAGTATTGACTACTTTGATTCTTTTGATTCGCTTTTAAATGATTTCTGTCCCTCCTATGACCACGTAGTCTTGATGGGCGACTTTAATACCTGCCTTCTTAAAAATGACAGTCGTACTCTCAAACTTCAATCTCTAATATCTTCTTTTAATCTTAGTATTCTGCCTCTTTCTGCTACTCATCACTTCCCTAACTGCACCCCTTCTCTTCTGGATTTGATGATTGTCTCTAATCCCCATAATGTATCTATCCACGGACAACTTACTGCTTGTTTTTCCTATCATGACCTCATTTTTATGTCCTACAAGATTCGCCCTCCCAAGCGTAAGCCGCAATATTTTTACCTTAGGAACTATAAGGGCATAGACCTGGAGGCATTGCGACGCGATGCTGGTAGTATCGACTGGACGACCATCTTGGAGAGCACCTGTATTAATGATATGGTTCACATTTTTAATAGCAAAATACTTAGCTTATACGATCGTCATGCCCCCACTCGTCGAGTTAAAGTAAAGTATGTCCCGGCTCCTTGGCTCACTCCGGCCATCAAGGAAGTTATGGCAAGAAGGGACAGAGCCAAAAGGAGGTGGAAACGCTGTCCTTCTGAGCTTAACTTGAATGCGTTCAAGATACTACGTAATCGTTGCAGTCGTATGTGTAGAGATGCTAAAAAACGCTACTTTCACAGTTCTTTCGACAATCGTAACTCTTCAGAGGTCTGGAAATTTCAAAAAACTGTCGGCATTGGTAAGTCTCCAGTTATTTCCAGTAATGACACTGACGTGGGTGCTCTCAACAATCATTTCTCACATCCCCCTGTTACGTTGGATCCCCACGTCAAATCAGCTACTTTAAATAAACTCTCCTGTATGCCAGTGCCGCAGTCTCTTTCTTTCGAATTCAGGCCTGTAGATGAAAGTGAGGTCAAAAAATCTTTTTGTGCTATCTCCTCTACAGCAGTTGGTAATGATAATCTTTGCTCAAGAATGATTTCTCCTATTCTCCCCACTGTACTTCCTATTTTGAGCCACATTTTTAACTTCTCCTTGTTTTCTTGTACCTTTCCTGAGGCCTGGAAACAAGCCCACATTATCCCCTTACCTAAAATTTCAAACCCCGTTTCACCAACCGATTTCCGACCCATTTCTATCTTACCATTTCTCTCTAAGGTTCTTGAGCACATTGTGTATCAGCAAGTTTCTGCCTTTTTATCTTCTAATAACGTTCTTAGTCCTTTTCATTCTGGTTTTCGACCTGGTCATAGCACAGTAACGACTCTTTTAAAGGTTACTGATGACATCCGCTGGGCTATGGACCACAAATCTCTCACCTTAATTGTACTTCTGGACTTTAGCAGTGCCTTTAATTCTGTTGACTTCGACATCCTTCTCGCGATCCTTAAATCTCTCAATTTCTCTTCTTCTACTATTGGGTGGTTCGACACTTATCTTAAGGGCCGCTCGCAGCGGGTTTGTCTTGAAAAGTCTTCTTCTGCCTGGTGCTCTCTTGCTGCGGGTGTGCCTCAGGGTGGCGTTCTCTCTCCCCTTCTCTTTTCTATTTTTATTAACTCTGTCACCAAACTCATCTCTTCTCACTTCCATCTCTACGCCGACGATCTGCAACTTTACACTCACTTCTTGGCGCAAGATGCGGATGCCGCTGTATCTGCCATGAACAGAGACCTGGATGTAATTAGTGAGTGGTCGCGGTCTTTTGGACTGCTGATCAACCCTAAGAAATCCCAGGCCATAATTATCGGCGGCAGATATATGAGGAATAGGCTCGATGCTGCGTCGCTGTCCCCACTCTGTCTGAATGGAGTTCAGATAGAATACGCGAAAACGGTTAAGAATCTGGGGGTGACCATGGACTCTTACTTATCGTGGAGTGCCCAAGTTGCTCAAGTCAGTCGCAGAGTGCACTTCAAGTTTCATGCGTTGAAATGCTTCCAGAGCTTTCTGCCCTTCAACACCAAAATTTCCCTTGCGCAAACTCTTATTCAGCCCATTATTGACTACGCTGATGCCTGTTATTTGGATGCCACCGAGGAGCTGTTAAGTAAACTTGAGCGTTTGCAAAATATCTGCATTCGTTTTGTTTTTAATCTTAAAAAATATGATCACGTTTCTAACTTTCGCAAGGTTCTCAAGTGGCTCCCTATTCGACTTCGCAGGAACTCTCGGATATTGTGTCTGCTATTTAACATTCTCCGCAAATAGGATGGGGTCTTACCCCATCCTATTTGCGGGAACGCTTCTCCTACGCCCGTCCTTTTGATGCACCTTGCAGGTCGCATCTTAGAAATCTCCTCAAATCCCCTCCCCACTCAACCGACTTCTACTCCTACTCCTTCACCGTGCATGCGGTTCGGTTGTGGAATGCACTTCCGCCTGACATAAGGGACTGCCCTACTATTGTTGTATTTAAAAGAAGAGTGAAAGAACACTATCTCTCCACTTTGTCATAATTGCTCACGAATGTTTTCATTTTTATTACATTATTAGTTATATACATTTAGTGACATTTATTTTAAAAGTATTTATGTATTTATGTATGTTTGTATGTATGTATATTTTTATTTTGTATATTTATATTTAAATTATAGTATTATTTTTCTTCTACTATTACACACGTTGTCTACATCTCTTTGTATATTCTCTCCTATTGCAGGTATGCTGGAACTGGAAGAGATTTCAATAGAAATAAGCATTACCTTTGTACATATTTTTCTGTTCCTTTCTATTTGTCTATTTATATGTGTGCATAAATGGTTAAATAAATAAATAAATAAATAGTCATGGGATTTGTTCAGATCACTAAGTACTAAAATTTTTAGTCGGCTAACTGACTTTTAGCTAAGGTAAGAGGCTTAGCTGCTTTGTAGCTAAGCTACATTTTTTTTTCACCGTTTTCATCAAACAAGCAAGTATTATTTTCAAGCTAAGTATTGTAAGAAATGTATAGTAACAAATAAGAGCGGGTAATTGCAAATAACTTTTTTGCACTGTTTTTTAGGGTTTTTAATGCTTAATTATGCTGTAGGCACAGTTCTTTTGCGTTTCTATAGTCAAGAATAGAAGCATTGTACTATAACAGATGGTGTTTTTTTTTTAATAATTTTTTTTTCATATAATAGAGCCTTTTTAGTGTACAGTTCAGAACCTTGCAGTGCGGAAAACCATAGGATATCTCCTATGCTCGAAAAAAATAGTCGGGTTTAGTGGGATATTGGGACGCATCCAAGTTCTCCTAGTAGCGTTGCCGTTTTACTAAGTCTAGATGTACTATTTTTTAACCGACTTCAAAAAAAGGAGGAGGTTATCAATTCGACTGTATTTTTTTAATGTTTGTTACCTCATAACTTTTGATTGGGTGAACCGATTTTGATGGTTCTTTTTTTATTTGAAAGCTGGTGCTTTCTGAATAGTCCCGTTTTAATTTAGTTCCATTCGGACAATGGGGTCCATGTGAGAACCATATAAGTCTTTAATTTGGGTTAAGTATTTGCGACTAATGAACGAAAAACGCGATTCGATTAGTGCGGGGTATCTATCGTAACTCAAAAGTTAAAAATAAAAACTTTTTACAAAAAAAAACAACCGACTTCCTTAAAAACAACACTATAAAGTCAAAAATAACTTTAATTTCGGAATTCGGTGGCAAAAAGCCTTAAATAGAGATCCTAAAACACCGAATTCCGAAATTAAAGTTATTTTTGACATTGTAGTGTTTTTTTAAGGAAGTCGGTTGATTTTTAGACTTATCGATTTGAACTAGTGTCAGGCCCTCCAATTAGTGGCCTTTCACTTTGGTTTTCTAGTTCGTAAACCAATATTGTTTTGCAAAAATAATGGTACCAATCATTTTACCAATACCAGAGGTCTTCTGCTAAGGAGACGCCCGGGCGTCGGGAGTCGATCGCAGACTCCCGGCCACCGTAGGCGCGGGCTTGTGGGCGGCGAGCAATGGGTAGCTCGCCGCTTGGTAAGCACCAGGCCCGTGTCGACGGCGCGTATCTAAGAGATGTCAGCAATACTGAAGAGATCTGCTAGGACCGATGCCTGCCAAGGTCGCGAGATTGGTCAAACGAGATACCGTGGCCCTGGCATATGGGTAACTGAAGGGACACGGGTGGGTTTTAGTCAGTAAAAGTCTGACACGCCTTCCCGCTCTGCCCAGAGCGGGAGAAGTCATTTGATGATTTCCCATCCAAAAAAAAGGTCTTCTGCATATGTACTTAAAAGAAGGCTTCTACAACTTATTTTTTAAAACCTGTTGATTAAGATTAAATACACCTATACGTAAAATCAGCGGTGGTTTTGTGGATTCGTCATCCTTTGTATATTTTTGAACAATAATTATGTTTCATATGTATAATTGTGACTAAATATATACATCTAGCATTTGACAACGATTGGTAGTGGTAAACTCGTGTTTTCAAACCATCTCCAAGTATCTTTCCTTTGGTATTTTGATCTGCAGTTACTTTTGCGGTAGCGATACATCCCTAGTTGTCCGGCACTAGAAACAGAAGTAAATATCATGAGATTGTGGTGGTACTCACACATCTTCGCAGTAGATATTGTAGAACTTATCGAAAGCTGGCAGCGAAGGCCACCCCTTCGCTGCCAGCTTTGATGGGCTCCTGTAATGAAACTACGAGCCTCTTCAATACTTAAATATAATGACAAACAGTGTTAATGGCTTGCGCTCACAAAATAAAAATTGACACACTATGATGACCAGTGTCGTCGATGGACTGGCGGCGCTGGCGGGCGCCTCGCGCACACCGCGCCGCGTTGCTTCTCCGCGCCGCTCCGCTACCCCGCACACACCGTAGTGTCGCTCTCCGCTGGCTGCGTGTCGCCTCCCGCGCCGTGCCGTATGTGTGTGTGTGTATAATGTCCTTTTGCTCGCACACATGCAAGGCGTCAACAGATATCATGCGTACTTGGTCAGCGTGGATTATGAGGGCATGGCGGTGGAATGTCCACAGGTCTGTAACATCCAGGAGCGGGAGACAGAGAGCATGTTGGCACAAGCTGCTCATCAGGCTCCAACACCTTCGACACTATACTTAATACTACGGGCGATGAAGCAGCAGCAGCGGTACATAAAGTGACGCTTGAAGCCGCAGGCTCCCATGAAGTGCTTACAAGCAACTCATGAGACTCCAACACTTGCACAACACTGGAAGCCTCGATGTGCCACGGGGCACAGCACGATCAAGCAGCTCACTAGACTCCAGCACTGACTGACACTTAAGACTTCGAGAACGGGAAGTGAAGCAGCCGAACATGTAGCAGGGGATTTCTTATGTATAAGAGGATTTAGGAAATAATTGTGAAAACTTCATGCTAAGGTATAAAATTTGTGAAACCTAAACAAAGAAAGTTAGAACTCATTAACTGTATCTCTCAATCTGGACAACTGAAGAAAAAGCCATAACGCGTAGGTATCCAATAATATACTACCTATGTGTTTATAATTTGCATTTTAATTAATTGTGAAGGATTTGTGAAAGCTGCTAAACAAAATTTCGATTCGTTTCAAAGCCACGTTTAAGATTAATAACGGTTTATATAGATCACTCAGAGTGGACAATTTTCAATTGAGTGATAGTGTAAAACACGACCTAATACTGAAAAAGCATGAATAATTATCATGTTTATTGCAAATTATGCTTCTGGGAAAATTTGTTAAACAAAAATCGTGATTGAAATCTTACGGGTTCAAGAGAAAATGAAAATCTTGTTTTTTGTCGATCGCCCCAACTGAGAGATCATTATTTTAATAAACCAAAACTTATAGGTAGAAGGTAGATACATCAGAAATTGTGAAAAATGTTGTACTAAAATTTGACGAATCAGTCGTCCCTGTAAGTGTTATACTTAAAAAGATAAATCGTTTTTTACAATCCATAAGGAAAACGTTGAGTAGAGTGACCATGTCGCCGGTCGGAATCATTACCGGTACAATTCAAATTATGATTTATTGTTTTTTTTCCTATTTTAGAGTGAAAAATTGTTTTTTTCCTATTTTAGTGTGAAAATCTTAATGCAGTTCACAGAATACCATCTACTTACCAAGTTTCAACAACATAGTTCTTATAGTTTCGGAGAAAAGTGGCTGTGACATACACGGACAGATAGACAGACAGACAGACATGACGAATCTATAAGGGTTCCGTTATTTGCCATTTGGCAACAGAACCCTAAAAAGGAGGCTCTCAAAAGGAATAAATTTTCCCGTTTTAGCAATATTTTTCATTCCTGCTTCGCTCCTTTTGGTTGCAGCGTAATGTTATATAGCCTATAGCGTTTCTCAATAAATGGGCTACCAAACACTTCTGTAAGATTTTAGTTCAAACCAGTAGTTTCTGAGATTAGCGCGTAAAACCAAATAAATTCTTCAGCTTTATAATATTAGTACAGATTATAAAAACAGTCCCTTGATAACAAACGAATGTATTGGTAGTTGTTAATGTATATCAATACATTTGTTATCAAGCGACTACACAGCGCATGGACTTATGCAAACTGAACTGAGCTCTCGCACCAAAACCAAAAACGCGAGCGGAGAGAGATAAGCATACCGAGGCTGTTTAAAAAGTTTGGTCACCTTATTAAAGAGGGACTATAATAAGGTGACCAAACTTTTTTAACAAACCGGATAGTTCGTTTTGCAATAAAGCAAAGGGAAATAAAACTAACTCATGATAATCATTTGCCTAGTCTCTTCCCAAGTATGTTGTGGTCGGCTTTCAGTCTAACCGAATGCAGCTGACTATCAGTATTTTACATGGAGCGACTACCTGTCTGACCTCCACAACCCAGATACTGGGTAATACGATACTTCTTGATAAGACTAGTCGTCAGACTATCGGGCTTCTGACGACCCGTAACAACTACAATACCCGTTTCCTCTTTGGCAATAATTAAAACTTAAAATACAATAACTATTATGCGTGAATCTGACATAAGTGACACCATCATTTCCCGCTTTAAAAATAGTACTCTGTGCACCATCTTATAGGAGAGACACCATTGATATAAGATTTTAGTGTTACCAAAGTAATTTTGTGATAGCTACTAAACAATCATATTATTATAATTATTTTACTAAAATTAAATTATTTACTATTATGTACAGATTGTAAATCTCTATATATATTTTTTAAAGCTGATCTGAACGCTAAAACTTTTTAACCGTAACTTATTGTATTACCAAAGTAATTTTGTGTACTGTACATAATTGTAATTGGTGAAATATTTTCTACCATCTTGAATATTTTTATCTTTTGGCAATTGAGAGAAAGGGACAAATAGCCTCGGCTAGGCTATCTCGCTTGTCTCGTTTTGCCAAGGCTAAGGTGCAACTGTATTGGTTCATTTTTGTATGATACGAATTTTGGAGAACTCAGTCCAGTCCTGTTTGTCGGTCCATAACCAAACGTCAGAAAACGTGCGAAGCGCGCGTCTGAGAGTTTGACAGCAAGCTGTCGCTAGCTATAAAAATCGTAGTCACAGAGTAGCAGTAGAGATAAATAACAGAACTGAGCAAGTGTAGCTTTTTCCAAATTATGTGCATAGTAGCTTTTTCCAGCGGCTTCGCCCGCGTGGAGGTCGGAAATTATCCCGCGGGAACATAATACTGGGATAAAAAGTAGCCTATGTCCTTTCTCAGGCTCTAAAGTATCTGTGTACCGAATTTCATTTAAATCGGTTCAGTAGTTTTAGCAGGAATGCGAGACAGACAGACAGACAGAGTTACTTTCGCATTTATAATATTAGTGTGGAAGTGTGGATAGTGTGGAAGTGTGGAAGTGTGGATTAAGAAATACTATTAATTAAATAGTAAATAATAAAAACCGACTTTGTGATAGGTGACCTTAAAAAAAAGAGGTAAACAAA
This sequence comes from Aporophyla lueneburgensis, assembly GCA_932294355.1. NCBI lineage: Eukaryota > Metazoa > Arthropoda > Insecta > Lepidoptera > Noctuidae > Aporophyla > Aporophyla lueneburgensis. The sequence goes on from OW028756.1 coordinate 647,311, forward strand.
AGATCATTTTATTCCGACTACTTTATGCAATTTCATGCAGTCTGATTTTCATCAACAGAAACAGTAGCGAGTTTTGCTGCCTGCTAATAAAAAAAGTACAGCTTGGCAAAAAAGAGTCTGGAAAAAATGAGGGCGCCTGTTTAGTAGGTATGGCCACCCTGTATACTAGGACTAAAAGTGATAAGATACTTGGTGTTTTAATCAACAAACACGAGATTCCGGGAATTCTTAACAGACAAAAACTTTTTAACAAAAAATTAAACCGCCGAAAAAACTGAAAAGCAAAAAATAATAAACCTTATTTTTTTGTTAAGAAGTTTTTATTTTATATTTTTTGTGGCTTTAATGTACTTATAATACTTGGCAAGGTATACCCTATCCAATAAAAAAAGAATTATCAAAATCGGACTACTCTGTATAAAGTTATGCGTGGATATACATTACAATCAATGAGCGAACAATCAATCATCCCCTGTTTTCCGACCCTTAGGATTCGATTTTGTTTTCCAAATTTATATGGGACCACCTTAAGAGTATACCCTTTCCAATTAAAAAAGAATTATCACAATCGGACTACTATATAAAAAGTTATGCGTGGTCATACATAAAAAAAAATATATACGCCTCGAATTGATAACCTCCTCCGTGTTTTTTCGTCGGTTGAAAATTTCAAGACTTGATAGGCACACATGCTTTTACTTTTATTGTATTTAGTAGATTGCACATTATTTCGCTGAAATAACCTTTTATCTAAGAGATACGAGTGCCATCATAATAACATAATGAAAACTTATTCATTATAAAAATAAATTAAAATACACTCAGGGATTGCCGATTGAACCCGATACACAATAAATAATGTTCAGCAATCGCATTTGCGGCCACCATCTAGGGTATTCACAACCATTCGATGGTTGGTATGCTTGTATCAAATTTGACATGAATGATAATGAAAGAATCCTGCTGACAGTTTATAGTCGACAAGAAGGCGACTAACAGCTGCTTACTGTCGGAAACAAATCGGAAGTCGGAGAGTTCCCATAACATGTCGCATTCGAAAGGTACGGGCAATATCGAATAAACTTGAACAGTTGACTAACGAAGCCGTCAGGTACAGACGCTAGCACATCAAGCTACCAGAAACTGTCAAATTTTCCCAATTAACCTAACACTTTAGCAATAAAGTTGAAATCTATTTTAAGAAATTTGACAAATTGTAGTAGCTTAATGTGCTGGCGTCTGAACAAAACACTATCACTATCCACATGACAATGAAAATGAAAGAACACGCTAAAATTTAGGTTTTATTTAAAAAGAAAAATATGACATAACATCATTCGTGTATTCCTTTCAGCTTTAATAGATTTTTCCATTAACACTGATGTGTCAGTATTACATTTATTATTTATGAAATCTTAATAGTCCAAGACCCAAGTCTCCTCAAACTATAGGTAATATAATTATTACGTATGTAGAATAGGCACCTGAAAAATTATAAATGTAAATTATGCTTTTTTTTACTGTGATATGTGGTATGCGATAATAGGATTAACAAAAAATACTTGCCTGTTTCTTTACAGTATTGAACATTTTGTCTAATTGCACACAGATCAAAATCGTCTAATTCTTTCTTCCGCCAACTGTTTTGGTGTTTCTCGAGTTGAAGAAAAAATCCTTAATTTTTTTCACCTTCATTAACAACTTCTCTAATTGTACTGTGAGATTTACCTTGAAAACAATATAAAGACAATCATATTAATTCCATGTACATTTTTCAATTTCAAGTATCAACCATTAAGACTCAACGTACACGCGTTTTGTCAAACTAGAAAACATAACCTCAATAATCTATTAGTAAATAAAACAATAAAATAGCTTGAAACTTATAATACTGCTAAAACTTAGTATTAAAAAGGAAAAACAGTGACTGGCATTGAATAAAAGATACATTTCTTGGATAAATACCCGTCATGTCGGCAGTTCTTTCAAAAACATTGTCAATCGGAGACAAAATTTGTTCCACTTCAGATTCCCCCAAATATCTAACGAAAACTTTATATATCACAGCTCACACCACTACTCCCTATTGTTTTATTCATTTTTTATAAGTACAAAAGCATTAATAATTGATAGTTAACTAGAAATAATTAAAATACAACTGGGAACATAACACAATGACAGATTGGCTACTTGTTGATGATAAACAAAGCAGTGCTGCCACCTAAAATATATTTTAGTTCCAATGGTTACCACGACAGACTCTTTTTTGCCAAGCTATAGTTGGTGGACAGTATAAATTCGTCGATTTTTATGATCTTTGTATTTAGGCTGGCTAAGGTTGGAGTTTGCTAGGTATGATAACGCTGCGAAGAGCGTACACGCAGGCTCGAAACCAACATTCGCATTTTGCGGGCATTCGCGCCGTGCGTGTACAGCCCGCTTTACTTGTTCTTGCACTTTAATAGTCTGTGCACTTTGCATTGCCATCAAATGCCATAAATTATGAGTTGTTTGTTTGTCAATAAATCATGTTGAGCTGCATCTCTACCTGTTCGAATATTAATTTGTCTGTGATTGTAATATACAGGTACACTACGCGAACTGAGTATGTATAAGTAATTGTATCGGAGAATATCGATTTAAATATTCCTCAAAGAATTTACATAATCTAAGAGCATCGAGACACTTAAGCTAATAATCTCGCTGTGAAATTAAATAAAAAACTATTTATTGGTTTCAAGAGGAAGAATCAATCTAGATTTCAAGATGCAGCCATGCAGAACCGCAAGGAACACTGAGTGTCCCATATTAACTAACTTTTTTTCGAACCCGGGGCTCGGGACTTCGCTTAATTACTGTGCACTGTGCTTGAGAACAGAGAGGGAAAGGCGAGTAAGACCCTCCGATGCTTTAGATGTGTTCACCAAGGCCATGCTCTTAAATAAAACCTGGAAGGTAAGAACCTGAGAACATTGTATTCTATTACTATCTTTTGTGATAAAAGTACACCTAGTATATTAAAACGTTATTGTTTAACAATCATAGATAATATACATAATATGCAAAATTAAAATCTTTAACTATCCTATTAATATTTTAAATGTAGAAGTTTGTATTTTTGTTTAAAGTCAAAGCGTTTATTTCAAATAAGCACATAACAAGGCTCTTTTGTACATCAACATTTACAATAACACATTGGACACCATCCCAATTTTTCAGTATTTCTGATCGGACCATGAGGGACACCATGTGGTTGACATACAATAGTTCTGTTGGTACCGGGGCGGACAATATATGTATGACTGTGAGTCAGAGGCGATTTCCAACATCTCTATTGAGCTGTCGGGCACAGATATGCAGCAAATATGTATTTGACGCTACACCCATGGCACTACAGACAAACAGATTGTATTTGGTTTTAGTAAAAAATATGACTTAGAAAATATGACATTTAATGTACAAGACTTTTTAATTTGCCCCCTTTTTCTACACAAATGAGGCCCATATGTTCCCCCCATGGCGTTTAACATTTTAATAAAATAGAACTGATTTTTGTTGCCCCTTCCAGAAGGTTTTGTATGAAGAAGAATGGGCAAAAAACACACCCTCTGTTAAAAATATAATATTATGGATACATTCAATAAATAGTTATATGTGAAAACAATGCTCCTACAACTTACCTACAGTACAATTACTATACCACAGTTGGTTACAAGAATTAAAAACACTCGGTCGATTACAAATGTATCTCATTATAAGCGCACTGTTATTTTAAGTTCTAATGAAAAAAGGGTTCTTTAAACAAAAACAAAAAAAAACTGAGTAATGGCATATAAATTAATTATATGATAGAAATGTGGTGCTCACATATTTACAAACATTGTAATAGTCAGTATACAATGTTTAAAGAATATTATCAAGTAATAAGTTATTGTGTAAGTAATCATATGGTATAAACGAAAGTCATAAAAAATAGTTAATTATACAATTAAATTACCAACCAGTTTAATTTTGTCTAGAGTCTAGATGGACCTATGGAGCAGGATCAGAATGCTTTCAAGCATTCTTAACTTTGATATAATTCTCTCATTTGTTAAATGCTTGTTTCCAAAGTGTACTTATAAGAAGAGTTTGAAATATTCTTTAATTGCAATATATCACAAGGTATTTTGTTAAATCATTTAACACAATACCCCATAGAAGATGTATGCACTTTGGCTAATTTAAATAATGGTTGATCTACTTTGACTTTATTTGTCTATCACTTATTAAAAAGCTGTAGATTTTTTTCTATATGATCATGTATGTAAGATGTAGATTTTACATACATGATCATACTAAATACTAATATTATAAATGTGAATGTAAGTTTTGTTTTTTACGCTCTCATGCGAAAACTGCTTAACCGATCATCATGAAACTTTGTACATATATTCTTGGAGGTATTAGAAGTAACATAGGATACTTTTTATGAAAAACAAAAATCAATATTTATTGTTATTTTTAACGCGAGCGAAGCAACAAGCAAAAGCTAGTATTTTCATAAATGCATTGGCAAGTTATAGTCATAATGTTATTCCTTTTAAATAGTTCACTGAGAGATTATCGGCGACATAGATTATAAATGGCTCTGACAGGTTTCTTTTGTAAGATAAAGATGTATGCAATGTCAGCAGCCCTACCTCACAGTTAAATATCATACGACATAATGCTGTCGCGCATAATGAAGTCGCTAAAATATACCAATCGCTGTGGTTTCTACATCTGTTAACTCTGTCTTTCTGTTAGCATAAGCAGCCAAGCGTAGCCGCCCCGCAAGACATGTTATATGTGGTCCCTATTGTATTTGTATTTCTTGTGTAGTGTGATTCCTAGGAACACCGTTTGATTAATAGATTCAAGTTTTTCTTCATTCAATATGATGTCAAATTCATTGCTTCTAACATTAGATAATTTGAATCTGATTCATTTGATTTTTTTTTTTTTTGTTAATGAATTATACAAAAACGGCCTGATGGATTTCGATGATATTTGGCGCACATAGGTATTATTACCTGGATTTACATACTTATAGTATTTTTTTATCCCGTTAGTACATTCCCGTTGGATAATTTCCGACTTCTGTGCGGGTGAAACTGCTGGCAAAAGCTTGTATATTAAACTAGCCTCTGCCCGCGACTTCGCCCGCGTCAAATATTTGCCCCCTTCCCGTCGCATCGAATTGCCTGCCAGTTTTGTCCATTTTTCGTTGCTGCTCCGCTCTTTTTGATCATAGCGTGATCTTATATAGCCTATAGCCTTCCTCAATAGGCTACCCAACACAAAAATATTTTTAAATTCGGACCAGTAGTTCCTGAGATTACCACGTTCAACCAAACAAACCAACTCTTTAGCTTTGTAATATTAGTATAGATTAATGTCGCTTTTTTCACGAATTCCGTTATGTGGCATAGCTGTAACAGTCAGAGTTACTTTTGATTTGATATTATTAGTTTTGTATGTACTAATGTACTGGTACAGTTAGTAGACATGTACTTGTTTATAAATGGCTTGTGGCCAAATAATAACAGAGACACGGCCCTCATAGGTTAAACTACGCTCGAAATAACTTTTGCCAGCGGCTGCGCCCTTACATTATACAGGTTATAAACAATGCTAAATTTCATCCATATCTGTTCAGCTTTTTTTGCATGATTGAGTAACAGACGTACCTATACTTCGAACTTCTTAGAATTTTGACCGATCGAACAGCTGGAAGGTACTAGTAGCTACGCTCGGTCGTTGACTTGCGCACTGGTTAAAAACTTATCCTGTATAATTTTTAGATGGTCAGCTGATATAATTGGGTTATATTATTTTTGTTACAGTACAAATTCTTATGCTCTGTATGTGAACGGATGGCAAGAACTTATGCCAGATTTTTGCGAGATTACGTGTTTGCGGCGATAATAGATAAACTGTTCAAAGATATCGTTGAAAATAGACAACTTCGTAACAGGGACCCCTTTGAACTGGCCACGTTTTATACAATATTGAAAAATAATGGAGTCGTAAGTTTTTTATATGATTATCTGCTATGGACGCGCGTCAGTGGTAACAAAACCAGTATAAGTTGGCTTTTTATTCTATTGAAACTCAGTACTACGCTAGGCCAGGTTATAGTTGCCGCCGACGCGCGACGTGGGGTCTACTGCACTAAGGCTGAGGCTACATTAGACAGCGATGCGACCTGCGCTAGATGTACATATTTAATAAGCGATTTATCTGTGGCAAATAATAAAAGTTTCCTGTACCTTCATCTAATATTGCTGGCGATCTTTGATTTTTTATATTTTATATCTTAGGACAACCAACACACCGTTATCTGATCTCAAACTAGGCAGAGCCTGTGCTATGGCAACCAGACAACTGATAAATATACTTATATATTTCTAAAAACATACATATTAGGGGTCATCAATAAATTACGTCACACGTTAAAAGGGAGGGAGGGGGTTGACGAAGTGTGACATTGTGTGACAAGGGAGTGGGAGGGGTGCTAAATTCGTGACGTCACATTTCAAAATCTATTTTAATCTAAGTGTTAAGTAAAACACGAACTAGGAACTATTAACGAAAAACTCAAAAAACATTTGTAATTCTATCAGTAGAGATATAAAGTTCAAATTTCTTGCAATGTTTGATTTAATGTTAATTTTACATAACACACATAACATCACGCCTTGTTTCCCCGAAGGGTTAGGCAGAGGTGTACCTATAGTACACCCACATTTCGCCTGTTATGTTTAAGTCCCATGTAATAGGGGCGAGCCTATTGCCATCAACCGGGCACAATTCCAGACTCTCTCTCTCTCTTATTAAAAAAAATATTTAAATTGAAATAAAACTAATTTCGGAACTGCTGTTTTAATTTAATAATTCAAAATATGTGACGTCACACTAGGGAGGGGGGTCTCATAAATGTGACCAGCTGTGACAAGGACGGGGGAGGGGGTTAAAATCTTGAAATTCGTGTGACGTAATTTATGGATGGCCCCTTATAGATAAATTACACCCAGAGACACAGAACAAATAATGTGCTCATCACACAAAGATTTGTCCTAGGTGGGAATCGAACCCACAGAAACAATAGAAATCACATTGGCAATGCTTTTTTTTACCTGTTTTCAATAAATTTTCTTGAATACCACTCTTATGCTGCGACCCCACGGGCCGTTAGCTGACAGATGGCGCTGCAGTCCCACGGGCCGTTAGCTGACAGATGGCGCTGCAGTCACACGGGCCGTTAGCTGACAGATGGCGCTGCGGTCCCACGGGCCGTTAGCTGACAGATGGCGCTGCGGTCCCACGGGCCGTTAGCTGACAGATGGCGTCAATCGTTACTACATCTGTCGAGGCCTATCGTAGTCCGTGCCGAGCATTGCCGCCGCTGTGGTTTTTATTCAGTGGTCAACATTTGATAAACAACGCCAATAGACACGTGGCTGTACGGGCCAACACAGGCGCCCCCGTACTCCGCCACGCCACGCCTCTGAACTTACCGACTCTCGACGGATGAAACGGGCGACGACTGGTCACTGTTGGTCTCATCGGATGTCACAGTACCCACGACCTATCGACCTGGCTTGGCGCAGGCTGGCCTGTGACGACATCCGTCGCTCCCTATTCCTTAGGATCCGAGATGGTGGCGCGTGGTGGTCCACGCGCGCCTCTTTGTGATGTAAGGGGGGAGGTTAACACTTTATTCCCCCCCTAACGTGAGGAGCACCGGCACCAGTCGGGGATCGCGGAAGACGCATTGGTGCCCGTGGTCCCCAAGGTAGGTGTGGGACGCAACACCGGGGTGGTTTTAGTCAATAACAGTGACAGACCCCTCCGCCCACCCCAGGGCGGAGGACATCCATTAGGATTTCCATCTCGAGATCAAAAAAACAAGAAAAAAAGGCTGGCCTGTGAGATAGCGGCCCGTGGCAACGCGGCATAACGCTTTACCACACTTCGGCAGACGGGCAGGCGATTTATTGAGTAGGGCAGGTGCACATATATTAGATAACTAGCTTTTGCCCGCGACTTCGTCTACGTCAAATTTTTGTTCCCGACCCTTCCCGTCGCATCGAATTGCCTGCCAGTTTACGAACATTTTTCGTTACTGCTCTGCTCCTTTTGATTGCAGCCTGATGTTATATAGCCTATAGCCTTCCTCAATAAATAGGCTACCCAAAAAAAACAAGATTTTTTCAATTCGGACCAGTAGTTCCTGAGATTAGCGCGTTCAACCAAACAAACAAACTCGTCAGCTTTATAATATTATAGTATAGATGAGCGACGCTCTGGCGCCTGATTTTCATTTATTCTCAAAAATCTCAGTAACACTACGACGCATAAACATAAACCCTGAAGACGCAGTGACTGCATTCGAAAGCTGTGGTAGAGAACCCAAGGTTGCGCTTCCCACCAGGCAAAATCAGAATTTTCTTCCTTTTCAATGAAGCAGTGGTATCTACACCATATAAACGACTCATAATTGTTGTTCGACATGCCAAAGATCATTTATTTGCTGAATGAACCACTCTTTATATTTTTTTTAGATTATTTTTTTGAAATGTTGATCATAAGTAACTGCGGGTTACATGGTCCATTCTCAGCCATTCTGAAGTTCCAGTCCGTTATCGCGTCATGATAACGGATTATTTGCTGCATGGAATAAAAGCCCGTAATCGTCAGGAATAGCACCATAGCCATTTCTTACCGTGGGTGTCTTAAAAGGCGACTAAGAGAGTTACTAGACAATGGGCGTACGTTACGTTCTCTATGCATTTACCACCGTACTGCGATCACCAACCCGCCTGCCAAGCGTAGCGATTATGCCTCCTTTATTTAAATGCTATAGCCGCGCGGTCGGCACATGGAGAACCGCGCGGCCACGCAGTTCTCTTAAACGGAGCCTTGTAGAGGTCCCATTCTTTTTGCTAACCACTGATACGATTTCGTGGAAAATGTAGACGGTATAAATAAAGCTCTAATCTCACCCTTCTTCTAAATTGCATTATATATTTTAAGTTCTGTATGAAGTCCAGACATTAGAGCTTTATTCATACCTTCTACATTTTCCACGAAATCGTATCAGTGGTTAGCAAAAAGAATGGGACCTCTACTAAGCTCCGTTTAAGAGAACTGCATGGCCGCGCGGTTCTCCATGTGCCGACCGCGCGGCCATGGTTAAACCTTTATAACTTTCTGAATATTGTTTCTACGAATTTGCGACTTTCACTGTTAGTGTTTTACAAATTCCTTCGTAATGCAGACGTAGTCGTTTTTCTTCTACGACACTATGTCTGAGCAGTCGAAACGAACACAATTTATCAGTATTTTATGGAAAAATGGCCTACACAGCAGCTGATTAAATGAAAATGACACTTGACGTACAAATGTTGTGTTACATAAACTGAGTTGAACTTTCAAATTAACTGTCAATTTAAATACAATGACGTCACTGTGTCGAAACTGTAGACAATAAAATTGCTCACAGTATGTAATATTATCTGCGGTCACAATTATTCGGTCTGTCGACGAGAATATCCGCCACATTCTCGTTCGATGCTTCGATGTGAGGTGAATTGGTTGAATGACTATTTATTTATAACGAAATAGTGTGTTCCTTTCTGACCTGGCTACGATAGACGGTACGGATATGTACCTTTTGGTACTAGAAAGATTAAAATTAGTACCAAATTATTTCATTACTTATACACCATTTTCATTGGTCGGGCTACAACGTATCCGTCCTAGCACGGCCACGCTCGGATCAGCTGAAATTAACAACTTTAATAGATGATTCTTATCTGAGATAAACGTTCGTGTTATGTTCTTTAAAATTTATCTACTTATATTTAAAAGAAAACCTTTAAAATCTATTTAATAGTCACTTCAATATTTCAGGTAAATTACGCCTGACAAAAATTCAATAGCAACATTACATTATTGCTATTGAATTTTTGACCACTTACAAGAACTATTCAAGTGTCGTAGGCGCATATACGCAATAGAAGGAATCCACCTTTACATAGTTGGGCCAGAACGGAACACAACGAAATATTAGATACAAAACGTTTATGAATACAAAATGTTATTAAAAAATTTATAGGCTTATCGAACACTAAGGCATACATCAATAAAGCGTTCCGATTTGGTTAACACGACTAGGACAGTTGAGAACTGTCACAATACGGAACGCTCGTGAACGCGCTAACAGTGCTTGCTCAACGTCAAACTCTAAAGGTGTCTTCACACAGCGGGTGGGGCGCGGCGTTACGTGACGGCGACGTGCCGCCTTCATACAGAACCGTCGCGCCACGCCGCGCGCCGCGGCGCGCCGAGCGCTTTGTGTGAAGGCGTCCGTAATATCTAGCACTAGCTTCTGCCCGCGACTTCGTCCGCGTCAAATTTTTGCTCCCGTAACCCTTCCCGTCGCATCGAATTGCCTGCCAGTTTTCGTCCATTTTTCGTTACTGCTCCGCTCCTTTTGATCGTAGCGTAATGTTATAAAACCTTTAGCCTTCCTCAATAAATAGGCTACCCAACCTAAAAAGATTTTTTTCAGTTCCTGAGATTAGCACGTTCAAACAAACAAACTCTTCAGATTTATATATTAAAAAAGTATCCTATGTCCGTCTCCTGGTTCTAAGCTACCTCCCCACCAATTTTCAGCCAAATCGGTTCAGCCGTTCTTGAGTTATAAATAGTGTAACTAACACAACTTTCTTTTATATAATACAAGCTTCTGCCCGCGACTTCGTCCGCGTCAAATTTTTGCTCCCCTTACCCTTCCCGTCGCATCGATTTGCCTGCTAGTTTTCGTCCATTTTCGCTCCTTGAGTTATAGTGAGTCAACCTTAAAAGATAGACATATGCTCTTGGGACTTTTTTTTTGAACTTTTTAAAAATAACAATCCCGTCATACATGATTTTTGCGTTACTTTAACCGTTTACGCAGCGCACGCAACGGAAACTCTCAGAAGGAATAAATTTTCCCCGTTTTTGCAACATTTTTCATTACTGTTCCGCTCCTCTGAGGTGTAGCGTGATGTTATATAGCCTATAGCCTCCCTCGATAAATAGGCTACCTAACACAAAAAGAATTTTTCAATTCGGACCGGATTCGATTCGGAGATTAGCGCGTTCAATCAAACAAACAAACTCTTCAGCTTTATAATATTAGTATAGATAATTAGTTGACCCAGCGAACTTCGTATCGCCTCAGATTCAATAAATGTTGTTATAAACGTACCAAGTTTGACAACCTGGTACGCGGTGGTGATCTGGTAAGCGTTTTCTAGCTGACACTCATATGTTAGGTTAGCTCCTACCCAGTTATGATGACCTGGTACTTCGAAGGCATAAAGCGTTTTCTAGCTGACACTCCTTTGTTTGGTAAGCTCCTGTCAAGTTATGATAACCTGGTACTTCGAAGGCAACGTTTTTGTCATAGTACCACGTTTTATAGTGACTTGTATTCTCTTTGACGTTTTATGTGACGTCTCACGGGAACGCGGTCGTAAAAAGGGGAAAAAAAAAAAAAAAAAAAAACGGGATAAAAAGTATCCTATGTCCTTCTCCTGGCTCTAAACTACCTCCCTGCCAATTTTCAGCTAAATCGGTTCAGCCGTTCTTGAGTTATAAGTGAAGTAACTAACACGACTTTCTTTTATATATATAGATATTACAACTACTCAGCGTCGCGTCGCCGTCACGTCACGCCGCGCCCCGCCCGCTGTGTGAAGACACCTTTAGACACCATATAAAAGTTATTTACACCACAAGTTTCTTCTTCTTTCTTATTTGGTTAGGTAGCTACTGTAGCCAGAAGCACAATTTCTAATAAATCCAAGTTACAATTGCCATTTTTGACTTTGACAGCGTTCACGGTTATACCACTCTAAGGCATAGTCGCCATTATCGCAAGATGGCGCATGACATGATGTCATCTATAATTCTCCTGTAACACAGGTACCACCTAGCTCAGGAGTCAGGGCTTCGAATAAATTTGTCATGCCTTCTGTATGTCAATAAAACATTTTATTATTATTATGAAGATTAACGAGACATCGTTGGCCTAACTAATGTTTAATGATACACCACCAACCAACCACCAACCACCAACCTTCGATAAACTTTTTTCTGAATAAGAATGTAACCTCCCGACCGTTTCTGACCATTTTTATCGCTCATCGGCAATCAAGAGTGGTGGTGACGATAACATGCCAGGTGCATAATTTGTTTTGTGGATAACTTACTACCTAATTATATTAAAAGGTTCGACTGGCCTGTTAGTCTAGTGGTTAGAAACCCTGACTGCTAAGATGGAGGTCGTGGGTCCGATTCCCACCCAAGAAAAATCTTTGTATGATGAGCACAATGGGTGTAATTTATTAATAATATGTATGTATTTAGAAATATATAAGTATATTTATCAGTTGTCTGGTTGCCATAGTACAGGCTCTGCCTAGTTTGAGATCAGATAAAGTTGTGTTGGTTGTCTTAATAAACGAATAATCAAATTACTATTGCTCGATTTTCTAGTAAATTTTATCGTACCAAGTAGGGAAAAAAAGAAAATAAAGAAAAAATGTTTATTCTGCATGCACAGAATAAACAATTTTTCTTTATTTTCTTTATAGCTGGATTTTCTTGCGAATTTTCACGTACTAAGTAGCCACATCATGTCTCTATTTCGTCCTACCAGTCGCAAATCGCTCGCTGCCTCACGTAGCCTCGCAGACACCCTTTACTCGACATTCACAAGAACGTATTAAAATAACGGCGGGATTATTTCGCGCACCGCATTTTGAACTGTCGGTGTTGAACAGAGAATTGAGAATTAGAAAAAATACAGTATACAGTATCTTCATCGTTGACGATCCAGTCAAAAAATATCAGCCGCATTTGATTACGTCCGTGGGAACGTGGGCTTATACCCTTACTAAGTTTTTGCATGAGTACAGTTTTTTTTTTAGATATTTTTCCGTTTTACTTTCAAGTTTATCTAACTGAATAGACAGCTGTGCTGCTGGACTGTTTGTTGCGTCACTTCTTCCCAGCTAAAGCACTAGGAAGTGGTGAGCGTTTTGGAGGACTATCTTATGTAACTTTTCCGTTGAAAAATGGCTGACTCTCAGCCTAATATGAATAAATCATTTTTGTTTTGAGTTCACACCGAAATGTGATGCATGAGGAGTTAATGGTTCCTGGTGTTCACTGCACTTAAAATCAAGGGTTCAGTTAAATAATCATTTATTTACATATTTATTTTCTTTTTATCAATCATTTATTTTTTGTTGTAGTTAAACAATTTTTGTTGTTGTTGTAGTTAGATAATTGTGTTTTTTTTTTGTTTTTTACATACTCTTAGTATGTAAAGATCGTAGCAGGTGGCGTTGTCTAGTTACTGCCTACGCCCATGGGAAGAAAGCGTGAGTTTTAAGTATGTATGTTTTTATTTTGTTTTTATATATTGATACATATGGGCACGGAATCGCCGACAGCGACTGTAGACAGGTGCTGAGTAAGCTTTCTGTACTCAAATGGCATAATCGCACTACGACACAAATGGCATGCATTTTCCTGCCTGTATCCCAATTAATTAGTGGTCGGCGCAACATGTCTTTTTCTTCCACACTTCTCTATTAGTCGTCATCTCAGTAGTCACCCCCTTTTATACAAATGGCATGTAGGAACTGAAATGTCCATACGTCATTTGAATGGGAATCCCCTCTTGGCATAAAGTTTTCGCTTCATTTTTATTAGCATTATAACACTTTGGCATAATGCAAAATTTAGCATAATTGTCATTTTTACTAATTTTTTTGTCATAATTTAGAGTTGCATAAATTTTTAATGCATAATATCACTACATAGTATAAAACAGTCGGTTCCCTCTATGTGTCCCTATGTATACTTAGATCTTTAAAACTACGCAATGGATTTTGTTGCGTTTTTTTACGTATAATACGCGGGTGAAGCCGCTGGCAAAAGCTAGTTTATTATTCTTTAGGATAAGGTTAAGTTGCGGCGGGGGTGGCCTTTAGTATTTATGGCAAAAATGCCTAATAAAATTATGCATAGTAATGATTATGCAGAATTTCTTTATGCCAATGTAAATAAACACAATATACAGGGTGTTTGGCACATGGACTAACACCATTTTTGGGGTGTCATGTGATCTTTCACCCATAGATCTCTTTCGACCATTTCTTAAGTCACTCATATATTAGACCCTTAAGAGCACTTTAAAGCCTTAGACATTTTAATAGTAGCAAGTTTATATATATTAGTAACCCTAAATTTCTTTGCTAAGTATATTCATGCATATGAAATACAAGAGGAACGTCAAATAAGAGAAAGCACTAGAAGGAAGGAATATAATACAAAAAGGCGCCAAATCTTAACATTGTTAAGCATTGTTCTAGATACCAAGCAGTCGAGTTAATTAATAGGGTTCCAACTGATTTAAATTTATTAATTTATAGCTGTCACTCATTTAAAATTAAACTTAAAGCCTTCTTGTTGAAAAAATTTTTCTACTCGGTATCGGAGTATAATTATGTCAAATGATAAAAATAATCACCTATAAAAATAGCAGTGAACAAGCTATATCATAAATTATCTTTTGACTTAAACACTATGCTCATCATTAGGACCTTGATGAAGTTGTACTCGTTATATTATGTTATTGTTATTATATTTTTTTTTTTGACATTGTATTTTACATTAATATCTGCTAATATTTTTACATTGTATTTTTATTTTGACATATTTAAGATTAATTTGACTCTTGAACTAACATTTCACTTCAATTGTGATTTTAATTAGGCTTTTAAATGTATTGTTGTTTCTGCGTGTGATAATTTCATTTAATATGTTATATTCAACACAATTTTAATTATTAATGAATAAATAAATGAAATGAAAGAGTAGCTGTTTTTCATAGATTAATTAATTTCTAAGAGATTGAAAGCCCGCCATTTTTTTTTTTGTTATCTATGCTAAAAAATTATGTTTTATATATAGAATTATCATACATTAGAGAATGCGATGAAAGATTATTTGGTGCAAATACAACAAAAAACTAAAAAAAATGTCGTTTTAAAGACGATGATTCAGGTTATTTTCAAAAACAAACAAAATAAATCGTATCTCAGTTACAGTGATACTTAGGACATGGGGTCTATGGGTCAAAGGGATAACACGACTCACCCTAAAAAAATCTTGGGCCTTGCACCGAACACTGTATTTTAAGCTTATCGTTAGCACGGTAAAAATATCTAACAGTATTCTATCTTCACACAAACGCTCGGAACGCAAGTCATACTTACGCGCCTCGAGTCTGGTACACTCCGAGTACATTCGCAGTCGCGTACGCTCCGCTTTGACGAACGGACTTATAAACTATATTGTGCTGTTTCTGGTTGCATGAATGCTTCAATAACGCACCCAGAGAATTTTTTTTTTTAAGTTACTTGGAAACATAATAATTCATATTTTTTTTAATAAGTAGGTATTTCGCTTTTTCCACCAAGTAAAATACCTTGATTATTAAATAAATAAGTGGATAGGGTAAAAAGTGAGACACGAGTGACGTACCTACGCTCGTAGTAGTAGCAGGTAGTTTCCTAGCCTGGGGTGCCCGATCTTTTGATTTGAATCGCTCTTTTTGATCGTAAATCATTGATTCGATACACGATCTTGATCGCAGGAATCGGAATTGAATCGGTCTAGCAAAAATCGTATCGTAATTAAAAATAAATAAAAGTTGACATAATTTACAAAAATATTTAACCTACTTCCTATTTCATTCACAACGAATTTCATATTTTTTTAATAAAAATATAATATTTGCAATCAAAGAAACTCAAGTAGGTAGATGAAGTCAAAATACTTTATGCGGGCAGCCGTACCGCGTCTACCGCGTGTTTACGTTCCACGCGTGCTGTAGGTACTTATTTCAAGGATAGGGCCGAGTCAAAATACTGTAAGATATTATTACCGTGTCGTTAGTAAACCCATTTGTGTCTTTGTGGGAGTTATCAGTGACTCGGTTGGGTAGGATGAGAAGTGGTGACTATGCCACCTGTACCAGCAGCCGCCGAGGCGCCTCCGTGCCCTAGTGATCCTCGCCCATCACGCCTTTGTAGTTTCGTCATGTTATTTTGACCAAAAATCGCATGACAATGTAAACAAACTCTGTGCCGGCAAATTTTTATACAGTCACTGACTAAAGCGAATTCCATTATGTAGCAGCACAAATTGGCTTCCGAAGACGCGTTTTCCGATTCCTTTGTTTACATTCTCATTCGATACTTTTTGAACGCAGCATAGTATATATGTTAAGAGCCGGTCAGTATGCGAAGAAATTTTTGACGATTTCGCTAATTTACTTGATTTAACAGTTAAAATTCTGCATTTCCATAAGTGTTAATACACAACATGACATAGATCTTTTCGTTTCATTTATGATCTAATTAAAGCTATTTTTTTTTGTCGAGATTTAAATTATTTTGAAAGATAATTTACCTACTGCCACCTTTTTGAATATTATGCACTTTTTTTTTCGGATTGAACTGAAGTTTTTTCTGTTGTTTTAATTTTATGAACGAGAATTCTGAGTAGCCGAAGTCAAAACCAGTTCATTGCCCATTTTCTTTAAAATTGGCTAGGTTAAATATTTTTTTAATATTAAAGTGGTATAAGCTAATTCATACATTGTATAGACAACTTTCATAATAATACATTGTATTTTTTTCATTCCGTATACACATTAAAACCACTACCACAGAACCTCTTACAGCAAAATACACAAAACGTTTAATCAAAATTAAATAATGAAAATATAAAAGTAGCTCATTTTGATCATAACTGAAAAGATCTTTCATGTGGTGCATTAAAACTTTAGCGCAAAATCGGAATCGACTTCTCACACACAAAAAGGTACAAAAAATTTCGTGTACAACTTCTTATTATGTTTTAAAAACACACAAATTTGTGTTTCTATTTCAGGATCCTAGACCGCCGGGAGAATGGGAGGCAAATCTAAGGGCTATCCGCGCAGCGACAGAAATCAGCGCGACGACCCCATATATTGGTATCGGTACACCAGAACATGAGCCCGTTCTCCTTGAAGATGACCACTTTACCCCAGACGATGCCCCCTTAACCCCAGACGATGCCCCCTTTACCCGAGGCGATGCCCCCTTTACCCTAGACGATGCCCCCTTTACCCCAGATGATGCCCTGTCAACCTCACAAGTTGCTGCCGTTCCGCCACAAGTTTTTCCCGTTCCCTCACAAGTTTCAGACGTTGGTAAAAAGTATAAATGGAAGGGAAAGGGGAAGGGGAAGAAGACACGCGTAAGTAAATACACAATACTCATACATAACATTACGCTTGTAATCCTCGAAGGGTTGGGCAGAGATGTACCTATAGTTCACCCACATTTCACCAGTTACGTTGAGAACGATATACACTAGTCACAAAAATTAAGGAATATAAAAAAAAAACCCAAATTTTTGGGTGATTTTCAACAAGCTGTAACTCCGAGGAAAATTATCGTATAGCAAAAAATAAAAAAGCAAGTTGTAGCTCCATGTGTCTAGTTTTCAGATACGCCCATGTTTTTTTTTTATCATGTTCGACTCTGTAGAAATCACAAGGAAACTACAAAAAAAAAAAAACCCAAATTTTTTCTCGCCTTAAAAAACGTCTACGGGCTTCAAAAATTTTTTTTCATTGTTTCACTCAAAAGTTCTTTTAGGAAATTTAATGCCCTTTAATTTGACGTATCCAGAATGTCTGTACGATGATTTGCCGCGGAGTGTACTTTTTAACTTTGACAATCAATAACTCTGGAAATAATGATTGTATAGGAAATCGAAGGAGGGTTTTGAAAACGACACAATATTCTGTATAAGATACCGTGAATAGCTTTTGTCGATTTTTTTTTTAAATTGATAGCTTTGTCTGAAATAAAGACAAAAATTCGCGTAATTAAGGATATTGGGATAACTTGGTATAACTTTGGATAAAATGGATGAACGAAGGATA
The DNA here is from genome assembly GCA_932294355.1 of Aporophyla lueneburgensis. Classification (NCBI taxonomy): domain Eukaryota; kingdom Metazoa; phylum Arthropoda; class Insecta; order Lepidoptera; family Noctuidae; genus Aporophyla; species Aporophyla lueneburgensis. The sequence goes on from OW028756.1 coordinate 665,408, forward strand.
TACTTGGTAATTTTTCAACCTCAAAGTGTCCTCTAAAATCCCTGAAAAATTCAAAGCGCTGCGATTTTTTTTTTCATAGTGCCCCTAAGCTTCAAATTCTTTGTTTTTGCAAAAATCAACATTATGAGCAATTTTTCGATGTTTATTCGTTTTTCGATGAACAAAAAATTTTGTCCTCAAAAATCTTTTTCGATCAAAGAGATTGATTTATTATCAAGATATTTGAAAAAAAAACATGTTTTTCTTATTTGTTTTCGATTGTTTTGGATTTTTTTTTGGTATTTTTTTTGAATTTTTTTTTTCACGGTCTTCAGAATGCTCCATTTTTGTCAAAAAATAATAATAAAATAACTCGATTTTTTCTGACTGCTGCAGCTGCCTTAGTTTCAATTTTTTTTTACAGATTTTTTAAAATGCGATTTGAAACTAAGGCTGTTGCAGCGATCAGAAGAAATCGAGTTAATTTTTTTTTTGACAATAATGGAGCATTCTGAAGACTGTGAAAAAGAAAAAAAAATAAGAAAAAATTGATTTTTTTTTTCAAAAATCAACAGCACAATATAACAGAGTGATATTTTTTTTCATATCTTGAAAAATCAATCTCTTTGATCGAAAAAATAAAGATTTTTGAGGACAAAATTTTTTGTTCATCGAAAAACGAATAAAAATCGAAGAATTGGTTATAACGTAGATTTTTGCAAAAACAAAGAATTTGAAGCTTCGGGGCACTATGAAAAATTAATCGCTAAAAATTTTGAAGCCCGTAGACGTTTTTTAAGACGAGAAAAAATTTGGAAAAATTGTTTTTTGGTAGTTTCCTTGGGATTTCTCCAGACTCAAACATGATAAAAAAAATTCATGGTCGTATCTGAAAAGTAGACATATGGAGCTACAACTTGCTTTTTTATTTTTTGCTATACGATAATTTTCCTCGGAATTACAGCTTGTGGAAAATCACCCAATTTTTTTTTTATATCCCTTAATTTTTGTGACTCTAGTGTATTATTTTTTTTCAAAAATATGAGTACACATATGGCATGCAAGATGTTCTATGTTTAATTGTACATATATCATCGTCATCATCATCAGCAGCCTATAATATTCCCACTGTTGGGACACAGGCCTCCTCCAGGTGCGAGGGAGGGGGCCATAATGCAACACGCGGGCTCAGTGCGGGTTGGTAAATGTCACATGTCTTCGAATTTTTGGTTCTAAGACATGCCGGTTTCCTCACGATGTTTTCCTTCACCGTTTTGAGAGTAGTGGTGATGAAATAATTTACACTAAGTAATGCGCCTGTTTGGGTTTGAACTCACGACCCACTTACTCGTAAGTCGCGGCCGGTAATATTTTATACGTCTTAAAAAATGGTTCACTAGTCTCAGTAACACGAAGTCCATGAATTTTAATGCACCTGTTTTACCCGACTACGGTGAAGCTACAAGATACAAGATATTTATTTTGTAAAACATGAGTGCAGAAATACAGGTCTTAAAAATAATAAGAGGTAGCTACATGTTTTGCCAATCATGGCGTACAAAATTAGTCGCGCTAAGACGACTATTACAAAAAGATAATTATAAAAACGTTGGTAACAAATTAAATTAAATTAAATTTAAAAAAAAAATAAAATTAAAACAAAATTAAAAAAAAAAAACATAGGATTAAATTAAAATGTCAACAGTTTAAATTCAATTTAAGTAAAATACAGATTAGAAGAAATAATAACACAGGGACACATTCCAAATTCTATTGCAGCAGATTGTCATTCAAAAAGTCATCTACGCTGTAATAGCACTTTTCTAGTAAAAACCCCTGAATGGACGTTTTAAATTTGGTTAAAGGTAATCATTTAACAAAAAAAAAAGCTCTTTTTCAGTAAGGCAGTTTTGCATTTGATTGGACACAACAAATTCTGATATTGAGAACGAATTGGGGTTCTTTTCACGTCTGAAAATTTTTGAAAAAAATGCGGATTTGCTTTTACGAAAAGTGCAGTTTCTAAAATGTACAAAGATGGCAAAGTTAGAATTTTTGATTGTCTAAAGTAATTTACGCAACTATCCGTTGTTCTTAGACCAAACGTTGCTCGTATACATCTTTTTTGCATCCTGAATATAAGTTCTTTATTAGTTGACTGTCCCCAAAAAATTACACCATATCTTAAAGTAGAAGCGACCAATCCATGATAGGCTGTTAAAAGAGTGTCAGTATTTACTTTCCTTGACAGCTGGAATAATAAATATGCAGATTTACTAAGGCGCTTAAAGATTTCCTCTGTGTGATGTTTCCAAGTTAGTTCACTATCTATAGTGATACCTAAGAATTTTGCATGTGTAACTTCTTCTATCACAGAGTTATTGTAGGCAATATTAACTGGTGAATGCTTACGGCGCTGGTGAAAGTGAATAACTTTTGTTTTATTTAAATTAATTATAAGGTTATTTTTGTCAAGGCAATTTATAATGTCACTCAGAGAATTATTTATGTCATTTTGATAATTATTAGGATTAGTACATTCCACAATGACCGTGCTGTCATCTGCGAATAGTACCATTTTATGATCTATAGTTTTAGGGAGATCATTAATATATATTAAGAATAGTGGTGGCCCCAGTATACTACCTTGAGGTACACCATATTTTATATATCTTGGTTTAGACAGATATTTTATCTCCAATTTAGTAATAGGACAGATTCTAGTAATTTCTGTACATTGAGTTCTGTCACTCAAATATGTTTCTATGAGTTTCAAAATGTTTCCTCTTATGCCATACCCATGTAATTTTTGCAGCAGTATTTGATGGTCCACGAAATCAAATGCTTTGGTCATATCTGTTAGTATAGCGCACACAGGATTACCTTTATCTACAGATGTCATTGCACCAGATAGCAGGTCCAATAAAGCCATATTAATATTAGTATTTTTCCTGAAACCTTTTTGTTGACTGCAAAGAAGTTTGAAATTTTCTAAATAAGAATAAATTGAATTATAAATTACCTTCTCGATTATTTTTGAGAATATCGATATCTTAGCAATAGGTCTATAATTTTGAACATCATTTTTGTCATTTTTTTTATATAGCGGTTTAATAATGACCTTTTTTAGGCTACTTGGGAATACACCATCTGAAATACAAAGATTAATTATACAACATTAATTTTTGTTTATGCGAAACCCGAAACACGGGTCTAGTATTTTTATGTAAAGAATCTATGAAAAAAATTTCAAAACTGTATCATTAATAATCACAAAGTTATAAGCTTGATAAGTTACCTGGTTGTCCACGCAAAAACATATGCAGATCACCACAAACAGCTAGTGTACGTACCATCTCCGTGTAATGGACGTTTGAATACGAGAAAGACATGATAATTTTAAAATCAAAACAAAACACTAAGGCCCACGACTTGGAAGCGTAATTAAATATTTTTGGTACAAAATACAACATGGTGTAAAAATTATTGGAATCGATTCAGTTACTGATTCTGAACAAACTATATTCAGGTTTCGCATATACTAAAAATAATCTTGTATAAGCCAGTACAGGCGCTATAATTTCCTTAACGTATTTAATTACTTTAGTTGATATGCCATCAAATCCTACCGTGTTTGTGTTTTTCAAGCTACTAATTATTTTGATTATATCAAAATCTGAAACAGGTAGCATAAATAGTGATTGAGAATTCGTATTTTCAATGTTATAACTCTTATTAAAAGTTCCCTTAGTTTTGATATTATTTTCAATGGCCTCTATGAAATAATTATTAAATTCATTTGCAATACTCAAAGGATGTATAAGAGTCAAATTATCTTTGTTAATTGACAGTATTGGTTCTTGAGGTAAATTAAATTATGATGATAGATGTAGATGGTATTGCAAAAGAAAGTTTTCGAATTCTAATGTTATTTTATTTCTTTTTAACACATCTATATTAAAGTCTCCAGCTAAAATAATATTTTTACTACCGAGTGAACAATATTTTCGTAGAATATAGTCTAGTCTCTCATAAAATATGTTGTAATTATATTTGGGTATTCTATATACAATATGTAACAAAAACCCTGTCCGATCCAATATAGGCGTAATCTTCGTTCAACATACGTACTAGAAAAAATGATATATAAATCTATCTAAAAAAAAACAAAAGGTAATTGATTTTTTTATTTTTATAATCCATGCGAAATATAACAGTGAATATGGGAAATTTTCATAAGTTAACAACACTCCACCCGCCGGCAAAATCTTGATATTTTTACCTATTTTTATTTCAAAGGCCACCGCCCTACAGTACCGCGTTGTAGGCACTCGTTCGACTCTTTGATGATGCCGACTGGTTGCCTACCGGCGCGCTACTTGTTGGCCAATGGCCAGTCTTTCGTGTAGATAGCTTTTGATCGGACGTCTGTCTGTACGTATCACGTGCCGCTATCGTTTCGCGAAAAATGTCGTATTCCAATCAGCCATTCCACTGGATTTTTATTTATGGGGTCATGTTAAACAAATTGTTTATAAAAGAGAGTGCGATTCGGAAATCGAAGTCAGATCTCGAATTGTGGCAGAATCTAAGTGTGGCAGCTTTCGACTCACTTAAATCGGACACAAATTCGCTGCAAAGAGTACGTGTAAATTTAGTGAAAAGGTGTCGAATGTGTATCAGTGTTGGAGGTGGACATGTGGAGCACGATCGCCGAAGTATGCAACAACAAGAGAACTGAAACCTGCAGTCGGTAAGTACTTTGCCCAAAGGACATCATATTAAAAAAAGCCCTTATCAGGGCTACATTTAATTCAATAAATTGTTTCTTAATAAACATGATTAGGTCTCAGGATCACTATGCCTACAAAACAATATCAGCTGATACCTACGCGTCGGCATAAGGTATGACGTAGCGTAATTTTTTTTCGTTATAAGTTTGTTTGGCGGCACGCGACAAAGCAGGTTCATGACAAAGGCGGCGGCTTCTTTGACACAAAACTGTACATAGTAACACGTGAACTTTGTGAGCGATCAGTGTTGCCTTTGATTCGTTTTTATTTTTATTTAATTATATTCACAAGGGAAAAATAATAATCTCAAATCCATTAATTGGTTACGTAATAATGTACGCAGTACGATGCCGAATAATACCCTTAAGGATCGGACAGGGTTTTTGTTACATGCTGTATACATATAATAATAACATTAGAAGATGTCAGTTCTACACCGCAACACTCAAAAGTACCTGTCACTGATTGTTTAGCAACATCAAACAGTTCACGATACTGCAGTCCTGTTCTAACAAAAATGCAAGTGCCACCACGTTTAACATTTCTACTGAAGAAGGCAGCTAGGCAGAAATTAGGTATATGTAATACATTCTCGTTGCCTGTGTCAATGAAATGCTCTGTAATACAAATCACATCTACTCTGGTTCCGTTACTTTGAAGCTCATCTAGTTTTACAATCAGCAAATCCGTTTTATTTACAAGTCCTGCAATGTTTTGATGAAGAATATTAAGATGATTATTATAGAAAAAACTGAGATGTGTTTTGTGTTATTTCAGGTTGTTCTTTCTGGGAACAATCAGCTATTGGTTGCTCGGTGTTTACGCAGTCTAGATCCAAGATGAGGTCTTGCAAATCAGATATTACGATATTAAAACCTTTATTATTGAGATTACCATGCCAATGGGTGTAAGTATCATGTGTGTAAGGGAGATTCAGATTCGAGTCTAAGATAAACGCATAGCTGTAAGTTTGAACGTCCATGTAGATTAAATTATTAAAAGTATCAATCCTGCTATTGAACATAATATTAGAATTATCCATGTATTTAAATGTAGGTAGACATATAATAAAATTAGTATGATTTAAATTTAACAATTTTTCACGAATTAATGTCACCAGTTCTATATACTTATTTGTTTTTTTGAAATCCTCCTCACCAATAATAATAATACAGTAATCCGAGCAAGTAAAGTTACGGACTTTACTTTCAAGATTTTTTAAGATATACTCAATTCCACATTTAGGCGTACGATAATGACACAAATTATAATTACGTAGATGTGTGCCTTCACTCATGGAATATATTCTATTGGACAATTCGCTGCTCACGACACATATGTTTCGTTTCAAATAAGTGGAAGATGTACTAGGACTGTTTTTACAAAGTGACGGTATTTTTTTAGTACTTTCAGTATCAATATCAATAATTTGAGGAGTACTTTTTATATTTTTATTATTATTTTCCAAAGTTGAAGAAGCTGGAGTCTTTTTTACTTGATGGTTCGTTAATGTATTCTTCCTTGGAGTTCTGATTTTGTTCCTGACTGGACTGCTACAAACGACTTTATATGTTTTATTTAATTCTAATAATTCAGCATTACTTTGCTTCAAGTTTCCATTCTCTAGAGATAATTTATCTATTTCATTGTGTGCGCTTTGTAATTTAATTTTTAGACTTTCTATTTCTTTCTTTAGTATGTTTAGTGTTTCAACATCTTCATCATCAGACATATCTGGCAGGGAATTTGTGGTACAATCCAATGTTTGCGACGTCACATTATGACTATAATTATTATTGTCAACATTGGAATCCGATTGAGTGCGAGTACGTCGGAATGTGATATTTTCCAGGAAGTTCATCGTGGCCGTATTGATTTATTCTAATATTGATTGTGTGAAATCAAAATAAATCCCAAAAGTATTTCACTCGACAGGATTCGAACGCACCTCTCATCGGTCACGTATTCATAGGTAGGCCCCTTAACCACCAGACCAATTACTCAATTACGATGTTGACACGAACGTAATAAGTATTTACGTTATTAGTACTATTTATGGTCGGGGTGGCGCCACTAGTCTAATGCAACAAGTTCACTTATATTTGTCGCTGGAACACAGTACGAACTTTTTCGCCGGGAGGTTGGTAGCACTGACAGAGCGATAAAAATTGCGCGTACGCGGGACTTTCACTTTTATAGCGTTCGTACAGCGTGTCAGGATTCTGTGCACTCGCGGGCTAGTCACAAATGATACGGCACTTTTAAATATTTTTACACTGTTTAGTGTTGCTTGAGTTTCACTTCGTGAAGGGCTGAAAACGATTATTTGTAGGTTTACAATATACTACACTTGTGTTTAGCAAAAAAGTTAAAGTAGTAACGTCTAATAAATATTTTTCCGAATATATTTACTGAGGGCACGACTTAGCGGTCTCGGAGCGCGTTCCGGAGCTAAAAGGATGGTTATATTTTGCCCGGTATGTATGTATGTTTATGTGTTCCCACATAATTTCTAAACTACTTATCATAACATGACAAAGGAGGTATCGTTGGAAGCGTCTAAAACTGTGGGCCCAATAGCACAGAACTGGTGCCCTGAGACAATGAGGCGGGGTCGCGGCAGACCACGTAGGAGATGGCGGGCCGACCAATACAAATCATTTATTGGTTTGCAAACATGGGTAATAAAATACATAGATGTTTAGAGTCCGCCATGTTCTACCGTCACATGTTATTTATTATTATTGAATTTACACCAAAATATGATCATTTTAAAATAACATTAAGAAATATAAAATAATCTAAGATATAAATTATTGTCACATTGTTTGGATTACAGTAAAAATGTCACAATAAAACGAAAATGTCATAGTTATGTCAATAATGTTACAAGAATAAAAATTACAAAAATGTCAACGGTCATCAAACTAGCTTCCGCCCGCGACTTCGTCCGCGTTAAACTTCTTGTTCCCTCGACCCTTCCCGTCGCGTCGAATCGCCTACCTGTCCGATTTCCCCCGTTTTTGCAACATTTTTAATTACTGCTCCGCTCCTCTTGGTTGTAGCGTGATGTTATATAGCCTATAGCCTTCTTCGATAAATAAACTACCTAACAAGAAAATAATTTTTCAATTCGGACCAGTAGTTCCTGAGATTACCGCGTTCAAACAAACAAACTCTTCAGCTTTATAATATCACTAGCTTCTGCCCGCGACTTCGTCCGCGTTAAATTTCTTGTTCCCCCGACCCTTCCCGTTGCGTCGAATCGCCTACCCGTGCAATTTTCCCCGTTTTTGCAACATTTTTCATTACTGCTCCGTTCCTCTTAGTTGTAGCGTGATGTTATATAGCCTATAGCCTTCTATGTTCATGTTCTATGTTATGGGGGTTTGGTTTCCGCACTTAGTCCTTTGAGTGGACCATTGTGCGTGAGCCATGGCGGCCGTCGGTATTCACTCCAACCAGCCCACCTCCCTCCAGAAGCTGGTTATGTCTCCTGGTCTGTTGAGAACATCTGTGTAAGATTTGGGTGTCCCGAGGATACATTCGAAAAGTACATACGCAACGGTTTCTTCAACCTCCAGGCATGCCCTGCACAGGGGGCTGTCCGTTATGCCTATTGTGTAAAAGTGTTTGTTTAGCGGGCAGTGTCCTGTGATGGTGCCCGTCATTAGACGCAGATCATCCCTGTCCAGGCGTAGCAGGCGTTTGGTAAGCCTGCCATCCGGGGATGGCATAGCTTCCCTGGACTGCCTGCAGCCTGGTGCTGAGGTCCACCAGCTCTCCGCATGTGTGTGGGTAAATTCCTGCAGCCGCCTGCGTAGCTGGTTGAAGGGGATGGGCACGATGGGCTCGGGGCCGCAGACTGACGCGCTGGATGCCTTTCTGGCCAGTTCATCAGCAGCGTCATTGCCTAGTGATCCACTGTGTCCTTTTATCCATTGCAGTGTCACTTTGTTGCGATTAGAAACTGTTACCCGTTCTAATGCATTGTGACATTCTAGTGTAAGGCTCGAGGTTATGTATCGTTTGGCTAGGGATTGGAGGACTGAGGCGCTGTCGGAGAGTATGCGAATATGGGTGTCCGTAACTCTTCTGGCTTCTATGGCATACGCCGCCTGTATAATGCCCACGCATTCCGCCTGGTAGACGGTGTTGAGCATTCCCAGCGGGCTGGATATTTTTATGTTGAGGTCGTGTGAGAAAACTCTGACTCCGGTTCCGGAGGTGGTCTTTGAGCCATCAGTGTAGACTCTTAGCTCTTCCGGGCCCGAGTGGTCGTTTTGTTCTTCTGTGAGTATAACATTGTAGTGCTTTTGAAAGTAGTGTAGTTTTGGGGTTTTATCGCAGGGTGATGCCATCATTGGTTGTCGCTTGATCGCTTCATCCCTAATGCGTGAGTGCTTGACTCTCGAGTCGTTGCTTAGGGTCCCTGCTATGTTTAGTCTTAGGGCAGCTAGGGCAGCCTCCTCCCGCACGATCAGGTGTAGAGGTGGTAGCCCGAGCATTACCTGTAGGGCAGCGGTGGGTATAGTCCTCATGCAGCTAGTGATGGCTACACAAGCGAACCGCTGCACCTTTTCAAGGTCTTTTTGGGCTGTGCTCAGGTCTGTTCTGGGCCACCAGACTATTGAGCCGTATGTAATAATTGGTCGAATAACTGTGGTGTATAGCAAGTGGGTGACTTTGGGGCTGATTCCCCAATTCCTGCCAAGCATTCTTTTGCACTGCCACAGGGATATGTTGGCTTTTGTAGTAATGTAGTTGGTGTGTTTTGCCCAGTTCAGCTGTTTGTCCAAAAATATGCCGAGGTATTTGGTTTCAGTTGATAGGCTTAGGGTGGTGTCAAAAAGTCGTGGCAGTTCGAGTTTCGCGAGTTTCCTCTTTTTTGTAAAGAGGATCATCTCGGTTTTTGTGGGGTTTACTGATAGTTGGTGTTTGTTGCACCAGACCTCTACTATTTTCAGGGCTTGGCGCATGAGGTGGCATAGGGTGTTTTCATTAGTGCCATTTATTATTATGGTTATATCATCGGCGCAGCCTACGGTGAAGTAACCTTTATCGTTGAGTGTTTTGATGAGGCTGTCTACGACCAGGTTCCATAGAAGTGGCGAGAGGACGCCCCCTTGCGGGCAGCCTTTCGCCACTACCGCCCTTGTATTGTCGTTCACTGTGACTTGTACAGCTCTCAATTTGAGCATGTTGGTGATCCATCCGCTCAGGGTCGGGTTTATGTTGTGTCTGTCGAGGGCCCTGCTGATACTATTGAACATAGTTTTGTCGAAGGCGCCTTCTATGTCAATGAAAACCGCCAGTGCTGAGCATTTGTGGTCCACTGCGCATTCAATTTTGGAGACCACGCTATGTAGCGCAGACTCCGTTGATCTGCCCGTGGAGTACGCGTGCTGTTGTTTGTGAAGAGGTTTTACCTGGAGAGGTCCGTCTCGGATATGTCTATCGCAGAGTCTCTCGAGGGTTTTTAGTAGGAAGGATGTGAGGCTTATAGGCCTATAGGCCTTTGGTTGTGTATAGTCCGATTTGCCTGGCTTGGGTATGAAAATGACTTTCACGTCGCGCCACGCTAGGGGTATGTATCTGAGTGCAATGCAGGTCCGGTAGATCTCCACCAAGCATGGTATCAGGTGGTCAGCTCCCCACTGTAGGAGGGCTGGAAAAATACCATCCAGCCCTGCAGATTTGTAGGGCTGAAAGGTGTCAATCGCCCACTTTATCCTTTCTTCTGTTACCATGCTTTGTGCCCTGGACCAATCTAGGTTTGTTGGGGTCCATTCTGGTTCAGATTCCCACGTCCTGACCTCTTGGAGGTTACAGCCGGGGAAGTGGGTTTCCAGGAGAACCTTACTGGTTTCGTGGTCACTTACTGTGTATGAGTTGTCCGGTTTTTTGAGCGCACCCAGGGTTTGATCCTGATCAGTCGAGAGGATTTTTCTTACCCTTGCGGCTTCGTTGTTGGTTTCGATGGATTCGCAGAATTTCCGCCAAGCTTGCCCTTCTGGCAGTTCTGATCTGCTTTTTGTATGTGTATTGGGTTTCTTTGTATTGCTCCCAGTCGTCCGGGAGCCTGGTATTTTTGGCCCTGTTGAATTGTTTGCGTAGTGTATCTCTGAGTTTACTAAGGTTGGCGTTCCACCAGGGATTTCTCTCGCTGTTGTTTCGTGGCGCCCTTAGTTTGCAGCATGCATGGTATGCTTCGATTAGGTATTCAGATAATTTTGTGACGGTGTATTCTAGTTGTTCGGGGGTTTTTATTGTTACTCGTGATAGATGTCTAGCTAGTAGGGAAGCCAGGAGGCGTTTGTACTCGGGCACATTAGTGCGCCGCGGGTTACGTTTCGGTACGGGTTCCCTAGTGTGGGTAGTTAGTGTGAATCGGATTCTTCTGTGGTCAGAACAGGAGGGTTCATCCGAGACGTGCCAGTTTGTGATGAGGTTTGTCGCGTTTTCTGTAGCAAGCGTCAGGTCAATGATTGTTTGTCCTCGGACTGTGACCCAAGTGGGTTCAGAGCCTCGGTTAACAATGTTAAGGTTAGTAGAGAATAAATAGGTGAATAGTACCTCTCCTCTAGAGTTCGGCGAGTCGCTACCCCAGAGCGGGTGGTGGGCGTTGGAGTCTGTGCAGATGATCAGGTCCAGTTTGGCACGTTCGCAGTGCTGCACTAGGTCGGCCATCTCCTTTGGCGGGCAGTTAGCGTCCTCGCCTGGCATGTATACCGAGGCTAGTACGACGTCTGGAACGTTACTATCGGTCTGGAGCCTGACTGCTGTGAGGTCTCTGGAACAGAATTGAGTGAGTGGTGTGGTAGGGATTTCTTTGGGTATGTAGGCGCAGGTTCGTTGTTTGTCTGCGCCGTGTGTGTTGAGAATTAGCTTACCTCCGATGTTACTGAGGCCGCAGATTCTGTTGTTCCTGATCCACGGCTCTGGAATCAGTGCGATGGTTCGGGGCTTAACCTCCAGAGCTCTGCGTAAGTTGGCCGTGGCAGTTTGGCTGTGTTGGAGGTTGGTCTGGATGACGTTTATGGGCGATGACGGTGGTGGGGTGGAGTTAGTCGGAGCTGCATCCATCGGAAAGTCTCTCCTCCACCTCCACCCTGAGTCGGTCTTCCTGCAGGTCGCCCGGCGACGAGGCGAGTAATCGTTCGTTCCAGCCGGGTGATGAGGGCGGTAAGGTGTCGCTGTCGTCCTCCATTGCTGCTCGGGCCATAACCTGCTCGAGTTGGGCAATGTCGGTGTCAGTGTTTGTGCGGTCGTCTCGTCAGTGCTGTCGGTCTTGGTAACTGATGGTAGGGTCGTGGGCCAGAAGCGCACGTATATCGACCCCAGGAGGTACGATATCCGTCGCTCCCGAGCTAGGACCCTATCAACTTCCTCCGGTGGTACACCTAGGGTCAGATACGTCCCGTAGTTATCACCACCGACGGTAGTTGCTCTGTACAATGACCACCGGGCAATGTCATACCAAGTATTCTGACGAATCAGAATACTCTGGAGCCTGGCCACGTCACCTTTGTAACGAGGGACGAAGAGCGAGGCTCGGACACGGGTGGGCACGTCGGACTGCTTCAGTACGGTCAGTGTTAGGTCAGTGTCGGGGAGTCTTATACTGGGTGCGGCTTGTGTCAGCCAGGTCCTGACCGATTGTCGTCCTCGCACCACATCTGCACGGTGCCTTCCGCTACCCGTGGGTATCCACGGAAGGCCGGGGGTGGTGTCGTTGGGTCAGTGTCCATTAAGAAGTCCTCTAGGGCCGTCTTTATGTGTTTGGCCTCTTCCTTGGTCAGGTCTCTGGAGGGGGGAGGGAAGCAGATTGCTACGGCCAGCCTCGCAGGAATATCCTTCGTGGCTCGCGCGTAGGTTCTCTGCCCCCCCTGAGCAAAGTGGACCCTCACACGCTTGGCGTCGCCTTGGAGCGTACTCGGTGAAGCCGTGTCGTCCGGGCGTCCTCTCTTCGCCGGCCCTGTACCACTTGGTCCAGGCGGCGGCTTGGAGGGCCCTGGCATCGGCGCCTGCGCGTGTGCTAGTCTAGACCGCCGGCCCCTCCTCGTCCTAGGTCCGTCGTGGGTCTTGTCAGAGGTCTGGGGTTGACTGGCGACCCTGGCAGATCCCGCCGCGTGCGGAGGCTGTTCGCGTTGGGTTTCCCCAGCGCGGACTTGCCCTCGCCCGCTTTGATGTGCGTCCGGCCGCGTTTTGCTCGGGGTTGCCCCTGTGCGGACTGACGGCTGGTCGCGTGGCTTCACTCCCGGCCGCGTTTCGCTCGGGGTTTCCCCTGTGCGGATTAACGGCTGGTCGTGTGGCTCCGCGTCCGGCCGTCTTTCGCTCGGGGTTTCCCCTGTGCGGACCAACGTCCGGTCGCGTACTGCCTGTGCCTTTGCCCTTTTCCTTTCCCGGGATGTGACTTTTCCGCGCTTGCTTACCAGGCGTACTCCATCACCCGAGAAAGTTTTAGAGCTGCCAGGCTCGTCATCCTTCCCCGTCCCTCTCTGTCTGTGTCGGTCTGTGTCGTTGTCTGGGTTTGTCACGCTATTCCGCACGATGCTCTGTTGCCAGAGACTCGCGGGAGGCGCATATTGTGTCGCTGGGTTTGGCGCGTGGGTCGCTGCCGTCAGTGTGGTTGTTGGCGCGTTTATCGCAGCCGATGCTTCGGGTTTGGGCGCGTTTATCGCTGCCTGTGAAATTGGCGCTGAATCAGCAGCCGAGTGCGCTGAGGAGCGCGACGAAAGAGAGCAGTCGGTTGCCCCCCCCCAGAATACGATGGGGGCTGACCGCCGAGGCGGTGTGGGATTCCCCGGCTTGGCCGGGCCCCACCTGGGTAGTGACTTTTTCCTTCTGCATTATTTGTTTTTTTTTTATGTCGGGGGGTGGGCTTTTTTTGGATCAGAGGTTACCCCTCCTCTGGGACCGATGGGATATGAGGATAGGATGGAGGAGTTTTGTGGGATGGAAAGGGTTTGTTGGGGTCACCCTAGGTCTGGGATCTGGCCTAGGGATTTCGGATTGACGGGATATCCGGAAGAGGAAGGATGGTCTGGTTGGATGGCGGTACACGGGAGAGATGGTAATTGGTTACCCTATGCCTGGGGTTTTGGCCTTCGGGAACTTCTCTTGTCCGGGATCTCTTCCAAGATGCCCCGAGTGCGGGATCTTCCGCAAGACGGTCAATCCCACAGCCAGGGTTGGGCTATCCGCAACCTGCCCACCCGCTCGGTTGCAGGAGAAGAAGTGCCTGGCAGTCTGGGTCGCCCCACCGCGGATGCACGTATGCATCCGCGTTGGTGCAATCCAGCTAGCCCCGAGTAAAGACATCCTATAGCATACTTTATAAAAGTCAAATTCACAAATCGATAAAAATAAAAATGTGTGTGTAAAGATATTTTTATCCATTTGTGAAATCGATAAAAATATCTTTATTCAAAATCAGCATAACTACAGGCAAAAATCAAGTAATATAAGTCAACAAAAATATATTATTTTTTAATAAACTACCATTACATATAAATTAACTGAAACTAATGTAAGATACAGCATGTAGACACATTTTCTTACAGGTACTTATTTCAATTTTAGAATAATTTTAAAAATATAGTAATTTTATTTATAAATGACATAGTGATCTATTTTTGTGCCTGGTATAAATTCTATAGCACTAACTAAGATCAATTTAATGTTAATACTAATCGGTAGTTCAGTAAGTAAAACTGAGTGGGCTACATTGCAATTGCAGTCTTTATTTTAGAAAAAAGTTTTTGTTATTTCAGTTCTACAGTTTAGAATTTACCTTTTTCTTTTCTATAAATATTTTTAGTCAGGGACCTAGTCCGGCGTTGTTTAGATGTTAGTTAACTTTGATGTTTGAAGTTTTTTTGAGTAACAAGGTTAATGTGTACGTACAATAAGTTGCTAATTTGTTGCAGCTAATAAACAAGAAAAATACTACAAAATAGGTTCAATAATTTTTTTAGAGGCGATTTTAGTTTGCCGCTCGGACGGCAAACTAAAATCGATGGTTAGCCTATAGCCTTTCTCGATAAATAGGCTACCCAACACAAAAATAATTTTTCAATTCGAACCAGTAGTTTCTGAGATTAGCGCGTTCAATCAAACAAACAAACAAACTCTTCAGCTTTATAATATTATATAATATATAGTATATTATTAGTATAATAGTATAGATGAAAACAATGTAAAAAGGTATAATAACATGTCAATCAGACAGTGATTCATCATTAAGATAGTCGTCAATTGTGTAATAACTTTTATCAATTAAATAATCCTTTTAAATTTGAAAACAGTCATAGTTTTAATAATATTAGGTACTTTATTATAGATGCGAACAACCAGTTGATGTCCAATAAGGCTCGACTGGCTGTTCACAATGGTGTACTGGTGCCTACGCTTATGTATGGAAGTGAATGTTGGGTGTGGCAAAAGAAGCATGAAAGTAGAATAAATGCTGTGGAAATGCGTTCCTTGCGAAGCACGTGTGGTGTGACTATGAATGATAGGCTGAGGAATGATGTGATAAGAGAACGGTGTGGTTTAAAAGAAGATGTAGTGACAAAAATTGAAAAAAGTATGCTTACATGGTTTGGTCATGTTGAGAGGATGAATAAAGGACGACTCACAAAAGGTATTTACAAGGCAGATGTGAGTGGAAACACCGGGAGGGGACGCCCTAGGAGGACATGTGAGTGTGTGTGTGAGTGAGTGACCTTATTGGTGATGTTCTTCAGAAAGGTCAGGTGCGTAGTACTCGCAACCGGCGTGTGTGTATGACCAATGGTATGAACCTAAACGAGGCAAAATGAGTGTGTAGAGATCGTAGCAGGTGGCGTTCCGTGGTTTCTGCCTAGCCCCATGGGATAAAGGCGTGAGTTTAGAGTGTACGTACGTGAGCTCGACAAATGGATGTGCGAGTAACACTTGTGCGACAAAACTGTATTGCGACTCACCATAGTTCGAATGCACGCTTGTGCGACACACTGAATCTAGTCGTTTCTAGCACTCGCCGGCCGCTGTAGGAGGTCACAGTTTTAACCTAACCTAGTGTACTATATGAGCTCGAGTGTGTCGCACAAGCGTGCATTCGAACTACTATCAGTCGCAGTACAGTTTTGTCGCACAAGTGCTATTCGCACATTCATTCAGCTCACGTAGTACACCCGTGCGTTTATGTATGTGTATGTATGAATGTTAAAAGTACTGATTGTGACATAGTATTGATTAAAGAGAAACTTGAATTCGTCGACAAAACTGTTTTCTTGGGAATCACACTTGACTCAAGGCTGCAGTGGGGTCCTCATATAACATCTCTTGCAGGCCGGCAAGTTCAGCAGCATATGCTGTAAGAAAAATCCGTTACTAATGTAGATACCGCGAGGGTCGTCTATTTCAGTTATTTTCATAGTATCATGTCTCACGGTATAGTACCGTGGGGACGAGCTGCAGATATCGAGTCTATTTTTATTTTTCAAAAAAGAGCCATCTGAGCAATATATGGCCTCCGTAGGCGAGATTCTGTAAGG
Organism: Aporophyla lueneburgensis; assembly: GCA_932294355.1. Lineage (NCBI taxonomy): Eukaryota > Metazoa > Arthropoda > Insecta > Lepidoptera > Noctuidae > Aporophyla > Aporophyla lueneburgensis. The sequence goes on from OW028756.1 coordinate 681,723, forward strand.
GAATGTTCAAAGATATTAATATCATGACGGCATCTTGTCAATATATCTATCGTGTACGTAAGAAAAAAAAATATTTTCAGTAAAAGGGTTGAACCTATCTAGGTCGTATTGCATAGCTATGGTATAAGAGGGAACGCTTTACAGCTAATAGAATCATAATTAAGTAATAGGCTTCAGTGTACAGAAATGCCGTGAACTTAGAAAAGCCGTGCTTTTCCCATGGACAATTGCATGTAGCATGTTCGCGTGTGTCCAATGCCCAGAATCTTTACATTCTATCCCCGAATGGAAAGACATATAATATCGTCTACAGTAGCGTATTAAAATAACATTCTGTTCCGAGTTCTCTTCTGTGTTCCAAATCAGGAAAGGAGAACCGTGTTACGACGAATTTAACGCGAGCGAAGCCGCGGGCAAAAGCTAGTAATATCATAAAGTGTCATTATCCAGTCCGAGATCACCAGGGAATCAAACTAAAATAAAAACACCCGCTTTTGTAGCTAGCCGAACTAAAAATCCACATCCACACTTCCACACTATATAATATATATAATACTAGCTTTTGCCAGCGGCTTCGCCCGCGTGGAGGTCGGAAATTATCCCGCGGGAACATACTACCGAGATAAAAAGTAGCCTATGTCCTTTCTCAGGCTCTAAACTATCTGTGTACCAAATTTCATTTAAATCGGTTCAGTAGTTTTAGCAGGAAAGCGAGACAGACACGCTTTCCTGCTAAAAATACTGAACCGATTTAAATGAAATTTGGTACACAGATAGTTAGATATGGATTATCCACACTAATATTATAAATGCGAAAGTAACTCTGTCTGTCTGTCTGTCTCGCTTTCCTGCTAAAACTACTGAACCGATTTAAATGAAATTTGGTACACAGATAGTTAGATATGGATTATCCACACTAATATTATAAATGCGAAAGTAACTCTGTCTGTCTGTCTGTCTGTCTGTCTCGCTTTCCTGCTAAAACTACTGAACCGATTTAAATGAAATTTGGTATACAGATAGTTTAGAGCAGGGGTTCCCAACCTTTTTTTGTCTACTGCCCACTTTAAGAATAAATTATTTTTTAACGCCCCCCTTTTTAAACATACTTAAAAACCGCTAAGTACTTGTAACTGATTATTGAAACGCAAATTTATAGTATTCGGACAGAGTATCTTTTATTGAAAATAAAACAAACATAATCAATTCTTATATAAAAACTAATGTGAAGGTTGAATCTGATGCTGTTCAATAAGTTTGTTGATATCAGGTTCCAATTTACTCAAAAACAGCCGCAAGTCGCCACGTTCGGTAACACGCAAACGATTTCTCTTTTTAGTAAGCAGCGTTGCCACAGCACTAAATCCACGTTCACACAAATATGACGATGGGAATGCTATCAAAAATCGTTGAAGAATTGACCACAATCCAGGGTACAATTGCGGGATCGGTTTTTGTAGCCAAAATTCTTGATATCCATTTTTGAACTTGATTTTTATTTCTTAGTTTGTTGTCAATTCTATAAGTTCTTCTTCCAGCTGAGGTGACATTGCTGTGTTGACATTTTAAAACGGATCCAACACCCAGTCTGGTATTTCCAAGTTTAAAATGTCCTGGTATCGTTCGGTGAAGTCAATGTGGAGGTTTTCCAAATGTTGGCAGTAGGCAAACAAGTCGTCGTTACTGCAGTATACTGATAAATTCGGAAAATTGTGAAACTCACGTCTGCCCATATTCTTGTTGTGCAGAAGCAGTTTGGCTGCGAAAGCAGCAACGACATTTTTTGTTTTAATTAAATTTAGTTCATCGCCTTGCAGTTGGAGGTTCATGTCGTTGAACATATACAGGATCTGTCTGAGAATACAGGTCTGTCATGTAAGCTATATCATTCTTTGATGTTATGAGCTTGTTGCGCAGTTCTGTATCTTTAGTTTCCAAGAACTCTATCATAGAGTCAAACAGGTTGTAAAATCGAATCAGACAATTGCCTCTTGACAGCCAACGAACTTCAGTATGAAGCAACAAATGGTTGAAATCTTCGTCATTAGTAACACAAAGCTGATGAAATAATCTATCATTCAAAGAGCTGCTACGGATTTTATTGACTGCTTTGATGACATATTGCAGTGATTGAAATAGTCGTTCACTTAAATTTCTAGCAACCAAATGTTGTCTATGAATAACGCAATGTATAGCAAGGACATCTGGAATTTTATTATTTAAGTATGCTATGAAGCCTTTATGGCGCCCTGTCATAGCCGATCGGCCATCCGTAGCAACTGATATAATATTTTTCAAAGGAATCTCTTTCTCTTCACAAAACTTTTCCAATGTATTGAATATGGTTTCGCTTTTTGTATCTGTCTCCAAATTTCTGGCAAACAATAGTTCTTCACGTATTTTCTCATCTTTAATAAACCTCACGTAAGATAGCAACAACGCTTCATTAGTTGGTAAAGTGGACTCATCGAGCTGAATTGAGAATTGACTAGTCCTCAGATGATTGCACAATGATTCTTCAATGTTTTCAGCCATTTCATCAATTCGTCTTTGCACAGAATTATTACTCAAAGGAATTTTTCGGATAATATCTGCGGCCGGTTTATGAAGCACAGTAGTTATTACTTCCTTTATTGCTGGCAAAATTAACTCTTCTCCGATGTTGTGTGGTTTGCCTTTTTGAGCAATTAACAAAGAGATATTGTATGAAGCTCGAAGTCCGTCGTCATCTTGCTTAGCAGCCGCCGAAAATAGTTTTGATACACTTGGCTGAGTATTATGCTTCTTCTCTAGGTCTTGAAAATATGCTACATTCTTTTCTGTCTTATCTGGATGCATTTTATTCAAATGATCTTGCAGTCTTGAAGGCTTCATTGCTTCGTTCGAAAATGTTTTTAGACATAGAAGACACAAAGGCGACGACGGGCTTGTGGGATTTTCAATAAATCCGAATTTAATATATTCCGCAGAGTATTGCCGTCTCTTCTTTTTTACTTCCGACATTGTTTTGTTTTAAGAAATACGTAAGTGTTGAAATCAAGTACTGCTCATCTATTATACGCGAAACCGCAAATGAAAATAAAATAAATTTACGTCGTTTATATGGGATTGCATAAGCAGCACGCACCAACAGGAATAAGACAAACGTGCATAAACTCGTTTATCTCATTCGACGCCCAATCGTACTCGACAAGCAAGAACAAGTATTATAGAACCAGCCGATTGGTATAGGAATGTACAATTCGGATTATTTAACAAAAACTTGTTAAAACCTGATTGCCCGCGGTCTTTTATATCGAACCGAGTTTGAGCTATATCTTAATTAATATTAGTTGATATTCACAAGATGTAGTCGAGAGTCGAGAGCTCAGTCGGTGTCTAAGAGTCTTCCTAGCTAGGTAGATGAAATTATAAATCGACCCCAAAGCCCTACACAATGCCCCCTTTTTTTCTGGGTCTCTTACCGCCCCCCTTTAGGCCTGCAGCGCCCACAAGGGGACGTTATCGCCCACGTTGGGAAAGACTGGTTTAGAGCCTGAGAAAGGACATAGGCTACTTTTTATCCCGGTAGTATGTTCCCGCGGGATAATTTCTGACCTCCACGCGGGCGAAGCCGCTGGCAAAAGCTAGTAGAAAATAAATGATGGAAAACGCGTGGGGTGCTTGATATCAAATAAAAAATACATCAAACAGCACTCCGTAAGTTTCTTTTCCATTATTTTCTACTTTTTAGTTTGGTTTTCTAGTTCTACGAAAGCGGGCTTTTTAATTTTTAAATCATTAATTTTTTTTTAATTAAGAGAGCAGTGGTGGCCCAGTGGTAACGGCCGCGACTTACGAGTAGTAGGTCGTGAGTTCGAACCCAGGCAGGCGCATTACTTTGTGTAAATTATTTCATCACCACTACTCTCAAAACGGTGAAGGAAAACATCGTGAGGAAACCGGCATGTCCTAGAACCAAAAATTCGAAGACATGTGACATCTACCAACCCGCACTGGGCCCGCGTGGTGGATTATGGCCCACTCCCTGTCACTGAGAGGAGGCCTGTGTCCCAGCAGTGGGAACATTATAGGCTGATGATGTAGGGCTTTTTAATTTTTAAATCATAATTAGGGTTCCGTTGCCAAATGGCAAAAAACGGAACCCTTATAGATTCGTCATGTCTGTCTGTCCATCCGTATGTCACAGCCACTTTTTCCCGAAACTATAATATACTCAGAACTAAATTGGTTTGAACGAGATCTAGTAAGTAGTATTTTTTTAATACGTCATAAATCGTAAACCGCAATTCACCTTTCATTCAATCAACACAAATATAAAAAAAAAACCTTATGCATAAACCGTGAATATCTACAGGTTTGTACGGAACCCTCGGTGCGCGAGTCCGACTCGCACTTGGCCGGTTTTTTTTTTAAATGAAATATTCTAGACTTGTGACATCTACCAACCCACACAGGGCCCGCGTGGTTAGTTTACGGCCCACTGTCTCTCACCGAGAGGAGGCCTGTGTCCCAACAGTGCCCAAGTAGCACAGAACTGCATTATAAATGGTCACTTAAGGCCCACAGCGGTAATCTAAGCATTTATAAAGACTTATTAGTATTCACCTGTGCTGCAACAGCTGTTTCGAAAAAAACGTGGCCAACTATAATGCTCTTTTCTGTACAGTAATTCTATTAAGCACCACAAACATGCCACAAAGTCACTGTTATTGAGCGCTTAGTACTGCAGTACCCTATCAGCTGTAAGTTTTCTGAATAATAGCCCACACGTGTACTATACAACCGTTGCATTTTAAGAGAGAACATATCACCCACTATAACATCATCAGTTACTTTGTGAAGTTATTTAACAAAAATTTAATGCTTTATGCTGCATACAGATTCACTTTTCCCCTATTAGTCAGGTGTTACCATACACTCGAATAACAGCATGTATCCAAGTGTCGGCATGAGCGAATGGAATATTGGACGCGACGGGTTCCGTATGTTATATTTATTAATAAATAAATAAATAAAATGAAATTAATTTATTTCAGACATAACCCATATTACAAAAATTAACATAAAAGTAACAATGCTGCAGCAGAAAACAATAAAATGTCATTAACAAAATAAAAATATACGTCACATAGTTAAAATAAAATAAAATTGCCAATTTACGTCGGATTTAAATTAAAGCACATATGAACAAAACAATACAAAAAAGCCTTTATAAATAGCGGTCAGTGTGTTTGATGACATTAGGCTGAGTAGGTACAAAAATTCCCTGCTACAAAAATCTTCTTATAACCTACCCATTTTCGGGACTAATATGGTTGCGACAAAATTAATATTGTTGTTTTATATGTTTCTGGTGCTTACCTAAAAATGAAGAAAATTTATTAAGAAAAATCCAAGATTTTTTTAAAGTAATAAATTAATACCTTTCGAGACTAGTCAGTTAGAAACTACCGGTACAGCTAGCATCTAAAAAAAAACAACGTAATTTTCTTTATGTTTATTTAATGTTCCCTTTTTAAAGTACAATTTAGGGTGTACCACCCTGGTCCAGGCCTTGAATTTTCATCTTTTTATAATTTCAAGGAGTACAAAAGTACTTCTCGGTGGCCACCATAGAATTTCCTTAGTTTTCCACTGTGCAGCAACGAATGTTAGATCGACAACACCTCTCTTTATAGTCTGAACTATTTTGAAAGTCTCGTTCTGTAAAAACAAGAAAAATATACTTATTATTATAGAAGTATCAGTTTCTTAATGACAACATTATCTATAGGTACAGTTTTTGAGGAAAAAAAACAAAAGATACAATAACATATTAAATACCTAAACTTAACGTAACATAATGCTATTTCATGTGGAAGTAATTAAATTATTAGGCCAGAAAAATACATTATCTTTAGATAGGTACCGACTAATTTATAGGTATTTTGTCGCATATTGAATAAATCAATAACTTATGTATTATACGTATAATTATATTATAATCTCAGCTACTTAAATTACAATTTTAATTAAGTACTTATCGTCGAATAACAACTAAAAAAGGGAACAAAATGGCTTTAAAAGAACCACGGCGGAACCCTAAAAGCTTGGATCCATAAAGGTACTTATCTAGGTAACTGACGCAAATGTGACCTACTACTACTCTCCTAATCGATCCATGTCTGATTTGTATTACACAAGTGCTAAACTATTTTACTCTTGGCTGAATTACAGGCCACATGTGAACACCCGTACAGATCTTAGCATTACATTAACATTAAAACTGTTCACCTGCCATCCGCCATATTCTCTGCACTACTGTGTATTATTGTAAAATTTTATCTTTTCATTTTGGTTTATTTCATATGATATCAATTGTAATTCATTTGGATTACAAATTATTTAGTTTTTTTTTTTGAAAACAGTTTTATATCCTTTTTTTTGTACTAAAACAAAAATATTTATTTTATCATCAGCCCATTTTTGTTAGTTTAACTTTAGTATTTAGTGGTATTTCGAGGGCGCGTGAAAATTTTGAACTAAATATATATGGTGTTTGACAGTAAAGTTACTTCCCCAATAAGATTTCAAATATAGGAAGAAATTAAAGTTTTACTTACCTTAAATTTGATATACTTAATTCTCCAAATGGCACGAGATCTTGCACACAACGCTACACTTCATGTTTTACAAACTGACAGTACATAATAATGAAAAAAAAATTATATTAAGTTATTACATTCCACAATTTCCGTCATTGTGTAATTTCAACTGTATAAATGTTCACATTTGTCCTTCTTGCTGTATTATAGGTAACACGTGCCTCGTTAATCAGGCAATATTCAGCTCTTGAGGTGACTGTTACACTCATAAATGCTGATATAATGTTGTTATAATGCAATTATTTGTCAATTGGATTTCTTATACAGCTATGTGCTGAATAATTTGTGCCCAAATTAGAGTTATATCCTCTGAGGATGCGCTGTCTACGCTATTATTCAGCAACTAATGCATTCACTGTGCACTGTTAAAATGCTGTTATTCAGCACTTTTGTGCTACTTGGGTGGGAACATTATAGGCTAACTATGGATGTGTCGTTGTGGATAGCGGCCCAGATGCCCGGTTGAGGCAATAGCTTCGCCCCGTACCCTAACAGATTTAAACATAACTTTTAAAATGTGCGTGTACTATATGGATGATGGAGTCTCCTAATACAGGCTTTATACGCTTAAAAGGGGGCTCCAATCACCACTGATGTAAGTTAAAACTTGTTAATTCGAATAAACCTTTTATCATTTTCATTTTCACTATAAGTTATTAGCAGAACCACAGGCTTTGTGTTGTCTTGTTGTTAAATTAATAAGAATTAATAAATCATTTATTTTTAAATATATTTATATTAAAGGCTGTTCCTTAGCTCTTGAGAACGTCTGTACTGATTTGGTATTTTTTTTATCGACGGAATAGGTTTTTTTTAAAGTTGCTCGGAATGTTGGAACATTTAGAAAACCTGCGGCTTTAAAATAAAATTCTTTTTCTCCCCTTTGTTTTATGGCAACCTTTTTTTTTTCAGATAATTCCACAACAAGAGACCTCCACCAGTACTTACGTAGCGCCTCCTAGCGTCCAGAGCGGAGAGGGCGCTTCAAGCGACACTCTGTTGATGCCTCCCGCCCGCCCTAGTAGAGTTCGTTACAGCAATACATACCCCGCAGACCATGCCGCTCTGAATAAACGAGTAAAAAAACGTACTCCAGAGATGTTTTTCAATCATCAGGTCGTAACACTCAAAACATTTTTTGAGAATCCCGTGGATCAGATGCATCCCACCTATAATATGCGGAAGTGCATAAGTGCGGGCAGCCGTAAGGAGCACGGTGACCGCGCAGTTAACGGCAGTCGTGAGGAGTACGGTGACCGCGCAGTTAACGGCAGCCGTAAGGAGCACGGTGACCGCGCAGTTAACGACAGTCGTGAGGAGCACGGTGACCGCGCAGTTAACGACAGTCGTGAGAACCACGGTGACCGCGCAGTTAACGACAGTCGTGAGGAGCACGGTGACCGCGCAGTTAACGACAGTCGTGAGGAGCACGGTGACCGCGCAGTTAACGACAGTCGTGAGAACCACGGTGACCGCGCAGTTAACGACAGTCGTGAGGAGCACGGTGACCGCGCAGTTAACGACAGTCGTGAGAACCACGGTGACCGCGCAGTTAACGGCAGTCGTGAGAACCACGGTGACCGCGCAGTTAACGACAGTCGTGAGGAGCACGGTGACCGCGCAGTTAACGACAGTCGTGAGAACCACGGTGACCGCGCAGTTAACGGCAGTCGTGAGGAGCAGAACGACCGCACGTCTAATGGCACCCGTAAGGTGAATGGTGACCGCGCAGTTAACGGCAGCCAGAAGGAAAAGGCTGACCGCGCGGCTAGCGGCAGCCAGAAGGAAAAAGGTGACCGCGCAGTTAACGGCAGCCGTGAGGAGAAGGGTGACCGTGCAGTTAACGGCAGTCGTGACGAGCAGGGTGACCGCGCGGTTAACGGCAACCAGAAGGAAAAGAGTGACCGCGCAGTTAACGGCAGCCGTGAGGAGAAGGGTGACCGTGCAGTTAACGGCAGTCGTGACGAGCAGGGTGACCGCGCGGTTAACGGCAACCAGAAGGAAAAGGGTGACCGCGCAGTTAACGGCAGCCGTGAGGAGAAGGGTGACCGCGCAGTTAACGGCAGTCGTGACGAGCAGGGTGACCGCGTGGTTAACGGCAACCAGAAGGAAAAGGGTGACCGCACAGTTAACAGCAGCCAGAAGGAAAAGGGTGACCGCGCGGTTAACGGTAGCCAGAAGGAAAAGGGTGACCGCGCGGTTAACGGCAGCCAGAAGGACAAGAGTGACCGCGCGGCTAACGGCACCCGTGAGGAGAATGGTGACCGCGCGGTTAACGGCAGCCGTAAGGAGCAAGGTGAGCGCGCCGTTAACGGCAGGCGTGAGGAGAAGTTCGACCGCGCGGCTAAAGTCAGCCAACTGGAAGAGAAGAGAGCTCGCGTGGCATATCTGAGCGCCAAAATAAAAATGTCCATGAGTATGATTCCGACCGTTGGCGTTAAACAAGAACCTACCGTAGTGTTGCCGTGCGTATATTTTTATTTCTAAAATGTTTGGGATGTTATGGGGCTCCGTAAACCTAACCGAAACTATCATACATCCGAAAAAAAAATCCGTAACCGATATAAAAGATTCGAGTAATTTCGGTTAGGGGCGGAGTCCAAATGAAACACGTAATGACATGTTTTTGTTGACAGACTACAATAATTACGTGTGAAATTAAGTCAAATCATTACCAACTTGTATTACACCATTACTAAAAAAGAAAAATCCGTAACTAAATGAATTTATTTCATATCCGTAACCGTGACCGAAATTGATATAATATTATTAATATACTTAAGGTGTATCTATTCATACACGAAATATTTTAAGAGGTACACCTGTAGGTTGTAAAGAAACTAAAGCAACGAAAAAAAAAATTTTCTTAAATGTATTTTTTTTTTCAAAATTTCATATTTATAAATTATTTGACGCACATAAGAAATACTGGCTCCGTCTTATTTTTACGGCCCGAGACACCGCGGCTATGCTCGTGCCGTTCGGATGCCGCCCACGCAGCGTCAGGCGGGCCATTCATAGAATTTGGAGTAAAGGTTTCATGCAAAACGTCTCAAGCCGTTTTAAAATCATAATAATTACGAAAATTCAGAAACGCTTAGATAAAAATTTTCTTTTTGCTTCTATAGCTTCTTTACCACCCACAGGTGTACCTTTTAAAATATTTCGTGTATGAATAGATACACCTTATATACCCGTATTGTATTTCCATGACATTCCTAGACTAGAGATTTGCATGGGCAGCTTTGTTTTATTTGTCTTATCTATCTCTGAGGTTTTTATTATTATTTATTTGTAATATTCATTTGTCACACGGGATTGTCTATTAGAATTCCCGGGAAGATCCATATTAATATCAACATTTCGATGCAAGTACATCAATAACTCTACCTATGTGGGATTCCACTTCTGATGATCACACATAGATTTCCGATGTTTCTGTCGTCGCGGACAAATTGTCTGTTGCCTGCTCAGCGCCTGATGGTGTAACTGAGTTATAAGATTTGTGTTTTTGTCGGCACAGTCACCCTCCGCCACCGTCTACCTTACGAAGTCAGTCGCCCCAGCCATCGAGCTCATCAAATGGCTTCACGAGGCCGCGTGAACACAAACGACCTGCAACACCGAGGATAACATCGCCGCAGTCGAAGCGGAAGAAGAAAAATTAAAGGTTAGATAAGACAAGTTTCTCCCCGCGACTTCGTCCGCGTTAAATGTCTTGTTCCTCCGTCGCGTCGAATCGCCTACCCGTGGGATTTTCCCCGTTTTTGCAACATTTTTCATTACTGCTCCGCTCTTCTTGGTTGTAGCGTGATGTTATATAGCTTATAGGCTTCCTCGATAAATAGCGTACCCAACACAAAAAGATTTTTTCAATTCGGACCAGTAGTTTCTGAGATTAGCGCGTTCAAACAAACAAACGAGTTTGTTTGAACGCGCTAATCGCGCTAAACGCGCCTATTTATCAGCTTTATAATATTAAGCATAGATAATATTTATTTGCTTAAACACTTGTCATACATACGAGAAAAGCTTGCATGCAAGATGATCTAAACATTTAAAGGTAGGTACTGACATGTTTGCCACGAGATGTGACGTACAATTATCAAGAAATATTATTAACTAGCTCCTGCCCTCGATTTCGTCCGCGTAAATGTCTGTTATCGCGGACGCAGACGAAGTCGCGGCATAAAAACAAGCTTATGTCCTTTCTTGGGATTCAAACTTATCCCATACCAAATTTCAGCAAAATCGGTTCAGTGGTTTAGTTGTGAAAGCGTAGCAGAGAGACAGAGTTACTTTCGCATTTATAATATTAGTTAGTTTACAGGAAAATTTTATGAACAGTGCGCAATTTTTTTTGTTTTTTCCAGTATCAGTAATAGAACACATTTCAACTATTTTTTCAATACTTTATTTTTATTTTTATCCGATCTTAAATCAGTAAGCTCACACCTTACATATTTAGTAACATGATATCAACAATAGGAATAGGTCAGTAACCGCGCACCGGCGTAGGTACTTCGAACTTCTTAGAATTTAGACCGATCGAACAGCTGGTAGGTACTTATAGCTACGCTCAGTCGTTCACCTTCGCTGTCGCGCTGGCGCCGCGCGCAAGTTACCATAAAAACCAGTTTCAAAATAAACATCTTTCGTTAGCGATAAATTATTTTTTTTGTACTAAGATACGTAGTGCGGTCCATGAGTTGTTAGCCTCACATAGAAAATAAACAGAACGTAATTTGGTTTTTCCTTCATAAAGTAGGTACAAGTCTCAACATGCACTCTGTTGAGTTTCAACTTGTTCCATTTGGTACTTTAGTTTTGAGAGCGATTTACATACATGCAGTTGAGTGATTTTCACAAAATTTATAAAATTGAATATCGCGCTGTTATAAAGTTTTTAACTAAAGAAGGTCTAACGCCAACGCAAATAAAAGAAAGATTGACTGTCGTTTATGGTGACTCTTGCCCTTCATATGCAACAATAAAAAACTGGTCTAAGCTGTTTTGTTAGGGTAGAGAATCATTGGAAGATGATCAACGTGAAGGAGGCCCTGTCACAGTGACGACCCCAGAAAATATTCAATCTGTGGAAGATATTGTTCTGAGTGTTCTCCACGCTTTTTTTTTTGTGTGTTGGAAATCATCAAATGATGTCTCCCGCTCTGTGTGGAGCAGAAGGGCGTATCACACTTTTACTGACTAAAACCCACCCGTGTTCCTTCAGTTGCCTATATGCCAGGGCCACGTTACCTCTTTCGAACTAATCTCGCGATCCAGACATCGGACAAAACGGACAAAACTTCGAAAGAGTTACCATGGCCCTGGCATATGGGCAACTGAAGGAACACGGGTGGGTTTTAGTCAGTAAAAGTCTGACACGCCCTTCCGCTCCACCTTAGAGGAGACGTCATTTGATGACTACCCACACAGAAAATTTAAAAAAAAGTGGTGTAATTGAATCATAAGATTTGTCTTCATGTCCGCACAGCTCCCTACGGCTGGATTGCACACCAAGCGCTGTACAAGATGAAGCAGAGGCCGATTTCAAGCGGGTAGTGGGAAATGTGGCGCTCGACCTCGTGAGGCCAAGCGACCTTCATTGCCGCGGTTGAAGCGAAAAAATAAAATAAACGTTTCCTCCCGAAGTTGCATAGTAAGTTGTGTTTTAACTTTTTCATCGATTCTCTGATTATGTAGGTTGGCAGGGCATCGACGCACACATTTTTGATTTTGTCTATACTGTTACTTAGATCTTAAAACGACACGCTAACGCCATGTATTATGAAGTAGCAGATAATGCACGACCAATTATACGTAGACGCCACCGCCATCTATTATCGAATATCGGAATTAGACAGATCTTTCTGGTACTATCTAGAAACTTCACCGCTAACTGTGAACTGTGGCAAAGAACGCGAATATTCCAGATTGATCAGCTCGGCTTATAAATAGCGGACTGTTGAACTAATAAGACAGTTCGGTTACGAATGCGATCGAATGCGATTCAAGTGATACAAGTGATTCTGTTTAACGTTTCTGATTATTGCCGTATTTGCAAACTTAAACTGTTTTTGTGTGTTTTCGTTAAATTGGTTTAAATTTCTCTTGTTTACAGGTTACTGTGGACCAAACAGGGAAGTAGTGACCTCACGGACGTTCAAATACGTGTTTCAGTGCAATTTATACATATAACTATTATTCGTAGTGTTTAAACTTTAAAAACTTTGAATCGAGACTCCGCAACCCGAAGACAATTTAAATATCAGTATTTTAGTAGTCAACGGAAAACTAATTGTGACATTAGTGTGTATATATGTAGATAGATAGATAAATTGTTTATTTCGTGCATATAAAATACACAACATATAAAGCATGATCAAATAATAATTGAATGTGATTATAAAATAGTGAAATAGGTACAAAGTGCCAATATACAAAGAGAGAGAGAAAAGAAAGAAAGACATAATATAGTGATGACACTTTGTGTCACAAATAAAAATTTAAATAAAAATAACGTGCGAATACAAAAGTACGTCTCAAAGTGGCACCTAACGGGAGTCCAGCTCAGCATGTGTCAGGCAAATATACCTTTTTTTGTGGGTGGGGAATTGGAGGGCATTTCAAACTTTTACTGACTAAAGCCCGCCCGTGTACCTTCAGTTGCCTATATGCCAGGGCCACGGTAACTCTTTCGAACAAATCTCGCGACCCTGGCATGGCGCCCCTAGACAAGAAATTTCATGAAGACCACGCCCGTTTTGACTAAGAGTGTTACGAAGAACAAGAAGAATAATCATATTGATTTACTAATCTATACTAATATTATAAAGCTGAAGAGTTTGTTTGTTTGTTTGTTTGATTGAACGCGCTAATCTCAGGAACTACTGGTCCGAATTGAAAAATTCTTTTTGTGTTGGGTAGCTTATTTATCGAGGGAGGCTATAGGCTATATAACATCACGCTACAACTAAGAGGAGCGGAGCAGTAATGAAAAAAGTTGCAAAAACGGGGAAAATTTACCTTTTGAGAGTTTCCGTTGCATGCGCTGCGTAAACGGTTAAAGTAACGCAAAAATCATGTATGACGGAATTGTTCCTTTTAAAAAGTTCTAAAAAAAAGTCCGCGAGAGCATATGTCTATCTTTTAAGGTTAACTCACTATAACTCAAAACGACGTGGACGAAAACTAGCAGGCAAATCGATGCGACGGGAAGGGTCAGGGGAGCAAAAATTTGACGCGGACGAAGTCGCGGGCAGAATACAAAATAAAACGAAAACAACAGGAGCTAAAGTGAAGCCTGCTCTTAGTGTTTATGTACAATGTTAAAAAACAAAAATATAGAAAAAGCTCGGGAAAAAATTGCGTCAAATCTACGCAAAACGGCCATCGCCCAGCAAAATGCTGCGACTCTATGCGAAACAGAGCCCCAGCGCTGGTTTTCAGCGACAGCCGGCGCTGACGTGTGACGTCGAAATCTTAACACGTTGATCGCCATATCGGACAATGGTGACCGTCACAGCGCGCTGCCTCGCCGTAACGTCACAGCGCGCTGCCTCACCGTAACGTCACAGCGCGCTGCCTCGCCGTAACGTCACAGCGCGCTGCCTCGCCGTAACGTCACAGCGCGCTGCCTCGCCGTAACGTCACAGCGCGCTGCCTCACCGTAACGTCACAGCGCGCTGCCTCGCCGTAACGTCACAGCGCGCTGCCTCGCCGTAACGTCACAGCGCGCTGCCTCGCCGTAACGTCACAGCGCGCTGCCTCACCGTAACGTCACAGCGCGCTGCCTCGCCGTAAAGTCACAGCGCGCTGCCTCGCCGTAACGTCAGTTATAAACTAGAGTCTACACTTCTGCGCATAAGTGCAATCCTACTACTCTGTCTGCATAGTACTGCACTTATGCGCAGATGTGTTTTTTGCATGGCCCCCCTAATTTATAATTTTGATTATAACTAACGTTTGCACGCCATAATATATGGCAAACATGTCTGAACTTATATTTTCTTTTATGTTATCCTGCATGCACGTTGTAATTTCTGTATGTGTACAGTTACGAGTAATAATATGTACCTATATGTTAACGGAAATCTTCGTGGTTATTTTTTTATAAATCACGCAGAAGTAGAAGGCCCGCGTAGCGGGGCTCTGTCGCCTAAAGAAAACACGAAAACAATTTATTATGGTACTTTTTATACATTTCCTAATACGATATTTGAATTATATACAATTCCTAGGAAATGTATACATTTTCCAGGATATGTATGTATTAAATAGTTTTTAAAACAATAGTTTATATATTTCCTAAATAGCTTTGGAATTGTATAAATTTCCTAGGAAATGTATACAATTCCTAGATTTCATACATTTCCGGTAACATATACACATAGCCAAATTCAAAAGCGATTTTCTCTTTAAATAACGATTGCAACTTTGAGATAAGGCCTATTTCGTAATAGTGTGGGTTCTAAAATATTATGTACGTAATAAAATAAAATTACAATCAGTATAGTAGGAGAAAATCCTTTAAGTGTTTACATATTCGTGCTCGTGACTGCAAATAAATTTAGTTTGACTTTGTCCTTTTCGTGTTTTCCAGAGCTGACCGCGTTCGCTCTCTGCCGGGCTCGTACCGGCGGCAGTGTACGTGCCCCCCCCCCCCCCCCCCCAGGAGCCACGACAGCTACGACCTCACCCTGGAGGAGGACATGTCGCTCGACTTGTCGCAAGTCAGTACACAATACTCTTGAGAGTGTTCATCACCTTCTGTTCCATAAAGTTTCTCCTGAATTCGTCATTCAGTTGACAAGCCGTGGATCTAGGTTGGCGACTAGTGGGAGACCATTCAATTTGTCATTCTTTAAATTCATTCAGTTTTTGAGAGAAATCGTGACCATGTCCAGCGCAGAGCACAGTATCACATCACATGAGTCTGTAATGTTCCCACTGCTGGGACATAAGCCCCTTCTCCTCGAGAGATGGTTTGTAATCGAGCACATGACCCAATGCGGGTTTAGATGTCACGTGTCTTCGCAATGTTTTCCTTCACCGTTTTGATACTCTGTTTTTCTTCTATCTATACTAATATTATAAAGCTGAAGAGTTTGTTTGTTTATTTAATTAAACGCGCTAATCTCAGGAATTTTTCCGGGACCAGTAGGGTCCAAACTGAAAAAATCTTTTTGTTGTGTAGCCTATTTATCGAAGAAGGCTATAGGCTATACTATAACATCACGCTACTGTCAGTTACACATTAAATCTTATAAACAATCTTATACAATAAGTACAAAATACAAATATGCAACTCACACCGTTATCCACAGCATACTAAAAAAAAAAAAAAGATTTATTGTTCATGAGTAGAACGAGTTTAAAGAAAATTGAAACAATCGACAACTGCTTTAATTCATTAAAATTCTTTTAAGTTTTTAATCGTTTCAATAAGAGAATTTCGAAACTTACCAACTTAATTCTGTGGATATTTCATTAAAATTATTACTGATACGACGCAGGGGTGCGCGGGCGCCAGCGTTTGTTCGACAAGAAGAAACCGCGAAAAATGGGCGCACGCGCGTGCGTCCATTTTTTATAGCTAATTTACTTTAATAGCTAGCTATAAAGAAATTTATTCTGTTAATCAATTCTGAACAATCGTATCTGTTGTTACATAAATCATGAAGGAACATCATCAACTAATATCATTCCAGCCGAAAGACTTCCACTGCAAGACATAAGCCTCCCATACACTATCAATTTGATCCGTACAATTTTGGGGAGTTTCCCATAATCACCACGCTTGGCACGCGGGTTGGTGATCACAGTATTGTGGTAAAATGCATATATATAGAACACTACTACCCATTCTCTAGTAAGTCTCTTAGTCGCCTGTTACGACTCTCACGGGCAGAAAGTATTGAACATTGACATGGTGCATGTATTTAACTCTCTCATATTTTCATAATTAAATATGCGCGAAACAATCAAAATATGTTATGTCGAAGAAAAGTCTTATCCAGGGTTTACTGATGCGAATAAACTTATGATATGTTTAACTTGTTCCAAGAAAATTAAATCATATTCTCCTGTTTACAAAAAGCTATAAAGCTCAACCCGAGTCCGATAATAACCCCCAACATTAAGCACAGACCACAGGTAAAGTGCCATGTTGTAATAAAACAAAATATTTACCCATACATCGTCACGTCGTCACCTCATCACGGTAAATTCTCCCACTGCAAAGGAAATTTATAATCGACTAGCTTCTGCCCGCGACTTCGTCCGCGTCAATTTTTTCCCTTCCCATCACACCGTATTGCCTGGCAGATTTCGTCAATTTTTCGTTGCTGCTCCGCCCCTTTTGATCGTAGCGTGATGTTATATAGCCTATAGCTTTCCCCAATAATTAGACTACCCAACACAATAGAATTTTTCAATTCGGATCAGTAGTTCCTGAGATTAGCGCGTTCAACCAAATAAACAAACTATTCAGCTTTAAAATATTAGTATAGATTTTTTTAAATGATTTACGATTTTAGAATATTTTCCATTACTTACACGTGAGATCTTACTTGTCAAAAATGTATGGTCAAGTTTATGGTTCAAGCTCAATGTTCAAGTTTGTAACCGAAAAAAAAAACAATTATTTTCCTCACGCATCCATAGGGTTCTTGATATCAATTAAAATAATATTAATTTACAAAAATATGGTTCTTTGAAATGGTCTCATTAATAACTTAGAGTTATGGGATATCAAAAGGAACACCTTGTATGCCCCATTATTTGTACGCATTTCAGGGTGCAACCAAAACCAAATCCATGCTATTTGGCTCAAGACAGGATCTACCTGAAGTACCCGCAACGTTTCACGTGGAACTGACGGGTAGCCCAATAGATAGACTGAGTGTATGAAGCGCGGGAACTGCGGTTCACAAACATGTGTCCGACTCGGTAAGAAACTGTTTCTACTTTTTTTTTTTCAGGTTGGGAAATCATCAAATGACTTCTCCCGCTCTGGGCGAAGCGGGAGGGGGTGTCAGACTTTTACTGACTAAAACCCACCCGTGTTCCATCAGTTGCCCATGTGCCAGGGTCACGGTATCTATTTCGAACAATCAGACCACGGCAGGAACTGTTTCTATCTCCTGATAGTTCTGTACAAGATTAGGCACACTCCTCCGAAACACGACGGTAACTGCTTGTAGGAGCTCTTTACGTCTTTCATGAGTTCATCAATTCAGGCAAAAGATGTCCACTGCTGGACATAGGCCTCCCCCAGTTTGGGGGGGGGGGGTGCCATAATCGCCACGCTTGGCAGGCGGGTTGGCGATCGCAGTATGGTGGTAAAATACATAGAGAACGCTGCTGCCCATTCTGTAGTAAGTCCCTTAGTCACGACACCCACGGGTAGTAATGCGATAACCCCTTATGTTTTGTTTGTTTCTTTCTCAGAAATAAGAACAGAGAACGACTCATATACCATACTATATGCATCTACTAACTATGGCATCTTTACTTTCCATAAGTAAAATATAATTATAAATGAAATATATCTCAATTACTCACAACATCTTGTGCGAATAGTTGAGTTTTCTACTTTTGTATCGATTTGATAATAAATGGCGGCAACAGACGTTTAGTAATTGAGATATTATTAAGTACAGTACTCATGGGTAAAGTTGCTCGGAGAAAGTAAAGATGCCAGTGTTGAGCGTACTCAAAATGTAGTGATGATTTGATGATTTTTTTATTGTAAATGATTTCTATAGAAATTTGTTCCTTTCTTCTTGACTATTTATATATGTGCTTATATCTATACTAAATAATATAATAAAGCTGAAGAGTTTGTTTGGTTGAATGCGATAATCTCAGGAACTTCTGGTCCGAATTGATAAAATCTTTTTGTGTTGGGTAGCCTATTTATTGAGGAAGGCTTTACGCTATATAATATCACGCTACAATCAAAAGGAGCGGAGCAGCAACGAAAACTGGCAGGCAATTCGATGCGACGGGAAGGGTCAGGGGAGCAAAAACTTGACGCGGATGAAGTCGCGGGCAGAACCTAGTGGTTAAATAAATAGAAAGGTTGGCGGTTAGTGGACTACTTATGGTATTTCGTAATAGCTTAAAAAATGTTTTGGTCTTTTTATTATATTTTTTAAAGTTACAATTTTTTTTAAAATCAGTTCTCTTAGTGAGGGTGTATGATGTCTTGCGTTAATTACGTTACCCGTGGTATACTCTATTATTTGTCCTCATTACAGGGTGCTGTGGAGGTCCAAGGGGTATATAGACCTTAGAATGGCCTAACACGTCCAAGTGATACACCGGCCTCTCTGCCTGTGACCTGGAAACAAGGCCTGGAAGAACAGGCAGGCCAGATGCAGGGCGCTATAAAAAGTACTGTCTGTCTGGTTTTAGACTTACGTTGAAATTGTTGACAATGAATTGATTATTGTAATTGCCACACTCAAAGTTGCCACTAAAAAATAAACTTTAGGATATTTGACAGTATGAAAAATATGGATCTGTTTGATAACATACTAGAATATTATTGAAAATGAGGTCTTAACTAAAGATTGAAATGACTGAATGTTCTTGGAAAATAAAGAATAAGAACGACTTAGTGAGAGAGAGAGAGAGAGAGAGAGAGAGAGAGAAAGAGAGAGAGAGAGAGAGAAAAAGAGAGAGAGAGAGAGAGAGAGAGGGATATCTTTCTTCTCCCTAATGCATAACTTTATTAATATTAAATTGTTCTCAAACGAACATGAAGCTCAAATAAAGTATTATTAAATTTTATTGTAGCATTATGCTCGTGATAGAAGAGAAACTTCTTGAGAAATAAAGAATAAGAACGACTTAGTGAGAGAGAGAGAGAGTAAGATAGCTTTCTTCTCCCTCATGCAAAACTTTAAATGTGTTCTCAAGTGAAATGAAGATCAAACAAAATATACTCTTTTTTATCATAATAGACCATTTGAGAAAACATCTGCATTATGGAAAACCTTTGTGAGGCCAATGATAAAGCTGTCGAAGTGGCTAAATACTGGTCGAAGTTTATTAAAAACCAACAAATGGCTTCATGGATACGACGAAGAAGATTTGAGAGTTTTTTAAAACAAAAAAAAAATCCTTTGTAAAGAATATTTGCAATTTGTCATAATGTTGTCCGACATCATTCATCATCTGAGAACCAGCGTTTTATAAAAAGACTGATGCAGGAATGACGTATTCAGAGTGCGTCCGGTAAGACAGGGAGCCGACCCCGACGTAGTTGGGAGGAGGCAGATACATTCATCGACTTTGATACAAGCTTTGTCTGCCTTTTTGAAGGTACTTTTAAAACGTGGTTTTTCGATAAAAAGCCACTGTAATTTCGGTGATAAAAATGAAATGAAATTTCAAAATTAAATGACAGCTGTCAAACACGTTATATAGTTATCTACATAATATTTTAATGACGTAAACGCGTAACTTTGTTAAAAAAATAAGTGATCGTGTTCTTAAGAAGTGCTAAATAAATTATTACGTGATAACCAGTGATCGGATATTGGGATGCATAGTTACCTAATGTTACTATATAGCTGTGAAAGCACGGAACCGGCTTCGTATTTTTTTTTTATTAAAGCCGGGTTTCTTGGATCATATATATTTAAAATTAATGTTTAACCCCAGATGCAAATACATATGTGTGTAGGGTGGTGTGTGTTAGTTAGAACAACACAAAACACGGTAAAAACGCGCATTCCATATTACCCAACTTTTCAACTTTAGGTGAATTTGCATCTGAATATCCGATCTCTAGTGGTAAGTTACTAGAACGTAAAAAAAAACTTTTTCATCCCACCATCTCGGAAAGAGTATTTTTAATCTTCAATATCTGAGTGGAAAAGCCGTTTTTATTCTATATATAAAGTAAATTGAATTTAGAACATCGTGTGCACTAAGTTTGTGATAGTGCACACGATGTTCTAAATTCAATTTACTTTATCCTCTAGAGAATAAAAACGGCTTTTCCACTCAGATATTGAAGATTAAAAATACTCTTTTCGTACCACTTGCTCAAAAAATTGACATTCTATGCCACAAAAAGCTAACGTAACAATAGTCATTTTTAATCTGTTAACAACAGGGAAAGAAAATTGTACTGAATTTCATTCATCCTCTAGGGGGAGAATGTGATTTAAATTTGGAATACTTACCGAAATGTATACTGAACTACATCTGTGTTTACACCATTGAGTTTTTATATAAAGCATTATACATCTTTTTGAAAAGGGAATACGCATTTATTATGCAGTATGATTATTACATAAAATTACGAAAACCGACGAAGCTGTATGAGCTTGATGCCTTTGCTTTTCCGACAAAAAAATATTAGTCTAGGAATTTGCCGTGTTTTTGTTTCCTTCAAATACATAAACGTTAATTGGACCAATGTTTCGAATGTTAACTTTTACTTGTCATTTTTTTTAATAAATGCTTATCTCATATTATTATTGTGTTATTTTATTCCCAAATGGTACGAAAAGTAGAGTATTTTCCTCGGTGATAAAGCTGTCTTAGTCTTGGGTGAACTTAAATCCCTCGCTACACTCAGGACTCGTCTTAAATCCCTCGCTTCGCTCGTGATTTAAGTTTTTAACACCCTCGCTACGCTCGAGAGTAAACCTCGAGTCCTTTGTTACGCTCGCGATTTAAATCGCCACCCGCGACAGAAGACACTGCTTTATTCCCTTGGTTAATAATCTACTACTCCGAGATGGTGGGATGAAAAGTTACGTGTTGCACTCGAGTGCAAAGATTTTTCACCTCGTGCTCTTTTGATTCCCTCGCTAACGCTCAGGATTCTAATTTTGAATCACTCGCTGCGCTCGTGATTCAATTTTAGAATCCTTCGCTTGCTCGGTCATCAAAATTGAGCGCGCGGTTAAAAAGCAACTTTGCACTCTTGTATAACAAATAACTATTAACAAGTCAAATTTGAAGAAGTGTATGTAAATATAGAAACAACTTTTAAAACATTTATTTATAAACAAAAGTGAAATTGAACAGTAAACAGTGCATAAAGTTATAAAAAATAGGAGCATTAAATGAACATTAAATAAAATTATAAACATAACATTAAACTAGCATTTAAAACTTACCTTTGTAAATAATGTACATACATTTTTATACTAGGTATAACTATAGTATTAAATATTGTATATTGTAATATTCGAACTATGTTTAAGAAACTTATTTATGTACTGAATTTAGACTAATACTTCATTAATATTTATTAAAATAAATTAGTGTGATTATGTGGCGGGGACATCGATTCGCTAAACTGTAACCTTGAAATCAGCACATGATTCTAGACCGTCTAGCATCGATATTTTTCGTCGGTTATACAAAAAGAATCTGCTGTTTCATAGAATATTGCAATCCCTACACGGTCAAAATGTATAGAATATAATTTTATTTTTAAGTAGCTTTTGCCAGCTGCTTCGCCCGCATTGAGATCAGAAATGATCCCATGGGAACGTTCTACCGAGATAAAAATAGTAGATTATTAACCAAGGGGATAAAGCAGTAACGTGTCTGTCGCGGGTGACGATTTACATCGCGAGCGTAACGAAGGACTCGAGGTTTACTCCCGAGCGTAGCGAGGGGGATTTAAGACGAGTCCTGAGTGTAGCGAGGGATAATGTGAGATAAGCATTTATTAAAAATAATGACAAGTAAAAGTTAACATTCGAAACATTGGTCCAATTAACGTTTATGTATTTGAAGAAAACAAAAACGCGGCAAATTCCTAGACTAATATTTTTTTGTCGGAAAAACAAAGGCATCACTCTCATACGGCCTCGTCGGTTTTCGTAATTTTATTGAATAATCATAACTGCATAATAAATGCGTATTCCTTTTTCAAAAAGATGTATAATGCTTTATAATTATACAAACTCAATGGTGTAAACACAGATGTAGTTCAGTATGAATTTTGGTAAGTATTCCAAATTTAAATCACAGTCTCCCCCTAGAGGATGAATGAAATTCAGTACAATTTTCTTTCCCTGTTTTTAACAGATTAAAAATGACTATTGTTATGTTAGTTTTTTGTGGCATAGAATGTCACTTTTTTGAGCAAGTGATACGAAAAAGTATCATAAATCGCGAGGCACACTGTGTTGTTGTTACTTTTTTTTTGGATGGGAAATCATCAAATGTCTTCTCCCGCTCTGGGCGGAGAGGGAGGGCGTGTCAGACTTTTACTGACTAAAACCCATCCGTGTTCCTTTAGTTATCCATATGATATCAGCCGGTGTTGTTGTTACTTATTTTCACTATTTTCTAGTTTGTTATTCTACCCCAAAAAAAAAACGGTACTTATTCTTCCTTTTTCCTTTCTATAAGTAATAAATGAATAAAAACTTTAACATCGATATAATATAGATACATAATAGGTTTAACCAATGAAAAATATCAAGGCCAAGATTTTCAAAATCATTTATCGAATCCATGGTTGCTGTTTGCGCGTCTATGTCCCTACCACCCAATTTATACAGGATAAGTTTTTAACCAGTGCGCAAATTTTAACAAATTAAACTTAAAAGCGAGTTATTATAACCATGCAATTTTTATTTTTATATATCTTATTACAAAAAAATTAAGTTATCGTTTACGAAAGATGTTTATTTTGAAACTGGTTTTTATGGTAACTTGTGCGCGGCGCCGGCGCGGCGGCGAAGGTAAATGACCAAGCGTAGCTACAAGTACCTGCCAGCTGTTCCATCGGTCAAAATTCTAAGAAGTTCGAAGTACCTACGCCGGCGCGCGGTTTCTGACCTATTCTTATTGTCGATATCATATTACGAAATATGTAGGGTGTCCACAGTTTACTGATTTAAAGTCGGGACAAAAATAAAAAATAAAAGTATTGAAAAAATTGTTGAAATGTGTTCTATTACTGATACTGAACCACCAAAAAAATTTGCGCACTGGTTAAAATAAAAATCCTGTATTTTGTTATATTTGGACTGAATTCGAATGATTAAAATGTAGGTTTAAATTTGTATAACGTATTTTATGTAAGTATCGTCATCATCATCACAATCAGCCTATATTGTTCCCACTGTTGGGACACAGGCCTCCTCTCGGAGTGGGAGTTATGTACATATTATATCAGTAATTTTTACAAACTAGGCTGAGAGTCAGCGCTTTTCGAACGTCAACATTTCATAAGTGCTTTAGCTGGGAAGAAGAAGTGGCGCAACAAACTGTCTAGCAGCACAGCTGTCTGTTTTATCCTTAATAAAGATAATTGAATGTGTTCAATTGAATATGATATATTCCTATTTAATAATTATAATATTTATCTTATATCTTATAATAGTATATCTGACAACCAATACACCGTTATGTGATCCGAAACTAGGCAGAACCTGTACTATGGCAACCAGACAACTGATAAATATACTAGTAAATTTCTAACATGCATATTATAGACAAATTACACCCAGACACAGAACAAATGATTGTGCTCATCACACAAAGATTTGTCCTGGGCGGGAAACGAACCCACGACCTCTGACTCAGCAGTCAGGGTCAATTACCACTAGATTATCAGGCCAGTCAATTGTGTACCTACTATTCATAAAAATAGCACAAGCAGTCACATAGTCCTGCAAGGTCGCGAAATTGGCATATTGGCAACTGAAGGAACACGGGTGGGTTTTAATCAGTAAATGTCTGACACGCCCTCCCGCTCCGCCCAGACCGGAAGACGTCATTTAATGATTTCCCACCCCAAAAAAAAAAGAGGCAGTCAGATAGTTATATAAGTATAGGTTCGATTCTCGAGATAAGTTGTATTGAGTTATTCCATTAGAAAATTCTTAAATAGCAGTCCAGAGTCTGAATATGTTACTGGATAAGAATTTATAAAATAAGGCTCTTCGTACAATGAGATGTCGTCAGATTATATTGGTAATGTATAGCTTGATCTGTGATCGTGCGTACTATTAGTACACTACTGTCTATACATTCAGAGATTACAGATGTTATGTTACAATGTGTAAGCGTAACTTCCTACCGACATAATAATATCGCGACGATATTTTATCGCGCACTGTATCTTCTTCGTACTGTTTTTTTTTTTGAAATGGTATATTTTGGATGGGAAATCATCAAATGACTACTTCCGCTCTGGGCGGAGCGGAAGGGCGTGTCAGACTTTTACTGACTTAAACCCATCCGTGTTCCTTCAGTTGCTCATATACCAGGGCCACGGTAACTGTTTCGAACGAATCTCGCGACCCTGGCAGAATTCTACGTGCTGGTTAGGGAGCAATACTTACTTGAGGTATTTCGGGTCCAGGCGAATCTCACACACATGTTATAAATGTTTTGTTTTTGAAAGTTGAAATTGTGAGAAAACCGGTTTAAATTAAGTAAAACATATTTTCTGCTATAATATTCCTAAATAGGTACTAGAAAATTGTGTTTATTGTGGTCAACGCAACGCATGGCAAAAAAGCACAGATTAAAGTATTGACACAAAAAATAAGCATTTTGATAAATCTCACAAGAGATTATGTGAGAGGAGGGTCGCGCCAAATCTCACGACATTCCACCAGAGGGGCGGGGGTCGAAAAATCGCCAAAATTGACACAATTGGATGCCCCCTTTTTTGTGGGTGGGAAATCATTAAATAACTTCTCCCGCTCTGGGCGGAGTGAGAGGGCGTGTCGGACTTTTACTGACTTAAACCCACCCGTGTTCCTTCAGTTGCCTATATGCCAGGGTCATGGTAACTGCTTCGAACGAATCTCGCGATCCTGACAGACGCGCTTGGATTCGGTTCCTTCGATTCTCAATGCTCGGTATAACACCGACAGTTGAAAATACAGAGCACGATAAATAACGACGCAATATTTTTACGTCCACACGAACGTTAATTAAGCTAAGTAAAAAATCGGGCACAGTTGTATTAAGATGAATAAGACCATCACAGCGTAATGATTAATATAGGATAAGAAAGAGCCGTAGTTTCTACCTACCCCTGTGGGAAATTGATTTCTATTTTTGACATGATATAATTGATTTCTATTTTTGACATGATATAATTTGTTTCTATTTTTTACATAATATAATTTATGTCTATTTTTTCTCTTGACATTTGTATTGGTGTAAATTTACGTAAATTGAATTGTTTTATTTTTTTAATTCTTGATTTAACAACAGTGGTTCTCATTCATTATATAAATTCATTTGTTTTCATTCTTTTTTTGAGTTATGTATGCATGTTGTTTTAGTTTTTACTGTAATAATTTCGACACAATGTAAAAATTGTTCATGAAATAAATAAATAAAAAGGGCGCTTGTTTATGTATGTATTTTAAGCATGAGTAATTTTAATGTTGTGCACTCGGGGAAATTGATTGTTAAGCAAATTGACACTACATAGAATCAGTTTTACAAGTCATCGTCATCAGCATCGTATATTGATCCCACTGCTGGGAAACAAACCTCCTCTGGGTGAGAGGGAGTAGAGTAGATTACACGACTCTTGCACGTCATAAACAAGATCTATTTCTGCTGTCACTTAAATAGTTTCAACCTTATACAAATTTCAATTCATTGTTGTTTAAAGTGATAATGCAATTATGTCGTCGACTATACCTATTAAGTATTTAAAATGATTACATACCATTATCGATATTGTTAATTAAACTATATTTATGATCTCTGTGTGTAGAATATTGTATTGTTTTAAATACAATAAAAGCTAATGTATCTTTGTGTTTTCTTTTTTACGGTTCCTTACCTAAAGAGTGGCAGATTGATAGCTTTGCCTTAGTAATAAGTTATTATTAATAAGTGTATCAAAACCTTCGTATTGGGTATCGAGAAGTAATAAATGAAAAAAATAAAACCAGTTTTTCCCGTTTCAAATTTTTAATGACAAACCTAGGCAACTAAACGAGTGTTATACTTTTGTTTTTGGAAATTGCTAAAGAAATATTTATTATATTCGTGGAAAAATTTAACAGCTGATCGATCCACAGGCCATTGACCTCGATCACTAATTGAATGACGAAAAAAAAAAATTCCTTTCCTTTTCGATACCAAAAACGTGGACAAATTATAACTGCCTATCTGCCCCCCATAACCCAGTTACTGGGTAATACGATATCTCTCTGATAAGACAGGTCATCAGACTTTAGGGCTCTTGACAACCCGTAACGACTTGACCCTGTATACTATATTCGTAATTAATAGGCTCCGCTGTCCGTCTGTCAAAGGGCTACCTTACTACTTCATTTCGGCTGAAATACGTCCATCCTGGACACAGGCCAATCTGGGAGGTTTTGCTATAATCGCCACGCTTGGCAGGCGGGTTGGCGATCGCAGTATGGTGGTAAAATGTATAGAGAACGCTGCTGCCCATTCTCTAGTAAGTCCCTTAGTGGCCTCTTGCGACACCCACGGAAAGAAATAGGGCTAAATACGTTAATCCCAATTATTGAGGCTAGGCTGGCCGTCTGTCTGCCAGGGTCTCGAGATTTGTTCGAAAGAGTTACCGTGGCCCTGGCGCAGGCAACTAAAGGAACACTGGTTCGTTTTAGTCAGTAAAAGTCTGACACGCCCATCGCTCCGCCCAGAGCGGGAGACGTCGTTTGATGGTTTCCCACCCACGAAAAGAAAAGCCTGTAATGTTTCTCTTTGTGAATGGAAGTGAGCTAAAATCTACTACGAGGCCCAGTGGCCAGTGCGGTTTGATATACGTCACATGTCTTAGAATGTTCGTTTCTAGGATTTGTCTGTTTCCTCACGATGCTTTCTTTCGCAATTTTAAGTGCAGTGGTGATTAAATATTTTGCTTAAACCTGTCTGGGTTGGAAGTAGCCTGGTTCTCTTTGGGGCATAATTTTCTTACTTTATTTTAATTTACAACGTAAGTAGGTACGTATTTCAAGCTATACACTTCCAGTAGAAGCTGACATCTCACTGTACGAAAAGCCTATACAATACGAGGTCAGCTAAAACTGGAAATGTATAGCTTGACCTGTACCCGTGTGTCATAGACTGCAATAAGTCGACAAGACACGAACGGAATAAAACTGTGGCGGAGGGTGTTTTTGGCGCACTGAATTATAGACTCTACATGTCGAACCGAGCATTAAGCATTATTCAACAGAGTGCATCTTAGCGCGTCGAAACTAGGACAGTGTGTTTGACTGTTCGATTTTCGATTTTGGGTGCTAAGCAGAGCGTAGAACTTTCAGACGTTGTGTTGTCTAATAGAGTTGAGGAATAGCGAAGGGCACTCTAATTGTCGTGAATAATGTTAGGATTATTGTAATACTGTACGCATGTTTGATATTATCTGTGGTTATGACTTGTTTTTGTCTACTCTGTGTATGCTCTGTGCTGTAGGATGTGTAGCATCGAATAAGATGGCGAAGTGCCTAATTAAAACAATATTAATTGGTGTAGCAGAGACTTTTATTTATAAACTTTTAACATCCACGGACCTCTGATCGATAAATCTGGGAATAAGTGAAAAATGTGTGAAAAGAACCAAAACCAATATCCCCAATTGGACGAGTCGACAAATTTTCACAATTGGAAATTTCGTTTGTGTACTCTATTGGAAGAAAAAGGCGTTGAATACACAATTCAAGATAAAATAGATAAAGAAAATAAAAGTGAATATAAAAAAGACGACGCAAAAGCAAGAGGAATAATAGTGCAATGTTTACCATTTGTCTGGTAAACATTGCACTATTATTCCTCTTGCTTTTTTTATTTAGAAATAATAAGAAAATGCGACACAGCCGGCGCCATGTTGGCAAAACTTAAAAATATTTTTGAAAGAAAAAGTGTGTTCAACAAGCTTCATCTAAAGAAACAACTATTGGCATTGAAATGCGGCAAGCAAGATAAATTGCAGGACCATTTTCTCAAATTCGATTGTTTGATAGCAAAGTTGGAGACGATGGGGTCCACATTGGAAGAAAGTGACAAGGTATGTTATTTGCAGCTAACTATGAGTGAAGATTATGATACTGTGATTACTACATTGGAAACAATGGATAAAGAGTTGGATATGGAATTTGTAAAGTCAAGGTTATTGGACGCAGAATTAAAAATTAAAGGAAAAGTAAAAGAAAATACAAGTGAAGCTAATCTATATAATATAACATGCTATAAATGTGGAAAAGAAGGATATAAGTACTTTGAATGTAAGACAAATTTGACAACCGATCAATACCAGTAAGAATGGTTGGATATGCAGTAAATGGTTATAGAGTTTGGAATCCAATAACAGATGAAGTATTTGTTACTAGAGATGTGCGATTTGATGAGACTAATGTTAAATACAATGAGAATGAAGTAACTGAGATAAACGGAAACAACACTATGACAAAGAAAGTACTAAAAATATATGATGAAAAAGAAGATGAAAGCAATGAACAGGAAAAGCAAGAAGACATAATAGAAAAAGAAAGTGAAAAAATACAGAGAGAAAAGGAAACAAAAGAAAATGAAGAGCATACAAATGAAAACCAAATGACAAGTAGAAGTGGAAGAATAATAAATAAACCTGCATACCTGGAAGAATATGATACAAATTATGAAGCTTTTTGTCTACTTAATATAACAGAAGATCCAGTTACATACTCAGAAGCAATAAAAAATAAAGATTGGAAGATTGCAATAGAAAAGGAGTTGAATGCGTTAGAAAAATCAAACACATGGACTGAAGTTAAATGACCAAATGATAAAAAGGCTATTGATTCAAGATGGATATTTCGTACTAAAGATAATGGAACTAAGAAGGCACGCCTAGTAGCAAGAGGCTTTAAACTCAAGGATGAAGCATTTACAAATCATTACGCTCCTGTAGCAAGAATTAGTTCAGTGAGAATGTTACTAGCACATTCTGTCCAAAAGGAATATCCAATATATCAAATGGATATGCCATCTGCTTTCTTAAATGGCATATTACAAGATGAAGTATATTTAGTACCACCAGAAGAAGTGAAAATAAAGTATGGAAATGTTTTGAAACTAAATAGAGGATTATATGGTTTGAAACAAAGCCCAAAGTGCTGGAATGAAAGATTTAATAACTTTATATTGGAAAAAGGATTTACAAGATCAAATAATGATTTCTGTCTGTATATGAAAGAAGATGTGTGGATAATCTTATATGTAGATGACTTATTACTAACAGGAATAAAAGAGCAAGTAAGAAAAATAATGAAAGATTTACAGGAAGAATTTTGTGCAAAATATCTAGGAGAAGTTGAAAAATTTTTGGGAATGGAATAATTAAGAAAGGAAATGTACTGAAAATAACACAAACAGAAATGATTGACAAAATATTAGAGAAGTTTACGATGACAGATGCAAATATAAGTAAAACACCCATACTAAAAGGATTTCAAGTAGAAGATACAGAAATAATAGAAGATGTACCATTCAGACAATTAATTGGATGCTTAATGTTTGTGACCACTGTTTCCAGACCAGATATTGGCTCAGAAAAGATGTGGCATAAGATATGTCTTATCTTATGCCACATCTTTTCTGAGCCAATATTTAGACAAACCAACTAAAAGTCTGTGGATACAAGCAAAACGAGTTCTTAGATACTTGAAAGGAACAAGGACATGTGGTTTGATGTATGAGAAGAATGAAGAAAAAGAAGACCTAATTGAGACTTTTTCAGATGCTGACTGGGGAGGTAACCACTCTGACAGAAAGAGCTTGAGTGGATCAGTGACATTCTACAATGGCAACATCATATCTTGGTTTTCGAGGAAGCAAAACTGCGTAGCCCTGTCCACGACTGAGGCAGAGTACATAGCTGCGGCGGTGAGTGCCTGTGACCTACTTTATGTTAAAAGACTGTATTTTGATTTGAACCAAAATGTGATTAAAGTGCCATGTATTCTTTATATTGATAATAGAGGTGCCCTACAGCTTATTAAATCATTTGAAAATTCAAAAAGAGCAAAGCACATTGATATTAAAACTCATTTTGTTAAAGACCTTGTAAACAAGGGAGAATTTGCTGTTGAATATGTACAATCCGATTTTAATCTTGCAGATATATTTACTAAAAGTTTGTGCAATGAAAAGTTTAATAAGCTAAATAAATTGAACTAATTTATGAAAACCTATCTATCTATGTTTAGCAAATGGAAGGTAAATTGCCAATTATTAAAAGTTACAATTTACATAGAATATAAAAATGTAGAAGTGTCATGTTAAATGTATTGTCAAAGATTATAAAGTAACTACATAGTTTGTAAAAAAAAAAAACAGAATATTTTGTTAAAGAGTAATTTCGTTATTTTTGAGCGATTGTAAAGTTCTTTTTCTTTAAAAAAAACCCTTTAAATCGAGGGAGAATGTTAGGATTATTGTAATACTGTACGCATGTTTGATATTATCTGTGGTTATGACTTGTTTTTGTCTACTCTGTGTATGCTCTGTGCTGTAGGATGTGTAGCATCGAATAAGATGGCGAAGTGCCTAATTAAAACAATATTAATTGGTGTAGCAGAGACTTTTATTTATAAACTCTTAACAAATAAAACCACTCCAACTGATCCCAATGAAAGAGTGAATATCAATGATTTTATTATACAAAAACACTCAACTTATATACATTTTTGGAATGATAATTTAGTTACAATCTGTTATTATTTACAATCATCGACCAATAGCGAAGGGCGTCGCGCGCCTGCGCGCGAGCGCTGTGTAGCTCTCGGAACTATTCGCCGGAAAGGCATAAATAGGACGTGCGAGCAGGGCGCGATCCTTTTCACCGGGCGCCGTCGTCGAGTCAAGATGGAAGACTGCCTGCTGGTCCGCGGAACGCGTGTGTCTTCAGCGTCGTGTGTCCACGTGTCCATCTGCATGAAATGAAGATGCTTTTGCTTGCTCTGCATGCATTAACAAACCGCTTCTTTCGAAGCGAACCGCCGAGCGTGTGCGGCGCGGCGGCGTTGTGATAGCGTTCGTCCCGCGTCGGCTTATTTTGTTTCTTGATGGTCAAAACGTACTCGTCTTTTTCAAGACGGTTTGCTTCACTGTTTCTTCTTGCAGAAAGTCAAAAACGTGGTAAAGGTAACTGGTTCAGAGGTATGTATGAGGTAATTGTTTCGGTGGTAAGGTAATTGGTTTGGTGGTATGTGGTAATTGCTTCGCAGGTATATGGTAAGGTTCGGTGGTAAGGTAATGGGTACAGATACTGTGTCGCCACAAACTTACTACGTCCGTGGGTACGTGGAGTAAGTGATTTAGTGTAAGTGCCAGCGAAAACTGTGGGTCTTACCGCTGCAACATATCGTAGGTTTTGTTATATGCATCTGCGACTAGACGTACAGATAGTTCAATTCACGATGACGCGTCCCTCTGCGCCCCTTTCCTTTGTTTTTAACCGCTCTCAGTACCTACAATTGTCAAAGAGTTGGGCGCGTCTTCATGGATTGAACTATCCATAAAGCTTTCGTATGTCTTTGCAACTAGTCATTACGACAGACGTCCTCGTGCATGAAGCGATCATTTTCTTTGAGTAGGTATTCAAGAGAGACGATCGTGTTGTTCAACTTGTGAATAAATATCGCGATTACTGCGTCGGAGGAGGTGACGGCATCCCATGCCTTCTCACTCCGTATCATGGCCTGGACCAGAGCAGAACGTAAGAGATCGCCTCTACAAAAACACGGCGGTGCTCCGCCCAGGCAGGGCACTCCTCCACCGTATCGTCCAGGCGATCCACACAATGGTAACACCCGGGCGTTTCCTCCTACCTTATTCGGAATAGGAACATCCCGAAGTAGCCGTGTCCAGTGAGGACCTGCGTAAAGCGGAAGGTGAGGACGTCGTGGTGCCTCTCCAGCTACTCCTCAAAGAGGGGACTTACCGCTGCAATTGTGGCGTGCCCAATTACTGTTATACTAAGGTGAAAGTAAACTCACCGTGATGCGGCTCGCTAGAGGGCGGCACGTGAGCAGAGTCGGGTGAGGAGAAGCGACTGAAGGACAAGGCAGTCTTGTAGTCACCGTAGGTGAGTCTAAGTTCCCTGGTCTTGTGAGGACAACGAACGAATGCAGACCTCCACTTCTCCGATGAAAGTTTCGGTTTGCCAGAACTAAAAAAGTATAGTACTTGAATGTCATTAGTGGTGGTATCCTGAATGTGGCTAAGTAATAACAGCCCCACGGATCCATTGATCAGGTTAAGCTACGCTTACCCGTGTTGGTTCGTGGATGGCTGACCATCTTCACATACCAAGACCCTTCCGTGCCTCGGAAAGCACGTTAACCCGTTGGTCCCGGCCGTCTTTCGTAGATCTTAGACAGTCGTTACGGTTCGTCAGAAGACCGAAAGTCTGACAACCAGTCTTACCAAGGGGTATCGTATTACCCAGTAACTGGGTTGTGCAAAATACTGGTATTCAGCTTCATCCGGTTAGACTGGAAGTTGACTTCGTTGTGTAAAGGCAGGTAGATGGTGATACTGAATGAAAAATACCTACTAATTTGCTGTTTCATCGTATTTTATAGAAAATGCATATCCTGCACTATGGATTCCGTATCACCGAATCGAGATGTTCGGTATCGCGAAGCCATCATTGCAGTGAAGCCGTCATATAAATCCTCTTTCAAAATTCTCATACAAACTTTTTACTTCACTCCAGTCTAATAAATAAAAATCTTTCTGACACACGATATCATGCCAAATTGAGCGTAAACAGAAACACAATAATTTATATAAAATTCTTAAAACTAACGTCCAAAACACTCAGTATTTTATATTCTGCCGACGCAAATCACGAACTAGACCCGCCATATGAATACAATAATGAGAATACAGTAAAAACAATAATAACATGTAAGTACCTACTTAAACTAGTTCACGCCTCAATGAAGCGAATCCCGCGCGGGATGCGGGACACAACAGCAACCGTCGTTCATAAGGCTTTAGCACACCTCCGCCGCTACAATAATGAACCGCTTAACCAGTTTCGCTAAAAAAACATTTCCTCCTACAAAATTGAAAAGAGTAAGCTTCGATGGTTTGGTCATGTTGAGAGTATGAATGAAGGACGACTCACAAAAGATATTTACAAGGCAGATGTCAGTGGAAACACCGGGGGGGGGGACGCCCTAGGAGGACATATAGTGACGTTATTGGTGATGTTCTTCAGAAAGGCCAGGTGCGTAGTACTCGCAACCGGCGTGTGTGTATGGCCAATTGTATGAACATAAACGAAGCAAAAAGACTATGTAAGGATCGTAGCGTGGTGTTCCGTAGTTTCTGCCTACCTCCATGGGAAAAAGGCATGTAAACATTACTAAATTATGTCGCATTTCGAATAGCAGATCATCATGAGAGCCAGTTGAATTTGCAATCAGAGCGAAATGTCCTCGCTTTCAACTTTGTAATAAAATTATAGTATAGATCTAATTTGGACCTCTTTTTTTTTTTTTTTTTTGGATGGGAAATCATCAAATGACTTCTCCCGCTCTGGGCGGAGCGGGAGGGCATGTCAGACTTTCACTGACTAAAACCCACCCGTGTTCCTTCAATTGCCCATGTGCCAGGGTCACGGTATCTCTTTCGAACAATCACGCGACCCCGGCAGGCATCGGTCCTAGCAGACCCCTTCAGTTTTGCTGACATCTCTTTGAGGCGCGCGTGGAACACTACGCGCCGTCGACCCGAGCTTGGTCCTTACCGGGCGGCGAGCTACCCATTGCTCGCCACCCGCAAGCTCGCGCCTACGGTGGCCGGGAGTCCGCAATCGACTCCCGACGCCCGGGGCGTCTCCTCCTGCGAATTTGGACCTCTTAGATTTCGTTTTTAGGGTTCCGTTGCCAAATGGCAAAAAACGGAACCCTTATAGATTCGTCATATCTGTCTGTCCGTCTGTCTGTCTGTCTGTCTGTCTGTCTGTCTGTCTGTCTGTCTGTCTGTCTGTCTGTCTGTCTGTCTGTCTGTCTGTCTGTCTGTCTGTCTGTCTGTCTGTCTGTCTGTCTGTCTGTCTGTCTGTCTGTCTGTCTGTCTGTCTGTCTGTCTGTCTGTCTGTCTGTCTGTCTGTCTGTCTGTCTGTCTGTCTGTCTGTCTGTCTGTCTGTCTGTCTGTCTGTCTGTCTGTCTGTCTGTCTGTCTGTCTGTCTGTCTGTCTGTCTGTCTGTCTGTCTGTCTGTCTGTCTGTCTGTCTGTCTGTCTGTCTGTCTGTCTGTCTGTCTGTCTGTCTGTCTGTCTGTCTGTCTGTCTGTCTGTCTGTCTGTCTGTCTGTCTGTCTGTCTGTCTGTCTGTCTGTCTGTCTGTCTGTCTGTCTGTCTGTCTGTCTGTCTGTCTGTCTGTCTGTCTGTCTGTCTGTCTGTCTGTCTGTCTGTCTGTCTGTCTGTCTGTCTGTCTGTCTGTCTGTCTGTCTGTCTGTCTGTCTGTCTGTCTGTCTGTCTGTCTGTCTGTCTGTCTGTCTGTCTGTCTGTCTGTCTGTCTGTCTGTCTGTCTGTCTGTCTGTCTGTCTGTCTGTCTGTCTGTCTGTCTGTCTGTCTGTCTGTCTGTCTGTCTGTCTGTCTGTCTGTCTGTCTGTCTGTCTGTCTGTCTGTCTGTCTGTCTGTCTGTCTGTCTGTCTGTCTGTCTGTCTGTCTGTCTGTCTGTCTGTCTGTCTGTCTGTCTGTCTGTCTGTCTGTCTGTCTGTCTGTCTGTCTGTCTGTCTGTCTGTCTGTCTGTCTGTCTGTCTGTCTGTCTGTCTGTCTGTCTGTCTGTCTGTCTGTCTGTCTGTCTGTCTGTCTGTCTGTCTGTCTGTCTGTCTGTCTGTCTGTCTGTCTGTCTGTCTGTCTGTCTGTCTGTCTGTCTGTCTGTCTGTCTGTCTGTCTGTCTGTCTGTCTGTCTGTCTGTCTGTCTGTCTGTCTGTCTGTCTGTCTGTCTGTCTGTCTGTCTGTCTGTCTG
Organism: Aporophyla lueneburgensis; assembly: GCA_932294355.1. NCBI lineage: Eukaryota > Metazoa > Arthropoda > Insecta > Lepidoptera > Noctuidae > Aporophyla > Aporophyla lueneburgensis. Next base: position 717,340 of record OW028756.1, read on the forward strand.
TCTGTCTGTCTGTCTGTCTGTCTGTCTGTCTGTCTGTCTGTCTGTCTGTCTGTCTGTCTGTCTGTCTGTCTGTCTGTCTGTCTGTCTGTCTGTCTGTCTGTCTGTCTGTCTGTCTGTCTGTCTGTCTGTCTGTCTGTCTGTCTGTCTGTCTGTCTGTCTGTCTGTCTGTCTGTCTGTCTGTCTGTCTGTCTGTCTGTCTGTCTGTCTGTCTGTCTGTCTGTCTGTCTGTCTGTCTGTCTGTCTGTCTGTCTGTCTGTCTGTCTGTCTGTCTGTCTGTCTGTCTGTCTGTCTGTCTGTCTGTCTGTCTGTCTGTCTGTCTGTCTGTCTGTCTGTCTGTCTGTCTGTCTGTCTGTCTGTCTGTCTGTCTGTCTGTCTGTCTGTCTGTCTGTCTGTCTGTCTGTCTGTCTGTCTGTCTGTCTGTCTGTCTGTCTGTCTGTCTGTCTGTCTGTCTGTCTGTCTGTCTGTCTGTCTGTCTGTCTGTCTGTCTGTCTGTCTGTCTGTCTGTCTGTCTGTCTGTCTGTCTGTCTGTCTGTCTGTCTGTCTGTCTGTCTGTCTGTCTGTCTGTCTGTCTGTCTGTCTGTCTGTCTGTCTGTCTGTCTGTCTGTCTGTCTGTCTGTCTGTCTGTCTGTCTGTCTGTCTGTCTGTCTGTCTGTCTGTCTGTCTGTCTGTCTGTCTGTCTGTCTGTCTGTCTGTCTGTCTGTCTGTCTGTCTGTCTGTCTGTCTGTCTGTCTGTCTGTCTGTCTGTCTGTCTGTCTGTCTGTCTGTCTGTCTGTCTGTCTGTCTGTCTGTCTGTCTGTCTGTCTGTCTGTCTGTCTGTCTGTCTGTCTGTCTGTCTGTCTGTCTGTCTGTCTGTCTGTCTGTCTGTCTGTCTGTCTGTCTGTCTGTCTGTCTGTCTGTCTGTCTGTCTGTCTGTCTGTCTGTCTGTCTGTCTGTCTGTCTGTCTGTCTGTCTGTCTGTCTGTCTGTCTGTCTGTCTGTCTGTCTGTCTGTCTGTCTGTCTGTCTGTCTGTCTGTCTGTCTGTCTGTCTGTCTGTCTGTCTGTCTGTCTGTCTGTCTGTCTGTCTGTCTGTCTGTCTGTCTGTCTGTCTGTCTGTCTGTCTGTCTGTCTGTCTGTCTGTCTGTCTGTCTGTCTGTCTGTCTGTCTGTCTGTCTGTCTGTCTGTCTGTCTGTCTGTCTGTCTGTCTGTCTGTCTGTCTGTCTGTCTGTCTGTCTGTCTGTCTGTCTGTCTGTCTGTCTGTCTGTCTGTCTGTCTGTCTGTCTGTCTGTCTGTCTGTCTGTCTGTCTGTCTGTCTGTCTGTCTGTCTGTCTGTCTGTCTGTCTGTCTGTCTGTCTGTCTGTCTGTCTGTCTGTCTGTCTGTCTGTCTGTCTGTCTGTCTGTCTGTCTGTCTGTCTGTCTGTCTGTCTGTCTGTCTGTCTGTCTGTCTGTCTGTCTGTCTGTCTGTCTGTCTGTCTGTCTGTCTGTCTGTCTGTCTGTCTGTCTGTCTGTCTGTCTGTCTGTCTGTCTGTCTGTCTGTCTGTCTGTCTGTCTGTCTGTCTGTCTGTCTGTCTGTCTGTCTGTCTGTCTGTCTGTCTGTCTGTCTGTCTGTCTGTCTGTCTGTCTGTCTGTCTGTCTGTCTGTCTGTCTGTCTGTCTGTCTGTCTGTCTGTCTGTCTGTCTGTCTGTCTGTCTGTCTGTCTGTCTGTCTGTCTGTCTGTCTGTCTGTCTGTCTGTCTGTCTGTCTGTCTGTCTGTCTGTCTGTCTGTCTGTCTGTCTGTCTGTCTGTCTGTCTGTCTGTCTGTCTGTCTGTCTGTCTGTCTGTCTGTCTGTCTGTCTGTCTGTCTGTCTGTCTGTCTGTCTGTCTGTCTGTCTGTCTGTCTGTCTGTCTGTCTGTCTGTCTGTCTGTCTGTCTGTCTGTCTGTCTGTCTGTCTGTCTGTCTGTCTGTCTGTCTGTCTGTCTGTCTGTCTGTCTGTCTGTCTGTCTGTCTGTCTGTCTGTCTGTCTGTCTGTCTGTCTGTCTGTCTGTCTGTCTGTCTGTCTGTCTGTCTGTCTGTCTGTCTGTCTGTCTGTCTGTCTGTCTGTCTGTCTGTCTGTCTGTCTGTCTGTCTGTCTGTCTGTCTGTCTGTCTGTCTGTCTGTCTGTCTGTCTGTCTGTCTGTCTGTCTGTCTGTCTGTCTGTCTGTCTGTCTGTCTGTCTGTCTGTCTGTCTGTCTGTCTGTCTGTCTGTCTGTCTGTCTGTCTGTCTGTCTGTCTGTCTGTCTGTCTGTCTGTCTGTCTGTCTGTCTGTCTGTCTGTCTGTCTGTCTGTCTGTCTGTCTGTCTGTCTGTCTGTCTGTCTGTCTGTCTGTCTGTCTGTCTGTCTGTCTGTCTGTCTGTCTGTCTGTCTGTCTGTCTGTCTGTCTGTCTGTCTGTCTGTCTGTCTGTCTGTCTGTCTGTCTGTCTGTCTGTCTGTCTGTCTGTCTGTCTGTCTGTCTGTCTGTCTGTCTGTCTGTCTGTCTGTCTGTCTGTCTGTCTGTCTGTCTGTCTGTCTGTCTGTCTGTCTGTCTGTCTGTCTGTCTGTCTGTCTGTCTGTCTGTCTGTCTGTCTGTCTGTCTGTCTGTCTGTCTGTCTGTCTGTCTGTCTGTCTGTCTGTCTGTCTGTCTGTCTGTCTGTCTGTCTGTCTGTCTGTCTGTCTGTCTGTCTGTCTGTCTGTCTGTCTGTCTGTCTGTCTGTCTGTCTGTCTGTCTGTCTGTCTGTCTGTCTGTCTGTCTGTCTGTCTGTCTGTCTGTCTGTCTGTCTGTCTGTCTGTCTGTCTGTCTGTCTGTCTGTCTGTCTGTCTGTCTGTCTGTCTGTCTGTCTGTCTGTCTGTCTGTCTGTCTGTCTGTCTGTCTGTCTGTCTGTCTGTCTGTCTGTCTGTCTGTCTGTCTGTCTGTCTGTCTGTCTGTCTGTCTGTCTGTCTGTCTGTCTGTCTGTCTGTCTGTCTGTCTGTCTGTCTGTCTGTCTGTCTGTCTGTCTGTCTGTCTGTCTGTCTGTCTGTCTGTCTGTCTGTCTGTCTGTCTGTCTGTCTGTCTGTCTGTCTGTCTGTCTGTCTGTCTGTCTGTCTGTCTGTCTGTCTGTCTGTCTGTCTGTCTGTCTGTCTGTCTGTCTGTCTGTCTGTCTGTCTGTCTGTCTGTCTGTCTGTCTGTCTGTCTGTCTGTCTGTCTGTCTGTCTGTCTGTCTGTCTGTCTGTCTGTCTGTCTGTCTGTCTGTCTGTCTGTCTGTCTGTCTGTCTGTCTGTCTGTCTGTCTGTCTGTCTGTCTGTCTGTCTGTCTGTCTGTCTGTCTGTCTGTCTGTCTGTCTGTCTGTCTGTCTGTCTGTCTGTCTGTCTGTCTGTCTGTCTGTCTGTCTGTCTGTCTGTCTGTCTGTCTGTCTGTCTGTCTGTCTGTCTGTCTGTCTGTCTGTCTGTCTGTCTGTCTGTCTGTCTGTCTGTCTGTCTGTCTGTCTGTCTGTCTGTCTGTCTGTCTGTCTGTCTGTCTGTCTGTCTGTCTGTCTGTCTGTCTGTCTGTCTGTCTGTCTGTCTGTCTGTCTGTCTGTCTGTCTGTCTGTCTGTCTGTCTGTCTGTCTGTCTGTCTGTCTGTCTGTCTGTCTGTCTGTCTGTCTGTCTGTCTGTCTGTCTGTCTGTCTGTCTGTCTGTCTGTCTGTCTGTCTGTCTGTCTGTCTGTCTGTCTGTCTGTCTGTCTGTCTGTCTGTCTGTCTGTCTGTCTGTCTGTCTGTCTGTCTGTCTGTCTGTCTGTCTGTCTGTCTGTCTGTCTGTCTGTCTGTCTGTCTGTCTGTCTGTCTGTCTGTCTGTCTGTCTGTCTGTCTGTCTGTCTGTCTGTCTGTCTGTCTGTCTGTCTGTCTGTCTGTCTGTCTGTCTGTCTGTCTGTCTGTCTGTCTGTCTGTCTGTCTGTCTGTCTGTCTGTCTGTCTGTCTGTCTGTCTGTCTGTCTGTCTGTCTGTCTGTCTGTCTGTCTGTCTGTCTGTCTGTCTGTCTGTCTGTCTGTCTGTCTGTCTGTCTGTCTGTCTGTCTGTCTGTCTGTCTGTCTGTCTGTCTGTCTGTCTGTCCGTATGTCACAGCCACTTTTCTCTGAAACTGTAAGAGCTATGCTGTTGAAACTTGGTAAGTAGATGTATTCTGTGAACCGCATTAAGATTTTCACACTAAAATAGAAAAAAAAACAATAAATTTTGGGGTTACCCATACTTAGAACTGAAACTCAAATTTTTTTTTTACATCAAACCCATACGTGTCGGGTATCTATGAATAGGTCTTCAAAAAAGGTATTGAGGTTTATAAGATCATTTTTTTCTAAACTGAATAGTTTGCGCGAGAGACACTTCCAAAGTGGTAAAATGTGTCCCCCCCCCCCGTAACTTCTAAAATAAGAGAATGATAAATCTAAAACAAATATATGATGTACATAACTATATAAACTTCCACCGAAAATTGGTTTGAATGAGATCCAGTAAGTGGTTTTTTTTAAATACGTCATAAACCGTAAACCGCAATTTACCTTTAATTCAATCAACTCAAATATAAAAATAAAAAAAAAACATTTAATTTCATAAACATAAACCTTATGCATAAACCGAGGATACCTACAGGTTTGTACGGAACCCTCGGTGCGCGAGTCCGACTCGCACTTGGCCGGTTTTTTCGTAAAAGGAATATCCATTTTGCAATAAAAAATAAAATTCGCTTTGGACACTTTGTCCACTGCCACGAATACAGGTGCGATACAAATGCAGCCCCACATTAAAAATAGCGGGCTGGACGCGTACGTGTAACTGACTTCCAAGTATATTGGTGAAATCACGCGGGAAAGACTTAGAATCTTACTCAAATCTAAACGTTAGAAACAGGCCGTTTCGCTTCTGTTTCGTTTGTCGTACAACGGACGAGTCATGGTGAAACTAATGCGGTTTCGCGGCGGAGATGTGATACCTGCCTTAATGAGTTTATGCGAATATTCGCACCAGTTATAAGAACACTTCCACAATTAAGTTTTGACACAATCGCCGTTATTGAATTTCGTCTCACACCCGCGCGGGATTCGTCTCAATTTGGCCAGAACTTTGGGGTCAGCGCAGTCAGTAGTAATTTGCTGCAGACATAGCATTTTTCTAATTATAAATTGATACTGAAACTCAAAACATTTCGGTTTTTCAATTACACCATTTGAATTGTAAAAGGAGTTGATCGTTCAGAAAGAAAAGCTGATTATGAACTAAATCACAACTAATAAAGAATTTCAAATAGCGACAAAGACAATGCTGGAGCATTTTGCTGTACTATCTGTGCTGACCATTGACTATAGCTTTGAGGTGTACAGACGCTAGCGATTATGGCTACTACACTCTGTCAAATTTCTTTGATAGGTTACCAACTTTATCGCTAAAGTATTAGGTTCAAGTTTTATTGGGAAAATTTGACAGTTTCGGGTAGTTTGATGTGCTGGCGTCTGTACCTATGTCATGCTGAGAAACATCCGCTAATAAGCTAAAGGCCCGCCCCTCTACTATACCATAGATTTTTATTTTTTCACAAATTAATTCCTCTAATTGGCAAATAGTGGGTTGCAATAGTACACCTCTGTTAGCTTATCTTAAATTTAAAGGAAAACTACATTTATTATTATGAATCAAGTCACAAGTTCTTGTGACTAACTAGCTAGATTATATGGTCCGTATTTAACGAACGTAAAATGTATGGAAATACGTCAGTACACGTTATAACGTTATGGTTAACGGAGATTCAAAAGCGTCTTCATAAGTTTCCATATCTTTTACGTCTCAGTGTTATCGTGACGCCATGACATGGATGTCCACTTTATATTGTCGTGCTAAGAATTATAAAAGCGCACAATAGCTCTTGTTATAACTTAGGTATAAGGTAACGCAGCTATCACATGAGACCTAAAACCGACCATTAATGAATTAAATGTACGAAAATAATACAAGTTGTATTTAAAAAATATATTTAGAAATGTGGCTATTGCGGGAAGCGTGATGGATGTGAAACATGCAAAAGGGCGGCGGCGGTGAAAGGGGCATGACGGCATAAGATAGCATCGTGCTGAGTGCTGTTACTGCATACGAGTCGAACATAGTCGACGTTGACACGAACTTAATAATATTACGGCGGGATTTTTTCGCGCACTATATTCTAAGCACAGTGCATAGTAAACACATAAAAACACAGTTGACAATCAAACTGTGTTTTTGTGTGTTTACGCCCTGAGAGCTGCTGGATTCTCAATGTTTGATTCAACACCGAGAGCTCAAAATCCAGTGCGCCAAAAACACCCCCGATTAAATACAGTTCCCAAGGCGTGAAAATTGATGTTTCACATCAAAAGTTGCATGCGAGAGATTTAGTGTGAGACACCAAGAGAGATATTTTTTTCTCAAGTAACGAAATGTGCTAAACGTAACACGTCCTTGAAATTTTACTCTCAATAATTCTCGACGTATTCGTAAATTAAGCTTCGAATAACCCCCCAAAAACGTTTCACTTCACTGAACCACAATAAAAGTTAAAAATACCGTAAAATGAGGCTACTTTGCTCCGGTTTTTGCTCCAAAATTTGATAAGTGTGACTCACGTAAAATCCTTCTTTAATACGGCTTTTCAGAAAACGTTGAGTGGCTCATTTATCCTTCTAGATGCAATATTTAAATGACAAACATAGTTGTTTAATTTATTTATTTTTATTTTTTTTTATTCAAAAATGGAGCAATGTTGCCCAGCCTTTTGGAAACATTGCTCCTACATTTACCTTGCACTAAAACAGGCACATTTAAAAAACAGAGGCAATGTTAACAGCCGCAGCTGTTAAATTACTCCAAAAATAAATAGTGATGAAGCAAATTTTGTGTCTTTCTCGTCATGTTGATGTGGTTTGAATGGAAATAAAACTGAAAATGTACAAGGAACTTTTTTATTTGTACTTTCTGGATAAATCAGTCTTAGAATCATTTTCTCTTAAGTCTAATAAACTATTAAAACCACCAAAGGCCACATAAGTGTCAAGAAACATGTAAACTTTTAGAAAAAAAAACAAAATTCTATCACTGGAAATTAGAGACATTAAAAGTGACAGTGAAACTAAAAATACCATCTAAAAAAACTTATGAGTATCAACAATAATATTATTATTGAGATCTTAGGTTCCCCAAATTTGATCGAGTTCAGGAACAGTATAAAATTCACGTCGACCAATTTTCTTCGGTGCAGATATACATCCAAGAACTTCTTCCCAATTGTATTGGATCTCATCCTTTGGTTTTGGCCATTTCCAATATTTGAGAGATCTTTTCATTGAGGATATGTACGGTCCTTTATCATTAATTTTCGTGATGATACCTGGGAAAAACTCCCCTTCGTATGTGAAAGCTACGTATTCTCCTTCTTTCTTTATGAGTGGTTTTAGATTTTTTGTTTTAGAACTTTCCTTGTCAGTGCCTACGTTTGTCTCTTCTTCTAACATTGTCTCCAGCATATCATTTAATGTTTCTTCGTTTGAAGAGTCATGAAGAGATATTTCACTCTCGGCATATGTACTGTCGCTGTGAATTCTTGTACGACGGGGTTCTGAAGTCGACGCCTGTGCTTCTATTTCAAAACATGGCTCCTCGTTTTCTTTGTCCGCCTGTGAACTATCTATCAGCTCCGTAACACTTCTTCCCGGAATAATGTCGAGTTTCGTACGCCGTCTTTTCGGGTTAACGCCTCCAGTCCATTCCACTCTCTTCGCTTGAAGTGTTTCCAGGAAAGAGTTTTCTGCCGCAGTCTTATCAACAGGTTTAGGCAATCTCTCTAATAAGGCATTTGCGTCGGTCGGATAAATCCCACATTTTCTGAAACCGGATTTCAAGTTTTCTTTTCTATTTTCTTCTAAATCGCTAAGAAGTTTTTTAAGTAAGACTGGGAAACTGCTCTTTTGAACAGTTTTTTCCCGTATGCCTTGTTCGCATTGCTTCCATGTTGTTAGAATTTTCCGCCATGCAACTTTCATTGGATGAAAGAAGGCGACATCGAGGGGTTGCGTCAAGTGGGTGCTATTCGGAGGAAGACACACGAACCTTATATTATTGTCTTTGCAAGCTTTAAGAACATCCACTGAAATATGTGACGATAGATTGTCGCCTATGAGGACTTTAGGGCCTTCCTGTTTTTTGAGCTTTGGCAGTACAAGTGCGAAAAACCAGTCATTGAATATGTTCATGTCAAACCAACCGGAAGGACTACAATTGTAGCGAGTATTTTTCGGCCCATTTTCTGTCCAAGTATTCCACAGCTGCTTAGATTTGTAGACGACGTATGGCGGAAGTAACTCTCCTTCAGCACTTCCAGCAAACATGATCGATGTAGAACTTTTGGATGTATCTCTTATAATTTCGGGGTATTTGGTGCCTCTTCTCGTCAGAATCTTTTTTTGCCCAGGGTCATCACATAAATTCGTTTCGTCGTAATTCCAAATGTTCTCTGGAGGAACATCTTTTAACACCTCCGCTAAATTTTGAATATAATCTGAGAGAGTTTCCCGATCAATGCCAGCTCTACTGCGCTTTATATTAGCAGCGAGGCGCTGTGACAATTCAGTATTTCTTTTCAAAAAACTCGACACCCACTCCAAGCCTGGGCAGTTGTTTTTAAACTTGGGAACTCTTCTCCCAATTTTTTCCAGATAAGATTGTATTACAATGCGCAAATCGAAACTTGTAAGAGGAAAACCATGCTCGCTCAATTTTTGTATGCATGATACGAATATTTTTTCTTCTTCCTCTGTAAATGTAGTAGGTGCTCCTGGTGGCCTTGGTGTTTCGTTGCGCCGTAGAAGCCTGAGTTGGTTTATTATAGTTCTTCGTGGAATCCTGTATATTTCACTAGCTTTCCTTTGCGTTAATTCTTTGTTTTCTATTGCTGCTAGACAATCTCGAAGAGTCTCTTGTGAATATTTTTTATAATTTCTTTTAGGCATTTTCCTTACATAATTCCGAGGCATTTTCCTACAGAAAAACGATTTGAATTTAGTATGAGCTATGTGGCAGTTACAATAGCAAGTATTCAAAAACATAATTGTAACTTTGCTCCAGGAGCAAAATATCCCCAAACATGGCGCAAAGTAGGAACGACAAAGTAAAAGAGGTTAGAAAATTAAATTAATGTACATATTTTCTAAATATTAGTTGTAATTGTTAGCTAATTATATACCTACTTGCATTAAACCCTCCTTACCTCAAATATCCAAGTACATTCGTCGATGAAGGTGGATTTTGCAGACTATTTTTTTTTTTACGAAACGCACACTTTTTAATAATGGCTGATAAAAAGAAAAGAAATGTCAGAAACCGGAAGTTCTCATTCAGTGTTGCCAATTTTATAAATCATTTATCGGATGCGTTCAAAAATTTTTTAGACGTCCCTTTAAATTTAGAGATTTAATCGAAATAAACTTTTTTTAAATTTGGAGCATATTTATCTTCACGGAGCAAAATAACCTCATTTTACGGTAATTAAAAAAAAGAAAATGAATTTTAAGTACCTGCAGGCGCGTTTGAGCAGTCTGTGTTTTAAAAAAAACATGGCGCTGGCTAGAGGTGTTACCTAAACCTTACTATTTTAATTATTTACTAACTGATTATGAGACAGTGAATTTTATTTTCTAGATAAAAAAATTGGAAAATGCCGCGAGTCTGTCGGGAGTGTGGTAAGTAACTACAATTATTTCATTCTCATTTTATTTGTTCAATTTTGGTGACTAAACTTTATATTTATTAAATCGTCTAACAGACTTGTAACACATAATGCGATTTAACTCTTGGGACACTGAATGAGACACGGTAGTAGTTTGATTGTGACGTTTTAGCATGTTCAGTGTTTAGTAGTGTTAAATGAAGCCAAATGCGAGGTTACTTAAATATAAGTTTTAATCCTATTAATATTATAAATGTGAAAATTTGGGTGGTTGGATTTTTGTTACTCAATCACGAAAAACTAGCTGAACGTATTCGGTTAATTTAAATTTGGTACCAAAGATAGCTTATAACCTAAATAAAAACATAGAGTACTTTATATCCCGGTAGTCGGTTCCCGTGGTGATCATTTTCGATGTCCATGCGTACAAAGCTTCAGGCAAAAGCTACTTTAATATTAAATAATGTGATTGTTGACACAAAATAAACTTATCGACTGTAGAAAAGTAGCCTTCTGGATAACACACTAGCTTCTGCCCGCGACTTCAACCGCGCCAAATTTTTGCCCCCCTGACCCTTCCCGTCGCATCGAATTTCCTGCCAGTTTTCGTCCTTTTTTCGTTACTGCTCCACTCCTTTTGGTGGTAGTGTGATGTTATATAGCCTTCCTCAATAAATAGGCTACAAACTCTTTAGCTTTATAATCTATATATATAAAAATGAATCCCTATTTCCCTTGGTCACGCCATCACGCGTGAACGGCTGGACCGATTTAACTTTTTATTTTTTTATTGTATTTGTTAGTGTCAGGAGATGGTTCTTATGAAAGAAAAAAAAATAAAAAATTGCGCGGATAATTAGAAAATTTAAGAACACTTATTTAAGAATACAAAGTCACCTAACATGGGTGTTTGATAGCTAGAAAACGCTTTATGTCTTTGGCATAACTTGGTAGGAGCTCAACTAACATGGGTGTGTGGTAGCTGGAAAACGCTTTATGCCTTCAAAGTACCAGTTTGTCATAACTTGGTCTAACATAGATATATGGTACTTGGTGCTCTTTGCTTTGTGTTGGTGGGATCTGATAAGTTAACACAACATTTATTGATTCTGAGGCGGTACGAAGTTCGCTGGGTCAGCTAGTATTAGTATAGATACGTACGTAGAAGAACGTTCGTAGAACGTACACCGCGGTTGCTGCATTTATTTATGTATTCGCTTTTCCCACTGCCGAGGATAACTTTATTTTTCGTGCGTTTGTTTGGATGTATAACGGATTCTTTGAAAAATAATATATTTTAAAGATAATTTAGATCAAAGTCAAAGTCAGTCATTATTATTACTTTATTTTCTTTTTTACCAGGGATTTTTTCGAAGATATTGATGTCCTCTATAAAACTGTAGTACATCACTTTGCTCTATTGTCAATAGTTTGCGCAGAATACGCGATACAATGATTTTCTTTTGGTATTTTTTTCATACCTTGGGTTACATACATTATGGAAGTTTTCATACGGATCCCTAGCTTTTTGGAAATATTCTATTGCTTATGTTCATCAAAGATAATGTAGGATTTTAGTAGTGAAGGAATTTCTTAAATCGGTCTAGTAGTTTCGGAGCCTATTCAATTTAAACAAACAAACAAACAAATCTCTCGAGCTGCAAATGTCAAATTAAGAATTTCGCCGACTACGTTATTGCACTCGCTTATTTCGGATTTGGTCTTCAGACGATATTGCTTCTAGAAAACGTACGTTACGAACGTTCTTAATTTATCCATAATCTTACATTTTCAGATCCTGAATTCTGGTAATATAGGACAGGTGATGTTTCAAAGAAATAAAAATACCATTTTGTCAAAGTGCACCGTGATAATGGCATCGTCATCATCATTCTCTGCTCTTATCCTTATTTATTTGGAGTCGGCGCAACATGTCTTTCCTTCCACACTTCTCTATTAGTCGTCATCTCAGTAGTCACCCCCTTTCTATCCATATCGAATTCGTACAGTCCATCCATAATTTCTTTAGTCTCCTTCTACTCTTATAGCCATCGACATTCATACTCAAAACTTTCCTCACGACATTTTCCTCATCCCTCCGTATCATACCATACCATTACAACTTTTCAGTTACCAGTTGCCACTTTCCGACTTCTTCTTAGGTACTAATTTCTTATTCTATCTATTCGTGTAATACCACACATCCCTCTTAACATTCTCATCTTAGCTGCCTTCAATAATTACAAAATTTTTAAAATAAAATAAAAATCTTAAAACCCGACTGCAAACATCAAAACTGATAACTTTTCAAGCATACGCTCAGTGTGTTTTAAGTGTATAAGAGCTACAGGAATCAAGGCACCGTCTCGATCGAGATATCTATTCGCGTCATGCGTTACATGTCTGTTTATATAAACCCAAACCCTTGAATGTAAAAAATTTGATTATTTTAAAACCGATTTCATTGTTTTCAGTAATGACGAAGACTCAGTACCGCGCGTGCGATTCAGCCGCTGAAACTAGACGGGCCTTTCTTTCGCTTTGCTTTTTCATCATATTTACCTCTTTATTAATTATTCTCGTTATAGCGGTGCTATATGTAAAAAAATCTGAAACTAAACTACATGATATAGACGAAAAAATACTAAAGCAAAAACAATTTAAAATATAACGTGATTACTTGTTTGCGAGTGACGTCTTTTGTAAACGAATATGTTGAAAATGGTTGTGGTTTGAGAATATATTGATGAGTGTTATTTTGAGTTTTTATTACAATAATACCTCCAAACAAACTAGGGATAAGGGCAGGAAAACAATGATGAATTTAGACTTTAAAATTACTGATTAAAAATTAAAATAATTATGTATTTATTGTCGCTGTTTGAGAACTTTCAAATAGCCGTAGGTATTTGTGTCACCTCGTGATTAGTGTTAGCATAAACTAAGGCCTATGTTCAGCAACATTCACACCACCGATTCAGAAACAATTAGTTTACGTCAAATTTCCTGAGGAAAATTTCAATATAGAAGTGATTAGGTAAATATCAAAACATATGGTATAAATATTAGTGAACACAACCCTAAAATATATGACATCACATTCTGTAAGGTAGGTAACCATCAACTGTTAATATGTCAGTAGTAACAGCTGATCTATGAAAACGAGTATTATAAAATGAAGGGGCTGTCAATGTCAAAGTGCTGTCAAATGTTTGAGCTTCGCGTTCAAGTCCCAAGACGCGACTCGCGTCATGTGTTACAAGTGTGTTTTTCTTTTTTTAAACTGTCAATTTTTTGTTTGAACCAATGTTATTGTTTTCAGTAATACCAGTAATGACCAAGCCTCAATACTACACAGGATTCACGAGCGGTGAAAAAAAACGGACCTTATTTTGGCTCGGATTTTTGTTTTCATCTACCTCTTTCATAATCATCCTTGTCCTAATGGTGAAGTTTATTATGAATGCCGGTCCTAAGTGATTTGATTTGGACAACAAAAAAAAAACGTCTTCATTTTGTAGAAAAATTACTAAAAAAAAGTTATAAAATGATTTTGAATATATCGTTAAACAAGTTTGGGTTTTTGAATTTTTTTTTGTATTGTAAGGAATTTTTATTAAACAAAACAATTATTGCCGCGTGTATGAAAGATTCGAGAACTTGAGAACGGCTTGACCGATTTGGATTTGGTTGTGTTCATAATTGGCAGGACAAGTTTAGCAAAATTAGGTTTACCACCATAACATATTTTTTGAATAATCCACCGGGTAATTCGAGGATGATTTTGTTTCAAATTCACCCCGGGTGACGCCGGACGCGAACGCTAGTAGTGAACTTGATTTTTGCTGGTAATATTAAAACATAAGTGAATATTTATTTGGATTGTCAAATTGATTTAAAAGTTAGGTACTTAGGTAGATATATCTTCGATAATTACAAGTACATACTAATACGTGAAGCAAAAACGTTGACCCATTTTTACGAAAATTATGCGGACGAGTATAAAAGTGGGCACAGAAAGTTTATATGGAGGGGGTGTTCAGAATGCTTATTTTTTTTTTGTGACTTATGATCGCATTTCGACTAGTACGCGGTCTCTAGGTCTTATAGTCGCACATGGTGACAAGATTTTGACCTATTTTCCTCACAGCGGCTAAACACAGGGAAACAAAATACTACTAGGTAAGTACTAGCAAGTGCGAATGGTTTCGATATGCGGGGAAGTTCCGTATCACACAAACACTAGAATGGCTCTCATGTTGACAGTTCAACTACGTTCATTGCGTTGGACATAAATGTAAGTAAAATAATAGTTTAAAAAAACTAAAAAGGATCAATCTCCAAAACGGGCGTATTCGTGTGATCGCTCTGGTGCTTTTCAGATATTGATATTTAATGGTAATTATGTATCTCATTAAAAATAATGATATTAAAATAGTACATTTTTACTATTGGCCTTCAATTTACACAAAGAGTTATGAAAATATTTAAGTTCAAAAAATTTCGCGACCAGAGCAATCATAACTGGTGCCAGAGCGATCATAAATGGTGAAATCAGTGTAACAAAATAATTAATATTGATAAAATGTTATTTATTTAGCCGTTTTCAGTCATATTCATTGTACGTGTAACAAGATTATAATATGTAAGAGAAATGTATTATCAACCGACGAAAAAAACGGAGGAGGGTATCAATTCGACGCGTATTTTTTTTTATGTATGACCACGCATAGCTTTTTACATAGTAGTCTGATTGTGATAATTCTTTTTTTATTGGAAAGTGTATACTCCCAAAGTGGTCCCATATAAATTTGGAAAACAAAATCGAACCCTAAGGGTCGGAAAACAGGGGATGATTGATTGTTCACTCACTGATTGTAATGTATAACCACGTATAACTTTATACAGAGTAGTCTGATTTTGATTATTCTTTTTTTATTGGATAGGGTATACCTTGCCAAGTATTATAAGTACATTAAAGCCACAAAAAATATAAAATAAAAACTTTTTAACAAAAAATTAAACCGCCAAAAAGATCATTCAAAGCGCCGACTCATAATTTTAATGTTTATTATTTTTTGCTTTTCAGTTTTTTCGGCTGTTTAATTTTTTGTTAAAAAGTTTTTTTTAGAAAAAGGTCAAGGCATATTATCAGTCATACATATCAAAAATACGGAATATTTTATATAAAATAATTGTTTAAATAACAAATTAACATAATTATAAAAATCAACTTTTGGTTTAGTTTCATTTATTTAAACTTAATTAAATCACTTCTACGTAAATGAGACAAAATTTAAAACCTTTTGAAATTAACTATTAATACCTACAGTCTTTTATAATTATAAAATGACTTAGACTCTTTCAATATTAGTTTTTTTAAAGTAATTAAAGTAAACTAACGTTTATAAAGAACAAGATAACATTCTTAAATATAAACAACTTTTAAACGTAACTATTTGTAATCATAATGCTTAATAGGACTTAGAATCATGACTAAAATAACAGTCTTTTCACGATTATCTAAGAGATTTGTAAAAATCACATTTTCCTTAACTATATCTTTAGTGGAAAGTAAATAAACAATTAAAAAGAACAACACAAAGTAAAATGCAATTCAAATGATGAGATCAGATTCTCAAAATTATAGATAGGTTCTTCATTTATTGGGAGCTCATCAGTTGCTGGTAACTTATCCACTTTTTTTTTTAAAATAATACCGTCGAGAACTCTGCCTACTTTTCTTCCTACGAACTTTTTGCTGGCTTGGAGTCAAATCACTCATTGGTAGGACTGTGCCCCGAACTGTTTTCCTTTGGTAACTCTCTCTTGACTTTACAAGCTATTGTGCGTATAGGTCTGGATCATTTTTTATCTTGTTCATTCTACGATACTCAGCCAATTTCTTCCTAAGACGTTTTTCTTCAATAGATAATTTATTTCGAGGCATGATTTCAATCTGAAAAAATATTTGCCATTAAATTTTAGAGAAGAAAGGTTACAGTTGTGGTTAGCTAAATGCTAATATAATAATATCATCAAGGTAAAATACGTCAAAATCTGTTTATGGGTTTAGGCTACCCAAAGAAACCCAGGAAAGGTTATAAATTAAAGGTTATATGCATAGTTCATCATTTCTCATCGTAACGGTCCGGTACTACTAATTAAAATAGATTTATAACGAATAATTAATGCAAAATATCATCGCTCTGGTCTTTTTGGACAGAGCAATCACAGCCATAGCGATCAGAAAAAGTCACAAAAACATACATATAGCCGAATTTAAAAGCAGTAGAAAGTTGTGATTACGTCTCATAAAAAACATCATAACGATCACTTAATTCGCATAACAAACACATTCACAAGCTTACTCTTTAATTTAAATAACGTGCCATAGCAATTATAAAATTCGAGAACCAAATCCAGAGCAATCATGAACTTACTTCGTAATGTTGGAGCGCGGGAACGTGGCACACAGGTATCCTTCTCGGTGGTTAGACCACTGCTGGCGTTGCCCCGCGGGAGGGGAATAAAGTGTCTATAACGCGTAACTAGGGATGAGCGCGATGTTTTACCTCAGCGCAGAGCGATGAGATAAAATGCCCGGTCACGACTTTAAATTAAAATTGTGGCAAAAGTATTGTTAATATAAATAAAAATATTTTATTACTATGAAAATTAACTATTCGTTATGTAATCGAAATAAGTTGTTTCGTATGAACCTTCTCATAAAAAAGTTAAAAAATATTTTTTTAATTCAATCGGGAGTTGGGTCAACCCAGAGCGATCAGGATTTTAGGGTTTAAGATTTTTTTTCTAATATTTAAAATAAACTTATTAAAAATATTAGTCTTGTATCACATAGATTAGACACCGAACTGTATATAAAAAAATATTATGAAAACGTTTTTCGATTTTAAAATGGGTTTATCCAGCCCGACACGAAAAAAAATGCCTCTGGAGATCGACCCAAAACTGCTTTTTAAGGTATTTTTCTATTGATATCAGGCACCCCACGCTTTTTTCCCATTATTTTCTTCTTTTTAGTTTGGTTTTCTATGGAAGCGTGTTTTTTTAAACTATTAAATTTATTTTCTATTTTATTAGGGTGTTTCGAATTTTGAGACGTATGTCAGCGTAACTTGTGATGTATGTCAGCGTAGTTTTCGAAGACAGTTTTTTTGCTGTCCTGGTATCCCTGGCAAGGATAATGGCACAAATTTATGAAATTAATGCATTGTCATCGGTCTTTGACAGGTGTGCAAAGTTTGAATGAAATCTGGTCGTTTAAAGTGGGTCAGAATCGCGCTATAAGGAGTCGGTTACAAACAAACAAACTTATAAGTGAAGCTTATAAAAGCGTGTAAAAAAGACTTGGAACATAAGAAGCAATAGAATAGTAAAGTCCTTCATGATGATTCAGATTCCTATAGATAGTGTTACACAATTAGGGTGATTGTCTCTGTGTTGGTAAATCGAGAACGAAAATCAGTTATAAATTAAAAAAAAAACGGAGTTGCACTATTGTACACGTCATTTGCAAACAGCTGTAAATAGTATTTGTAAAGGGTGACTTACTCTGGTTCGGGTCGGCATGATTTGTAAAAATTAAATGGGCTGTAATTATAATTTCTAACTTGATAATGTCCATACTATCTTCGACGTCCGCAGGTTTATAATAGCAGTGTTAGGTACCTACTGTTAGCCTACATTATCCCACGAATGGGCAAAAACCACTCTCCATGAATTCCAGCCGATCGATTCTGTAAAAATGTCACCGTGAACAGTTAGGTGAAGTGAGCTTAGAGTGAGCTGTCAATGGTGTCAATCTATGGCATTAGTTGGAATGACGGCTCATTCCACCCTCACTTCACCTAAGTTTTCACAGTGAGATGGTTAAAGAATCACATTGCAGGTTTTTCGATTAAGGGCTAAGGTAGACCACTTGTCGTGAGTTTTCTCCACCTCGTCACACTGTCGTCTACGGGGTCTACCGTGGTGCTTTCGAGTACGATAAGACGCTTATAATTTTCTGTCTACCATAACGTGCACCTGTGTTTTGACATCAATGGTTATTGATTATAGATGTTGGCGTCAATTTACTTGACGCATAATATAAGCGCACATTTAATATTATCCCACCCGATTACCGAATAATGCCGACCCGAACTTTCGAACCCGTCCAATTCAAGATTTGAATTGGACAGGTTAGAAAAATATTAAGAAGCAATGTTTTGGGCCCACTGGCATAATGTTGCACAAGTAAAATGCATACTTAACGAACAGTTTGTCTGACAGTCCATTTGTGCTTATTTTACCTCTGATTTTGCGTCGTGCTGTCAGAATCACAGTGGCCTTGCTTTTTTCTTCATACCATGTTGAAAGAAATAAATGCTTTCACTTTGAAAAAAATTGTAATCTGTAAGAGACTGTCTTTACCTTTTTTTCCATCAACCATGCACCACTTTGTTCCACAGATCAGTTTTTTAAAGTTAATTGTACGGTGACGTTAAGACGATGGCGACTCCAGCTGCGTCCCCCCATCACACGGTGACTGGCCAAGTAACAGACGACACTTTCCTTTGGAAATACATGAAGTGGGTGCACGCAGTCGGCCTGGCGCTTATCGTCAGTGTTGGCACTACAATGATAGTTTTCTTCTTTAAAAAAGAAAATGAGTATGTGGCTCCGTGGGAAAAGTATTACATGGAAAAATAAATTGTTTTTAATGAGCTCGTGGTTTTCTTGTACCTACTCTGAAACTGTTGGTATGTTTGTCTGTTTATCGTTTACTAGCTTTTGCCAGCGGTTTCGCACGCATATAATACGTATATACTTTTCTTTTGAAATACTGTCTATTGATGAAAACCGCATTAAAGTCTGTTGCGTCGTTTAAAAGCACTAAGCGTACAAACACGAAATGCGGCTTTGTTTTATACTGTGTATGAAGATTACAGTGATAACGCCATAGTTAAGTTTTTAAACACTTTTCGGGACACTTCGATTGGTTTTGGACTCGGAAAGACCGATGGAGCTCCAAATGTTGAAATATTTTCTCAGCTGGAACATGTCAAGTTTCACTCGAGTACAGTTTAAAGGTCTCATGTGATAGGGGTGAGTTTCGACATTATTGTGATTGTTGTGCTCCAGCTAGCTATTCACTAGTTTTGGTCAGGCTATTATATCTAGAATGACATTTTGATAACATTGACTTGCCCTCGACAGCAAAACAGCTATCGGAAGAAGGTCGCCCATTTAATTTAAACTTACTTTTAGTTTTTTGGATTTTGAACAGCGTTTAAAAGGACTCCTACGATAATATTAATTGATGTTCGGTTCGGTACGGAATTGCTATGGTGTAGACTGCATTTGCTGGACTGTCCCAAATGTTCGTTCACCCACACCCTTGATACAACCTCTTTTTTCCGTGGGAAATCATCAAATGACGTCTCCCGCTCTGGGTGGACCGGAAAAGCGTGTCAGACTTTTACTGACTAAAACCCACCCATGTTCCTTCAGTTGCCTATATGCCAGGGTCACGGTAACTGTTTCGAACAAATTCACGTTCCTAGCAGGGATACAACGCCACTGACGCCACAATCAACGAGTCGATACGAAAATACTAATAATGATACTACTTTTTTCCTTTTTTTTTAATTTTCCAGGCTTATTTTTTAAATTCTTCTGTATGTATGATATATAATGTACAGAGGCGAATTTTGTCCCATAGACGTTTTCTATAATATCTTAGGACAACCAACACAACGTTATCTGATCCTAAACTAGGCAGAGCCTGTAGGTACTATGGTAACCAGACAATTGATAAATGGGTGAATTTCCCAAACGACTTTTTTTTGTCTTCATTGAAATTAGTATTTGAAAAAAGGAATATTGTTCTGTACTATTTTTTTTGTATTCATTAGGTATTTATTGGGTTATGGCATAAAATATTATTTGTCTAAGTCTATTTACAAAGGTAGAAATAAATACATAAACCTCTATTTTTGTCACATCGGTGCTGTCCCTCTACTTTTTTTACAAGCAAAAACGCTTATATCGTTATAAAAATAAGTAACTTAAGAATATAACTTATTCTATTTCATAGAATATTAGTTTTATTTAATATGTAGCATATTTTATTACGTAATTCATAATATTTATTACTGAGAGGCATAAATGTACTTGTCTCGCAAAATTTTGTCATATCGCTGCACAAAAGTAATTTAAACCTAACTTTGCATCGATGAGTCCGACAGTGTCCCCACCCCAATTTTATTTCCCTCGTTAGTGTGTGCTAGTGCGCAGTCAGGACGGACGTGTGTCAAATCGCTGCATATTCCCGCCAATTACGTAAGTACGACATTTCAGTTACTTCCAAGCAATTATTTTATATTATCGGTGGTTGCATTTTTCTAGTGTAATGTGAAGTTTTATTACGATTGTTTGGTTCTAACAGACATAGTAAGTAAATTAGCATCATTATAGGTACTTGAATTTAGCCTAAATATTATACATTTTTCATAATTTTCAAAAAAGTCGATAATTTCTCACGTCGCTGTTCTCATATCGCTGTAATCGGTGGTCTTTTTTACCACCGATGTGATAATTTACACCGATGTGATAAGAAAAATCAATCGGTGTCTTAAATATCATATCGGTGTTTTGATTCATGATCGACGCATAGTTTTGTCACATCGGTGGATTGTTTTATCACATCGGTAGATCATATTATCACCTCGGTGTAATTTTATCATATTGGTAGACATAGTGTCATTTCATTAAAGTAAACAAAAATCAATGGAGCATACCTACAACCATACATTATATACATACATATACACATATTATATTTTTTAACTTTCATAAATATTAACTTGTGTGCAGCTCGTGCCGCACACAATTCGTTCGAGTAATTTTGTTTAAGATTAATTTTGTTTAAGAATGCTGAAATCAAAACTAAACGAGGAGGAGAAAAAAGAGAGAAAGAGGTTGATGGAAAGAATAAGAAAAGCTAAAATCAAAAGTGATCCTGTGTTAAGAGAGCAGCATTTAAGAAAAGACAGAGAACGCTTAGCTAAAAGAAAGGCAGCTGGACTTATCCTAACCCGAAGCCAAATGACTGCACATGCACGTCGCAATGCACAAAAGAAAAACCGAATCAGTGCCCGTGCATATTATCAGCGGAAAAAAAATAAGGCAAATGGTGCCCGCAACAACCCAACAAGTGTTTCAGAGACCAATGACGCAGAATCGCTACCGAAAAATCAAGATAATGAGCCCGGTATTTCTCAAGAACTAATAGGACCTCATAGCCCACGGCTATTGCGACAGAATGTTCGATGTAATAGTCCTAATTTGCGTATTGATGCCATAGTAGCGAGTAGTTCCCACTATTTACGTACAAACAGTCCCCTAGATTTATCAATAGCATCTCCTTTACGAACGCCAAGTATTAGTTCTATAAATTCAGAAGAATCAACATTACGCCCAAATAGTCCTAACTTAGACACATCCTTTAATACTGTTAAATTCAAACAAGACATTAAAATGAAATTTCGTAAATATCAAAACGTTAAAACTCAGCAAATACACGATTTAAGAAAACAATTGGCAAAGGCTAATAAAGAGAAACTAATGTACAAAAAGAGATACATGAGACTACATCAAGAATTTAAGAAATTAAAACAGAGTAATTTAGAAGTGAGACGAATCCCAACGAAGCCAAAAAATATAGACCTGCAAAAACGTATCCGTAAGATTGTTGTTCAGTTTTTTGAGGATGATGAAAATTCAAATCTTTGCCCAGGTAAAAAGGATACTGTCACACAAAATGGAGTAAAAAAACAGAAAAGGCTGATGAAAGACACAATTAAAAATTTACACAAAAAGTATTTGACTTCGGGCTACCCTCCAATCAGTTACGTCACTTTTACAAGAATGAGGCCGTTTTGGGTCACGCAGCCAAAATTAAACTTGAGAAATACATGCCTATGTGAGAAACATGAGAACATGGATCTTGTTATATCATCTTTAAAAAGAAATCGTATCATAAAAGAAAACACCACGACTGAAATTCTAAGTAGTATTTGCTGTGATATTTTTAAGGTAGAATGCCTGCAAAGAACATGTCCTGTCTGTAAGAATCGTCATTTAAATTATCAAGAATTTGATAACTCCAAAGATGTTATTTATTGGAATTGGAAGAAGATAAAAAAAAATTACAAAAAAAATGGAGTCGATAAAATAGCCGTTAATGTAGAAAAAGTAAAAATAACCGTTAAACCATTACAACTAATCAAAATATTTGAAAACAATCTGAAACCGTTCTTAACACATTGTAGTAATATACGAAATCAAAGTCAAGCTTTTAAGCACTACAAACAAAACATGACTGAAAAGGATTGTGTCGTTCACATTGACTTTAGTGAGAACTATAGCTCCAAGTACGGGTCCGAAATACAATCTATGCACTTTGGTGGCAGTCGTCAACAATTCACATTACACACTGCTGTAATTTACTATAAAAATAAGGAAGAGAATATAACAACTCAATGTTTCTGCACTATTAGTTCTTCACTGCGCCATGATGCTGCCGCCGTTTGGGCTCACCTTGTTCCAATATTAGAAGAAATTAAACAGGAAGCTCCAATTGTTCAGAATCTTATTATTATTTCTGATTCTCCATCAGGCCAGTATCGGAATAAGAAAATTTTTTATATTATGTCCCAACTCAGTATTTACTGCTCTTCTCTGACTAACATAATATGGAACTATAGTGAATGTGGTCATGGAAAAGGTGCGCCAGATGGAGTAGGTGGGCTACTGAAGCGAACGGCGGATCGATTTGTTGCACACGATGGTGATATGAATAATATAGACTCTTTTGTAAACTATTTAAAATCTGCTGTCCAAGGCGTGAAAATTAGTACTGTAGAAGAATATGAAGTTGAAGAAAAGGACTGGCTTCTCCCTACAAATTTGAACACATTTCGTGGAACATTGCAAGTCAAACAAGTCATTTGGACTAAAGAAGCTAAAAATCGTATAGTTTTACGTCGACTTTCTTGTATAGAAGATGAATGTATGAAATATGTTGTTAAATGTCCACATGGCAAACATCTAGACTTCCACAATTTGTCAACCGAACACGAAATTAAGTCTAAACCTCAACTTTCTACTTCGAGTAATAAAAAATCCAGAACTAAATCCAAAATAGATATCACTAAAATGCGACCAGTAAAGTTAACTGACAAATTAATTTTGTTCCCACAGCCATCACATTCAAAGTATTTTACACCATCAAATACATTAAAAATCTCGGAAAATGCGGCACCCAGATCATCCTCTTCGACAAAAATGTCTGAAAATTTGCTATTGAACTATGTAGATCTTGATCAAAGTACTCCTGCCTGTTCATTTTTAGAGAAAATTGACACGAACATTTTAGTTGGTTTAGAGGAATCAACTCAATTCGTAAATAAAGAGGATACGGTAAAAGCATCTAATAGATTTTCAAGTCCTACCGTGGAAGACAGTGACACCGATGAGGAAATATTTAGAATAAAATCTAAAATTAACTTTAAAAAAGAAAAAAATGAGCCACGTAAACCAACTCCTGACATCAAACAGAGATTTAATTATATATTTGGTTGCAGTGACACTGATGATGACTTATTTTGATCTGGGTTGATTTGTTTTTAAAATTTTTATTTTTATTGTTTTTAGTTTTAATTGAAAAAAAAAAGGTTTAATTGTTGTAACAGATAATAATTATAAAAGTACGTAATTAAGTGCTGTGATTAACTATAGGTATACTACATAGTCTTCTATGACTTAAAAGTCTAATTATGGTGCAATTTAATAAAAGTGGAGTACGAAGACGGTTCAAGTTCTGTAGTGATTTATGTTGAACTTAAAGGCTGATTAACATAATAACCAAATTATACTGACAGATTTAATTTAAGTTTTTTTTTTAAGGGTAAAGATTATTTGCTAGATGTAAGATATAAGCGATCTCTATGTAATCTATGATACTTACGCACTGAGAACAAAGATTTTAAAAATATTAAATTAAGTGATAATTAAAGCTGTGATTATTGTAGTGTTGTTATGATTAAGGTTAAACTTAAAAGGCTGATTAATTAGGTATATAAAGTTTTCTTATATAAAGTTTCTATTCTTAGTATTGTTGAACCTAGAACGCCACAATGTTTTAAGTGTACACATGGCAAAACAATTAGCTTGATCGCCACATTAATAAATGTGTATTGTACAATAACGTACAAGAAATTTTTGTTTTTTATACTTCTTTTAAATAAACACAATGATAATAAAAAAAAACATTATTTTTTATTCTAAGAAAATAATACCCTTAGTTCAGGTATTCAGTTCTTAGTCACTCCTTCAAAAATGTATAAGCCTACTATTTCTTTTTTGATGTTCAAAGGTGGATAGATTATCATATCGCTGTATATGTATATCACATCGGTGAATAAATTTATCATATCGGTGTACAGAAAAGATAATCGGTGCCGGATTGTCACATCGGTGGAAACCAGAATTCAAACTGAATTTTCTCCATAGTCTTAAAAGATACGTTGATGGTTACCAATAAGGGAGTATTTAGTATCCTAAATATTACATTAAACATGAAAAAAATAAAAAATATATATAAATGAAAAAGTTCACCGATATGATAAGAAAAATGGCATTTGTTGAAATTCACCCAAATATACTTACAGAATCGAACCCACGACCTCAGTCTTAGCAGTCAGGGTCACTAACCACTAGGCTAACAGGCCAGTCAACGTTTTCTATCTTTGGGGGATGCAGGGACAAAACGGGCAGGTGCAATTATGAAAATTGAACATTTAGGGACGTTTGGGGCACGCCTGTGTGCTGCAGTAGACGTCTTTCGACTGAAATAATAAAAAAAGAGGTACATTATAACAGCAGATAAATGCAATCACCCAATGCTTACACTCCAGCCTTTAATATGCCCTCCACGGAGAGGGAGTGGGTCGCAATCCACCACGCGGATTGGTGGATCCAATGCTTGGTTTACGTTATTTAGGCAACGGTAAGATAATGTTAATAAAACATTTTTTCAACAGATTGTGACCAGCGTTTTGTATCAGTTTCGTTGATCGCATGGAGAAGCCACCGAGGTCTGGCCCCACGGGGCCAGCCTATCAGAATGCATTCAGAGTACGAGGGCCCCTGCACGGCGAACAGTTGCTTTGCGGGAGGCTTCGATGGATCTGGGGCTGCTGCTTCTTTGTGTTAATTGGATTATTCGTCGCGTACATATTGGTTATGATTTGGAGGCAATTCTTCAATCATGAAGATTATGATGATCATTCTAAGTAGTGTGTGTTTATAAAGATGTTGCGTTATTTAATGTGTTTTTTCTTATTCTTTTTATATTTTAGATAAAGTTTAAATTCTAATTCATTTATTAGTGTGATTTTTGGAAACTAGAGGTAGGTTTTAAGGTTAATCAACACGATAAAAATATAAATAAAATCTGTTAGATTGTCGAAGAACATCACAGCAGCGTTTTGGGGCATGACACAAACCACCTAAAGTTTATGATAACAGACAGAGTTGCACTATTGTACACATACTTTGCGAATAGCGGTGGATAAAGTCTATGTAAGGGGTGCTGAAAGGAGTCAATAGCGGACTGGAGTCAATAGCGGACTCCCGGCCACCGTAGGCGCGAGCTTGCGGGTGTCGAGCAATGGGTAGCTCGCCGCCCGGTAAGGACCAAGCTCGGGTCGACGGCGCGCAGTGTTCGCGCGCCGTGTTCGCGCGCCTCAAAGAGGTGTCAGCAGCAGTGTAGGGGTCTACTAGGACCGATGCCTGCCGGGGTCGCGTGATTGTTCGAAAGAGATACCGTGACCCTGGCACATGGGCAACTGATGGAACACGGGTGGGTTTTAGTCAGTAAAAGTCTGACACGCCCTCCCGCTCCACACAGAGCGGGAGAAGTCATTTGATGATATCCCATCCTGAAAAAAAAAAAAAAAAAAAAGGGGTGCTGAAAACCTGTTCGGCTCGGCATGATTCGGCACAACCGAGTTACACACACAGAGTACAGTACGCCTAAGTAGGGGTGAGCTCATCGCCGCGCAGTTCTTAAAAAAATATTGTCTATGCATGCACCGAACACCCTGTATATGTATTTTGCCACCCAGTGAATGCCGACCCGTACAAGTGTGTAGCATGCTTAGAGAGTGCGAGCTCATTGCTCCTTGAACGAGATAAGTCAGAAAAAAATTAACTAGTAAAGTCTTCTCTAACACTGTCTAATAGTGCTCTGTTGGATTTTCGACTACCAAAATTGACCATAGTAATAGTATATTTATTACCACAAAAACACGGTAGGTACGCAAAGATTGTAAAGCTACAGCTTAGAACAAAAAATGTTATGCCAATATCGGCATGCAAGTTTTTTAGTAGTTAACATAAGTTAACATTTTATGTCAATGTAATCTTTAACACTATATAAACTATTAACACATAACCATTGGTAAAACTTATTTCTGAATAATCTAGTGTCTAAATATTTGAGATCATTTGGTAACTTATTAGATAATCGTACACGCATTGCAAGGCAACTCTTATTATATTTAGTTATTCTTGGAATATCGCTTACTACGAGCCTGTTGGGGTCTCTTCGGTTACGGACATTAGCATCATTAGCTTTAAGAAATAAATTCTAATGTTTCCTTACAAACATACATACCTATCTCAAAGATGTAGAGAGCGTTCAAAGGGCATTCATATAGATACTGCCTAGGATTAGTAAAACGGACACAAGTATCACTCAGGTAGCTAGTATGAGTCCATTTTGTTTCCACCGACCATCGACTACCTTGTTCCACAGATCTGACGGTTTTTGTAAGTTACTTGATGCCGTTATATCGATGCATATGGCAACACCACTACTGCCTTCCCGTCGCATCTTTGTTGGCAAACAGAGGTCTGTGAGAACTCCTTCCTCTGGAGGCACATGAAATGAGTGTGCGCTACAGGCCTGGCACTCATCCTAACTGTTGGCATCACTATGATAGTTATGCTAATCTCGATAAAAACTGAAACTTTTTCACATTATAGAGATTTAACTAAAAATTTTCGGCATATATGCAATAGCTTAATAAAAAAAGACTTAATTTAATATTCATACGAAATAAGTTAAACAATAAATTCAAGCACTCAGAATTGACGCTGGCGCTCGCTGGTGCATGTTGTTGTTTATGGATTTATCCATAAACAACAACATGCACCAGCGAGCGCCTTTTACTTTAAGGTGTCTTCACACAGCGGGCGGGGCGCGGCGTGACGTGACGGCGACGCGACGCTGAGTAGTTGTAATGTACTAGATATTACGGACGCCTTCACACAGAGCGCTCGGCGCGACCGGTCACGCCGCCGCCGCGCCGAGTCGGAATACAACTCAGAGGGGGCGGGGCGCCGGTGCACAGTGGATCGAAACTGCTATATGACGAGAGAGATCTTTCGATAAGAATTAAAAAAAAAATGCAATTTGTAAAAAAATACGAATGTCCCTTATATAGCAGTTTCGATCCACTGTGCACCACTTTGTGTTGTATAGTTTACGTATGTAGGCTACTACGGCTACAACATTTTGCTACTCTTCCCATTTATTTATTTTTGTAAAAGATAAGTTTAGTTTATTTTCAAGTATTATTTTAATAGATTGCAGAATCATATTTTATTTTTGTTTTAATTGTTCAGCAATGGAGTGTGAGGGTCGTTTATACCATTGTGTCAAAAAAAGACAAAATAAACACACTGCAGCCGTACCATAATTGCGTATTGCCAGAAATCATAGATCCTAGAAAGGCAAGATATGATACATATTTATTGAACGAAGTGTAAGTTATTATTACTTGAAAATAATATGTTTTTGCTTTATTTTTATCATATATGTACTTCACATACTTACATATATTTTTATTTTTATTAGTCTAGAAAGCTATAAAGCTTTCTAGACTAATAAAAATACAAATACTGGATAAATGAAAATAAGTATTTTTATAACTCTCTAAATACCGCATTATAATTCTAACGGCTCAAGATTGTTTAGTCCGTCTCGACACTCGCGTTACACTGCTTGTATCGTATATGTGTGCCGGCGGGACGGGACGCGATCGCGCTCGCAGTGTGAAGGCTGTCATCGCGCCGGCGCCACGCCACGTCGCGCCCGGTCACGCCGCGCTCGCTGTGTGAATAGAGCTTTATCCCTACTCCGCGGCTGACCGTCACGCGACATGCAACACACAGACGAAAAAGTGTGAGACGATATAATAAAAATTTCACTTTAAAATAAAATACCTACCTGAAAGAAAAAGGACATCTGCCAGATCCGTGGGAGACACTAATACCTACAATAAATAAATAGTTTTTACTGACTCCGTTGTTTTCTTTTACCCATAAACTGCATTTTTATTTTTGTGGGTCACTTCAAACACTCAGACTCATGGGTAATTCCGTTATACACTAAAAGTAGTAATTGCTGTTTTTAGGGTTCCGTTGCCAAATGGCAAAAAACGGAACCCTTATAGATTCGTCATGTCTGTCTGTCTGTCTGTCTGTCCGTCCGTCCGTATGTCACAGCCACTTTTTCCCGAAACTATAAGAGCTATGCTGTTGAAACTTGGTAAGTAGATGTATTCTGTGAACCGTATTAAGATTTTCACAATAAAATAGGAAAAAAAAAACAATAAATTTTGGGGTCCCCCATACATAGAACAGAAACTTAATTTTTTTTTCATCAAACCCATGCGTGTGGGATATCTATGAACAGGTCTTCAAAAATGGTAATGAGGTTTCTAACATCATTTTTTTCTAAACTGAATAGTTTGCGCGAGAGACACTTCCAAAGTGGTAAAATGAGTGTCCCCCCCCCCCCCCCGTAACTTCTAAAATAAGAGAATGATAAAACTATAAGTAATAAAAAAATATATGATGTACATTACTATGTAAACTACCACCGAAAATTGGTTTGAACGAGATCGAGTGAGTAGTTTTTTTTAAAACGTCATAAATCGTAAACCGCAATTTACCTTACATTCAATCAACTGAAATATAAAAATTAAAAAAAAAAAACATTTTTTTTTAAACCGAGAATACCTACACGTTTGTACGGAACCCTCAGTGCGCGAGTCCGACTCGCACTTGGCCAGTTTTTTTAATACAGCATACATTTAATTCTTGCCAGGGTCGCCAAATTTGTTCGAGAGTTACCGTGGCCCTGGCATATAAGCAACTGAAGGAACCCGTGTGGGTTTTAGTCAGTAAAAGTCTGACACGCCCTCCCGCTCCACCCAGAGCGGGAGACGTTACTTGATGATTTACCAAACACACAAAAAAAAACCATAAAAATTAGTTCCATGCCACATAAAGAATAGCACCACCCTATTTCTTCCCGCGGGTGTCGAAAGAGGCGACTAAGGGACAGAGGTATGTATGTACTACCATACTGCGATCGCCAACCGGCCACCAAGCGTGGCGATTAAGGCAAACCCCGCAAATTGGGGGAAGCAGAGTCCAGTAGTAGAAGTCTTTCGGCTGAAATGACTATGATAATGAATTTAATTAATAAAAATAATATTATAAGGGTATTTTTTACTTCTGAAGACAAAAACAAAAAAAAATGTTTTGATCAATTTTAAGTGAAATAGCTGTAAATATTAATAATTTAGGTTATAATCTACTATAAAATAATACGTACCGAGCTTACAACTCTTTAGATTTACTAGAAATAAACAATAAAATTTCGAACGTCCATGGTAGTGACACTGAATCCAAGGAAGTGACTTTCCATACAGTTTTTTAATCATGGAAATGACTTCAAATCATGGTCGTGACATTCTATATATTTTATATAAAAGAGAAGTCAATTTTTTATTTTATTCAAGGAAATTAGGATGTGTATAAATACACTGGATTTATGAAATAAAACAAAAGTTTGGAAAATCAACTTTAATTGCTTTGATTTTTTAACGTCACGTAAATCACATATTTTATCTTAGGAAATTAACACTATTTTGTATTAGAATATGAAACATATTATATATTTTTAAAAGTAACTGCTAAAGAGGTCCAAAACTTTGTACTTCTGGCACTTTCTAATTTCAGTCTTAATAAAATCTTAATATTAATAAGTCTTATAACTTTAGAGACATTTCTTAATTAAAATATTTCGAGGTCATCATCACTCTCACTGTCAAAGATCCTCATTCTCCTCTTTTTAGGCTTCCTATCGCGTTCCTTATCTTCCTGTTCTTCAGACTGATCATCAAGTTCTCTATCGTCGAGTTCTTCATTCTAACTGTCTAGTTCCTTATCCTCCTGTTCCGTATCCTCCCATTCTCCAGTCTCACTATCAAGCTCGTTATCTTCTTGTTCTCCAGTCTGATTATCAAGATCTCTATCCTCCAGTTCTTCAATCTCACTATCTAGTTGCTTATCCTCCTGTTCCTTATCCCTGGAAGCACCGAAATGGACTGACTGGATCTCATTCGCATATTTGCAGCAATAATTTTCAGAAAAGTCAATCTGCATAAATATCTCTCCATCAACAAGGTTGTTCTTCATTAAAGTGGATTGTTTTTATTGATGAGAAATATTAAATTGGTGTTCTAAGAACATTTTCAAGTCTTCTAAGAACGATTCTACTAGCTCTTTTTTCGTAATTGTTTTCTGTCCTTTTACTGTTCTTCTTATTTCCTTTTCTTGTCCTTTAATCAATCGCTTTTCTTTTGTGACACACCAAGTTTTATATGTAGTAGTTTCCGAACCATCAAAAAGTTGTATTTCAGGTGATTTAAGCAAACACGACATTTGCGCAACATGCATGCCTCCTTGTTGATATCACAAACTATGCTTTTGCACAACTCTGTTAAGTTTGGAGCGTTAAAAATTCCCAAGTGTTTCAAATTATTGAACTTAAGCTGCATATTTTCAGGTGCAACACATAACAGGTATCCCTTTCAGCAACTTGGCGAGAAACGATCCAAGAAGGACGCATCTGGCAAAACGTTGCAAGACTCAGTTTTTCCTTGTTTTCGATCTGGAACTTGCTATGGAGATTAGTAAGTGTAAGTGTATCACACAAGTAACGTTTTTGTTTTTTTGATTTTGTTCTTGGTGATTACATCTTTTTTTCCAGGACACTGCTTACTGTTGTCATCACCCTCTAAGAAGGCAACTATTGAATTGAATTTAATGGTTTCAGCTTTTTTGTTAAAATCTGTTTAGTAGCAACTTTCTTTGGATGGCTAGAAAGTTGCTGAATTTTATGATTGGCCCTTAACAATTGTACCCGTAATGCATGAACCTTTGGGCACGCCACAATTGCGGCGGTAAGTCCCCTCTTTGAGGAGTGGATAGAGAGGCGTCACGGCGTCCACACCTTCCGCCTGACGCTGGTTCTCACCGGGCATGGTTGCTTCGGTGGGTTCCTGTTCAGGATAAAGCGGGAGGAAACGCCCGGATGTTTCCATTGTGAAGATCGTCTAGAGGACACGGTGGAGCATACAGTGGAAGTGTGCCCTGCCTGGGCGGAGCACCGCCGTGTCTTTGTGGAGGCGATTGGCGGCGGTGACCTCTCGCGTCTGGCCCTGGTGCGAGACATGGTATGGAGCGAGAGGGCATGGGAAGCCGTCACCTCCTTCTGCTTAATGCGTTTTGTTTTGTGTGTAATTAAACAAACAAAATAATTGGAATGATCCAAGTTAAAGTTCACATCCCTGGACTTGTGGTCACTCCCATGGAGAAAAAATATCCACGGAATCAATGGAAGTGACATCCATGGAAAGGTAATTTTTTGGTTCAATTACGGAAAACTAACCTAAAAAATTTCGTCTATGCAACCTATTTCGGCAATCGTAATTTGACCATTATACCTACAAAACAGCAAAACAAATGTAAATTTAACATTATATACTTATTTGGCAAAACAGCCACAGTAGTGACCACGTATGCTTGACGAGTTTTAATTAGGTAATCTTATTGTTTTTTCACGACAAAAGTATAGCAGCCAGTAAGAAATTGACTACTGGTTATGGTTATGACAAATGACGGCTTATCAATGCTCACATAAATTCCGATATACGCAGTTTTTTCCAAAGTAAAAAGTTATTGTGACCTTTGTCCATGGAAGTGACCAAAATTTGAGTCACATATTTTAATTCGATTTTTTGTTCTCTTTTTTATCAATTAGACATTAAGCTATAAGCTGAAATGGGTCCGTATTTATTAGAGTTTAAGATAATATCGTAATATTTTAAATATATCATGCTAAAGACTGGTAAAAAATTGTTATATCTATAAATTTGCTTCAGTCACATCCACGGAAAAGACATTTTCACGATTATTTTTTTATATTAAAAAAAATTGATCAAATTTTTTATTTTTATTTTCATGTAGTCTACACCAGACATGGTAGCAGTACCCTGATAAGTATATCAAGTTCACGTGCCCTTTGTTATTAAAGAAAAAAATCATTGTCACAGATAATTTTCCTGAAAATTAGAAATACCCATAAAATGTGTACGGGGCGCTTACATAACGAACTCTCCGATCGAATGCGGGGACACTGGTCCCCGCATTCGATCGGTATGCCGCGCCCCCACCGTGGGGCGTGGCGACATCGCCCCCATCCTGCTGACTAATATGGCGACCCGTAGCTGCGTACCCCTCCATTTACGGCTTGGCAGTGGTAATTGAACGCATGCTTCATGGTGGGTTCTTCACGACACCTCGGCGGTGACACGAAGTCTTGGGCATAGTAGTTCGCAACTGAGATCATATTATATAGTAGTCTATGACTGAGTTCGCTCAGTTTACTTCGCCAATCCTTAACGAACTAGTTCGCTCTTCTAGTTCGTCAGCTGCCAGCTCGAATCATAGAAAGGCAGATCGTTCGCTCGTTTTGATATTGCTCCTACTGCATGCGACAAGATTATGGAATGTTCTACTTTTACCTAAAATTTTTGGACTCTAAAAACAGGAAAATCCTGTGTTTGATAATTCATAAAATGTTCATGATTGTAAACAATACCAAGGTTCATTGTTGCAATAAATAACTAGTTTAGTGATTACAATAAGTTTTTTGTATTTTGTCCCGTGTGTGACGACATTAGTTCGGTTGACGCCATCCTCGGTCATTAGGTCGCGAACTAACGAACTACGAATCGATGAATGAGGGATCTAGTTCACATAGTTCATCTCAGGGAGCGCTCTTACGACCTAGTTTGTTCGTGAACTACACAAGTCTAGCCGACAGTCAGTCCCCGCCAGTTGAGACGCCCAGTATCCTGGGGTAAGCCCGGTGAGAGACGAACAGCGTCAGCAGCGGCAGCTGGACGGTCCTGCACAGGGCTAGGCGGGATATGACTCCCGTTGCCTCGCTTCCAGAGCTAACCGGCCACGGTCAGGGTTACAGAATTTTCGTGTGAGTTTACGCGTCTGGGTACAGGTGAATGGTGAATGGTGTTGTGGTGGAAGAAGAAGCCTGTGACCCAGCAGTGGCAACGGTTTAGGCTGATTATTTATGTGTGTGTAATATATTTTTGACAAGTCTGATTTTCTGAAGAGACCGTAGCCTTAGCCCACGTTTCACCGTAAGTAATATATTCGTGGCGGAGCTTTTCGCACACTGGATCTTCAACATCCTGCTTAGGGTCGAGAGTTTAAAATTTCAACTATTTTTTCAATGCATTTTTAAAATTTTTATCCGACCTTAAATACACCCTACATATTTCGTAATATGATATCGACAATAGGAATAGGTCAGTAACCGCGCGCCGGCGTAGTGTACATACTTCGAACTTCTTAGAATTTTTACCAATCGAACTGGTAGGTACTTGTAGCTACGCTCGGTCGTTCCCCTTCGCCGCCGCGTACAAGTTACCATAAAAACCAGTTTCAAAATAAACATCTTTCGTTAACGATAACTTAATTTTTTTGTACTAAGACATATCAAAATAAAATTGCATGGTTATTATTACTCATTTAAGTTTAATTTGTTATTTGCAACTTATCCTGTATACGGAGATGCGGCGCGTCGCGCATTGCGATGGGCGGCGCTGCCCGCCCTGAATTCAAACAGCGGCGTTGTATGAGTGCGTTTGCGTAGAAGCGATTTTACACGCGTTTGCTTGAAATGGATGAGTTTTTTGCAGTCAAGCCAGCGGGTGGCATCGACGCATCCCACGTTATTCACGGCGGCGCGGCGCACTCTGCGGCAATTTTAATGTAGTTTTGTATCCATTTCGTTCACCGCATGGAGAAGACACAGAGACCTGGCCCGTCGGTGGTCATATTCCAGGATATCTTCTTACGGAGGCCCCTCAGCGGTGAAGAGACTATGAGCCGAAGGTGTCGATGGATCTGGGCCGTCTTCTTCATTTTTCTATTTTGTTTGTTTGTCATTTACCTGATTGTAGTGATTTGGAAGTATGTTCTAAGCGATGGAAGTGGATGAGGGTGATATTATGACAAGATTTCCTCGTGTGTCTATAAAGATATTGTTGTCGTTTATTGTATCTTTTTTTCGTTCCCCTTATCCTTTAATAATAAATTAATAGTTTAAAAAACAATAGAAAAACACGCTTTTATAAATGCACGTAATAAAAACCAAAAACCTAATCGTGGTCAAAGTTCATTACAAGGCTTTTCTAACAAGTTCAAACACAGCTATGATACGATGTTCCATCATGCAGTTCCAGTTCATATTCCGGCTCCATCATCAGATCACTTCGACGGTGCCATATTATTGTCATCAAAACTACATACAGCTGCAAATTTTCATGACGCTACGATCCTTGGAAGATGGTTAAATTAGTTACCTTAGATTCCATTACATAGTTATAACTATAAGTGCATAATTACTTGGACATTTATATTCAACATATATTTTTTTTTTATAATGAAAATGATTTAATTAAAAATATAATAACCGTCATTATCAACGACTTGTAACCATCTGTTTCGCAAAGACATTATGCCGTTTTCCCAAAAAGAAGGAGGCTGATGTTCAAAAAATTCGGTGACATCATTTTGGAGCTGGTCATAGTTTTCAAACTTATTTTTTCTTAGCTGATGCTTTAAGGCACGAAACAAATGATAGTCCAACGGACAATGTCAGGACTATACGGCGGGTGCGGAACTGTGGACCAGCTGATCTCTTCTAGGATGTGGAGGACGGACTTCTCAATATGATTGTGATCGAGCGTTGTCGTAAATAAGAGCAACATAAGTTTTCCTCCGACGCTTCGTCACTATTTCTGCGGCTAACTTTCGGAGTTATCGCCATAAATACTGGCATTAATTGTCTTCTTCTTATTCAGCAGTACCCAAGAAAGTAGTCACCTTGCCAGTCCCAGAAAACCGTCAGCATTATAGATAGTTCAATCCATGAAGACGCGCCCCACTCTTTGTCAATTGTACCGAGAGTGGTTAAAAACAAGGAAAGGGACGTAGAGGGGCGCGTCGTCGTGGAATGCACTATCTATATTTTTTGTTCATGCCGGTTTGGTATCGGTTATGTTGGCGCACAATGTCTGTACGGAAGCCAATAGACTTGATGTTTTTCGTTATTATACAGAGCCCAAGATTCATCAGCTGTGACAATAAACCTAAGAAAGTCTTGTCTGTGGGGTTGTAGCAGAGCACTTTCACAGATCACTACACGGGCTGCACACTCACTGTCGGTCAGAGCGTGGGGCGTCCATCGACTCATTACTTTACGGTAGCCTAAAGCATGGAGGTGCCGAATAATGGTAGTAATCTCGAACCCAGGTGCCTGCTCTAATTCCGTGGTGCTCGCATCAGGATAATTTTCCAAATGTGAGCGTAAAGCGTCTTTGTCGAACACGATTGGCCGGCCGGGTCGTGGTTTATTTTCAAAGCTTGTGTCGCCTTTCTCGAAAATTTTAAACCAATAGCTCACAGTGGAATGAGCAGTAGTGCTCGGTCCAACTGCACTGTTATTTTTTTCTGCTGTTTTCCTTGCACTCGTCCCTAGTTTATGCTCGTAGAGCATGATCGCGCGCAGTTGACTCGGCTCACCTCGGCTTCATTTCGATCAAAAACTAAATATTGTGCAAAAGTTGCGCCTTTTTATACTTCTCTGTTTAAAGCTCCTAGAACATTCTGTAGAATGCTCGATTAATCCAGCTTACGATTTACTTTGAATATTGGAAATCTTATCTAAAATTAAAATGTCTAAGTACTTAAGCACAAACCTAATAGTTACATACAGGTCGACCTAATAAAAGCGTGTTAAAAATCATACAGTGGATGGTAATGGGTCATTGTGTAACATGCTAGCAGTAACAATGGCATTTGTTTTGACAGTTCAACAACTTTTGATACGTTTTGGGGACATGGGGGAAGGTATTCTACATGTGTCCCCTTACGCGTATCGTAGGTGAGGTTGTGGAAGCCGGAAGTGAAAATTTACTTGTAGGTAATCTATGTAATTACTAGCTGACCCAGTGAACTCGTATCGCCTCAGATTCAATAAATATTGTAATAAACCTACCAAGTTTGACAACGTGGTACGCGTAAGCGTTTTCTAGCTGACACTCCTTTGTTTGGTAAGCTCCTGCCAAGTTATGATAACCTGGTACGTCGACGGCATAAAGCGTTTTCTACCTGACACATACCCAGTGGGTACGTAATACACTATCAGTAGGAATCCCTTTCATTTTGAGAGTTCCACAAAATGTATTTATTTAATACTTCAAGCACATTAATGTACAGAGGCGAACTTAATGCCATAGGCATTTTCTACCAGTCAGCCTTTGGATGATGCAGAAACATACAGTGGTAGGTGCAATGACTGTGAGGATATATAAATATTTAAATTATAAACATAATAAATTTACCTAATAACTATATATAAACATAAAAATACATAAATAAATATACATACATAATCGAATTTACTAAAACAGACGGGACAAACAATGACGAAACATTACCGTTTGTGATGATACTGCCAACTTCTTGCGAATTAGCTCGCGAACTTTAACTTTGAAGGTCAATCGGTTGGTTACCATCCTGATTTCCTGGGGGAGCGCATTCCATAGAGAGACAGACTGGACAAAGAAAGAAGAGTGACTGAAGTCTGTGCGATGAGTGGGACACTGAAGACGATTGTGTGATGAGCGTTGATTTTTATTGTGGTTGGCGCCAGTGGCGTGCGGTCCATATAGGCAAAAAGACACTGCAGACCCTAGACCTAGATCTGGACTAGTTACTAATATTTCAAGAATTAAAAAAATATGCTAAGTAATAAAATTATTCAAAAAGTTTAAACGTCTAATATAAATTAGTAGTAACGTTCATACCGTTCTTTTAATTTACTACGGCAACGCGTTCACAGATCGCGGCGCAAGCAGGCAGCGATCGAAAGTGTCTACAATTCATTCATAAATGTACGCATGTAGTGGTAATTTCTTCTACATTTTCATGTCTATACATTGCACACATAAAGCGAACTCCTGCCGCAGGCTAACCAATCACAGGCGTCCCTGCGCCATTATTGGCGCGCTGTGAGTATTATGCGATCAAGTTGAATATGTACGTAGCCTCAAGAAAATTCTGATTCGCAATGATACAATTTTATTTGTCAACGTTTTAGTTGTCAAAATTTAGAAATCGTTTGTTTACGAAAGGATCCATATTGATTTCTTTCATGTGGAGCGCGCTGTTTTATGTTTTTATTTTGACTGAGTTTTGTTGTGATTATTTCATTTACAAACGTTAATATTTAGGTCGATTTGTTGTTTATTGCAACTAGTTTTTTTTAACTGTTTTAGTTTTCGATTTACTTAAGTACTACGCTTTTTGTTTGTTTTTTTTTTCAAAATTTTGTTCGATTGTGAGGTTTGTGTTGAAAATGTGTGTTTGTTAAAAAGTGTATCTAAAGGGAAATGTGTACGAGAATTAACCCAGCAAAGAGGTAATGCAACTCGTAAGTTTCATAGTAATAATTAAGAAACATAAAACCGGCTGTGTTGTTGTTTACAACACATTTAAATTATTTTGTTTTCCTTGCTAGTTTAGTAGTTCGAGTACAGTGTGGAATTGTTCGGGATTTGCAGATTTATATGATTTCTATCCCGCGGCTTGCTCAAAGATAAATACATTTGGTAATTATTGTTAGAGGGTGTGGATCTTGAACAACCCGTCAGCCGCGTTTCGAATGTCGTGAGCAGAGATTAAAATAAATAAGTCGGGTTTCGAAATTGTGGAACTAATTTACTCAGCAATATTTACATTGTACACAACACGATTATTTCACTATGATGTCTTTGGATTGAATATAATATTAATTGGACAACACAAAACAATACATGTCAGCCTTGGAACGGAGCAAGCAAGAGAGAACCCCGAGGGACGAACCATAGAGTAAAGTATACAGATAACACCAACTGTCAATGTAATGCATAGATTATAAAGTTCTAATTTCTAACACTCCTCCTTATGCATTACATGAGATAACAAGTGGCTTTACATTGGCTCTATTTGCTTTAAGAATGACTCTATACAAAAAAAAACAACTCTACATTCTTATTTAGTATGACTCCATACATTTGAATAAAGAACTATACCCAAGAATAAATCCTACTCTACATATGTAAGGAAGGTACGTTGCAAAATCTAAATAATGCACCTTAACTCCAGATTACTGACAAAATTACCATGCTTTTGACCACACAGAGGCTTGGTTAACACATCAGCGACCATCTGGTCTGTAGGCAGGTATTTAACATTAATTTGTTTTCCCTGTATTAAGTCTTTTACATAATGGTACCGCAAATTTATGTGCTTAGTTCTTTTATGGGAGTATTCTTTAACAAGTAAAAGCTTTTGAGCACTTTGGTTATCGTTAAATACAGTTACATCAAAGTTTTTGTCAATAATTTCTGATAAGAAATTCCTAACAAAACAGATGTCCTTGCATACATCACTAATAGCAAGATATTCTGCTTCTGTGCTAGATAAAGCCGTACAACGTTGCTTTCTAGCCTCCCAATTGATGTCATTCTCACCAATTTTTACAACAAATCCAGTATATAATTTGCGGTCGGACAAATCATTGGCCCAATCTGCATCAGCATAGGCAATGACATTAAAATCATTGCTTTTGACAAAACGAAGACCATAATTTGTGGTTCCTGCAAGATAGCGTAATACTCGCTTAGCAGCGCGCCAATGACTCATATCAAAACATGTACTGTACTGACTTAACTGACTACATGCATATGAGATATCTGGACGTGTACATACAGATAGGTACATTAGTGATCCTAACAATTGTCTATACTGATAAATATTATCATCTAAACAATCTTTGTCTGATTTGTCCAGTTTGCAGTTTACTGATAGTGGGGTAGACACAGTTTTACATTCAGTCATATTGTACTTAGCCAACAGTCGCCTTATGTAATCAGATTGATCAAGAATAGTTAGTTACACCTTTCTTAATTGAAACATTCATGCCTAAACAATTTTTCAATGTTCCTAAGTGACGGATTTCAAAATGTTCTTTTAAAAGTAATAGAATATTATCTATATAGGTACCCATTATGAAATGCTCTTTTTCAGTAAACAAACTTTATTATTATTAGCATCATCAGATTTGAAACCAGCGGGTTGCTCAATATGTATAACTTCATTTAAATTACCATTTAAAAAAGCTGTGGTCACATCTATGTGATCCACATTCAGATCCAACTGATTTGAAATGCTGAATAATATTCTAAGAGTCGAATGCCTAACAACAGGCGAAAAAGTATCAGCATAATCAATGCC
The DNA here is from genome assembly GCA_932294355.1 of Aporophyla lueneburgensis. NCBI lineage: Eukaryota > Metazoa > Arthropoda > Insecta > Lepidoptera > Noctuidae > Aporophyla > Aporophyla lueneburgensis. Next base: position 756,871 of record OW028756.1, read on the forward strand.
TTGCTTTTGACTATAACCACAGGCAACTAATCTAGCTTTATATTTTATAAATTGACCTGTAGCATCAAACTTTTTCTTAAAGACCCATTTATTTTTGACTACAATTAGACCCTTAGGTCGGTCGACCAACTCCCAAACATTGTTTTTGATCATGGAGTTGTACTCACCCTTCATAGCTTCGTACCATTCATCCTTCTCAGGTGAATTCATAGCATCACAATGCGTTTGTGGTTCATCTAATGAACTTGCAGCTGCCAATAACGATGACAAATCATAGTCTTTTAATTTTATGGGTAAAATACCTCGAGTACTACGCACAGGACGAGGCATAGACGCGTCGGACCTTTCCAACGTAATCAGCTCTCCTCCTCGAGATGAAGAGGCCGGCAGAGAAGATACAGCGCCACAAGGGACATCATCTTCATCACCGTCAACATCCTCAGAGACATCTTCAATAGTACGGTACAGCTCAGACAGTGGCGACCCCGTTGGTGGTGTATTGCCCACATCTGAAACCGAGAGATTCCCATTTGAATTATCTATAGACTTAACATTATCACTACTATTAAAACTAATATCACAGTGTACATTGTCATCATCAGCAGTCGATACATTTATATTTATATTATCATTATTTAAATTTTCAATAAAACCATTCTGATTATTATCATTATTAATCAAATTTATCTGGTCATGAAAAATAAAATGCTCTTTGCCCCGTTCACAATTGATCTCCTTTCCAATAAACTTGTCCTCAAGAAAGGTAACAGTCCTGAAATAAACAGCCTTTCGAGGATCAAGTGGATCGATAAATCGGTACCCCTTGCATGTTTCACCAAAGCCTACAAAAATAAGTTTTTGTGCCTTGGCATCAAGCTTGCGTCTACGTTGTGCAGGTATGAATGCATAAGCAACACAGCCAAAAACGCGCAGATGACTGAGGTCAATATTTGACCCAGTCCATTCACACTCAGGTATTCTATCTGATAATGCAGAAGTAGGGGACCTATTTTTTAAGTAAATAGCTGTCATCACAGCTTCACCCCAAAAGCGATTACTCAGACACGATTCCTGCAACATGGCTCTAGCTTTTTCAATTACTCTACGATTGACGCGCTCTGATACGCCATTTTGTTGAGGGCAATAAGGTACAGATACCTCGTGAATAATGCCTTCCTTTTTCAAGAAGTGGGTTAAATTGTTTTTGCAATATTCAGTACCGTTATCAGTACGCAAGATTTTAATTTGCAGACCAGTCTGTTTTTCTACCGTGTTTTTAAAGGTAACAAAATGGGAACTAACCTCCGATTTATTGTTCATAAGGAAGCCAAATGTCTTCCTCGTCTTATCATCGGTGAAAGTTAACAAGTAGCGCGCTCCACCCCAGCTGCTCACTTGCATGGGGCCACACACATCAGAGTGGATCAGTTCCAGTGGAGCAGCAGCACGCCTCGCAGTTGCCCGGGGAAACGATGACTCATGCATCTTCCCAGTAAGACACGAGACACAGCTGCCTGGCACGCCATCTTCCTGCTGAAAAACGACACCAACACACTGATTCCCTCCGCCAAGTACAGACATACCTTTCTGACTAAGATGATCAAGACGCTTGTGCCATACACTCATAGGTACGCCCGCTGCAGCATTGGCACTCTCTGTTCGCTGCATAGCTGGAAGGGGAGGAGAATAACCTACCCTGGAGGTGGGCCGACCTTGCACTTTAAATTTAAATAGCCCATTACTTTTCCTAGCGGACAAAACCTGGTTGCCTGTGATTTTACAGTCACTGTAAATCTTACATACATTATTACACAATATCCACTCACAATATCCACAGGTGTTTTCCCAGATGTTTTCAAGACGGCTTTAGTTCACCCAATTCACAAGGGAGGGGACAGAGGCAGTGTCGGCAACTATAGACCCATTTCTATACTACCTACTATCTCAAAAATTTTAGAGAAAATATTGAACAACCGTCTGCTGTCTTACCTCCAAGCAAATAACCTTTTATCCGAAAACCAATACGGTTTCAGAGCTGGAATCGCTACAGAAGATGCGGTTATTGCGTTCTCTGAAAAGGTGACAAAACTTATGGATAGCAAACGGAAATGTCTTGGCATATTTCTAGATATATCGAAAGCGTTCGACACTGTCTCTGCACCCATACTCTTATCAAAACTGGAACGCATGGGAATACGCGGTATCGCACTGGATATTTTCGCAAGTTATCTGGAGAACCGACACCAGCATGTTAAGATAGGTGAGGTAATAAGTGACAAAGCTAAAATTGAATATGGTGTCCCACAAGGTAGTATTCTAGGCCCAACTTTATTCCTTATCTATATAAACGACCTGTGTTCGCTTTCTCTAACTAACTGCTCGGTGTTTACTTACGCTGATGATACAGCTCTACTTATTGGCGGTAAGGATTGGAGTGAAACAGAAAAAAATGCTCAGATTGCACTAGACGCTGTTATGGATTGGCTAACCAAAAACCTGTTGACCCTAAATGCAGAGAAAACCAAATTAGTCTCCTTCTCTTTAAGAAAGCAATCTCAGCCAAGCACATCACTCACTATACAAGCCCATACCAATCATGGGTGTCAAATGCATTCTTCTTGTTTGTGTCCTCCTTTAGAAATCACACCAAACATAAAATACCTAGGAGTGCTGATTGACAAACATCTCAATTGGTATAGCCACATTGATAACCTGATAGCCCGCACGCGAAAACTCATATCAATCTTCAAAAAACTTCGCTGTTCAGCAGACACAGACACACTTAAATTGGTGTATTTTTCACTTTGCCAATCTCTCCTCTTATATTGCTTGCCAGCATGGGGTGGCACTAGCAAATCACACTTTTTAAAATTAGAAAGGGCCCAGAGGGCTGTTCTCAAAGTTATGTTTTGCAAGCCCTTCAGATACTCTACAATGGAACTATATAGGGATAGCAAAGTATTGTCAGTGAGAAGACTATATGTGTTACAGTGTATACTAAGAAGACATCGAATGCCATTACAAATAAGTACCAAACGTCGTGCAGATATTGTTATCCCACCAGTAAGACATAAGACCGCTTTCGCAAAACGTCAATTTACCTTCCTCAGTTATAGTTTATATAACCAAATTAATAAATTTCTCCAGGTGCACAAATTGAATTACCATCAATGTAAAAATACGGTGAAGGTGTGGCTTATGGAACTGTCTTATGATGAAACAGAAAAATTGCTTCTCACCCAGTCCTGAGTGACTTGAGACGCATATATACGCCACATATCCTCTCACACATACACACACACACACACGCACACACACACACACACACACACACACACACACACACACACACACACACACACAAATTTCTCTTCTCCTATGTTATATTTTATATCCTATGCTTTTGTAATTTTAGTAATATGTAACCATAACCATGTAAGAAGTCTATTGTTGTATCGTACGTAGTTTATGCTAGCATAAGTTTTTGGAATCACTGACTCCCAAGTCACAGGCAATAAACCTAGTTTGGGAGCCAGTAGATAAATTAGTTTCACATCTCTGTACCAACTTATTGTACAATTGATTTGTCACCATACTATAGATAATAAAGCATTTTTCTATTTTCTATTATGAAAGGTAACAACACAACCTTTATCAGTCATTGCACTTACTGACATTAAATTATTAGAAAGAGAAGGAACAAACAATACATTTTCTAAACTAACATTAGACATAAGAGGTACCTTACCAAGACTTTCACTCATCAAATGCTCTCCATTAGCAACAGAAATAGTGCACTTCTTCTGTTTAGCGTTCTGAACAAGCTTAGAGTCTACACACATATGAGCCGTAGCGCCGCTGTCCACGATGAACTCATCAGAACTACAGGCTGAGTAGGCTGAAGCAAACAAAGAGTGTTCTTCTTGTTTCTCTCCTTTCTCTTCCCGTTTCTTATTGAAGCACCGCTTGGCAATGTGACCACTCTTCTTACAGCACGAGCAGGTAAGCTTATTTGGTTTCTTCTTGTTGGCTAGGTAAGCCGAATTGTCTATGTTGTTGTTGTTGTTACGACGATGATCCTCTTGTAGCAGTCGAGTGCGCACCACTTCACTGGTTAGATTGTTTGTCAAGCTCGCAGTTTCTAGACTTGAGACGAGCACATCAAATTGTTCCGGTAGGCCAGAAAGTAAAATCTCAGCTATCTCACCATCTTCTATGACTTTTCCTTTGTCAGATAGTTGTGCAACAAGGCTCATGACACCTTCGATGTAATCTGACATGTTGGGATATTGATTGTACTCAGTCCCATGGGCGTACCCAGGGGGGGGCAGAGGGGGGCAGCTGCCCCCCCCTGGAGTTCCCTACTAACTATCTACTATTGTCGATAAAAATTAAGAAAATAACTTTTTGCTACTTGTAATACAGTATTCAACATAAAAAATCGTGCGACGCGCCCGTTCTACCTACTCGCTATCAGGCAGCGCTGCAAGCAAAAATAACTTTAATTTCGGAAGTTCTTTGGATCTGTATTTTAGATTTTTGCCCCTTACTTCCGAAATAAAAGTTATTTTGCACTTTGTAGTGTTTTTTGAAAGTCGGTTGCTTTTTTTTTTTTGCAAAAATGTTTACCATTACTGGCCAAGTCAATAGCAGTGACAGGAAGTATTACAATATCATCACGATGAACAAAGTGGATTAAATATGTACTAGTGATCGCCCATTGGTCGAAATTCGACCGTACTTCATTTGAATAGAAATACAATATTAAATGAAAAAATATAGATAATAATAAATATAAAAAAATAATATGGTTATATTTGACATTCAGTAACACGATAGACAATTTGTTGACGCTGTACTACTGTAGAGAGGGTTCGCTGGCGGGATGGTGATGGCCAGTACCAGAACGTAGGTGTAATGAGTAAAGAATACTTCTTCAGGACTCTCTTTTTTATTTTCTTAATACTTCTTAACTGCTGGATATGGAACAATATGGAATGAATTATCATAGAAATTTGTTCTGTTCTTATAGAATTTTCCCTATTATTTTTAATTAATTATGACGGTTCCAAATGTCATAATTATAACCAGCCTGTACAATCTATGACCAGCCTGTACAATCGTGAGGCATACAACCTCTACAGTTTGCACACGACACTAAGTTTTGTATGGGAAACTTACTAATGCCATACTTGACACTCCCCATAAAACCACAAAAAATATTTCTTATATAACTAAAATAAATTCCTGTCGTCGCTAATACAAATAATATTAAAGACAAATATTCTCGATATGATCATTTGATCATAGATTTTAAAAATGAAATAGGTTATATATCTATAAAATCAATTTATTACTGGTTATACTTGACATTCAGTAAGCTATAGACACAAAATCAGGCTTACCAACTTAAGGGTTTTCCCAAATTTAGGGGGTAAATAAGAGGATTGAGATTTTTTAGGGGCGTTCCATTTTTAGGGGTATTCTTAGGGATTTTTTTCCATCTTACATTTCTCATTGTGTTTTTGATTACAATAAAAGTATTAGCGATTTCTAGTACGGTTCCTCGATACTAAGAATGCAGAGTGAATGATTAACAAATGTCGCGTAATAAATATAGACAAATATTACTACTGTGTGCCGGTCTATGATTACTGATCATTCGTTGGTTATTTTCATTATAATTTTTTAGCGGATTTTTTATTAAACATAACATAACATCACGCCTTGTTTCCCCGAAGGGTTAGGCAGAGGTGTACTTACAGTACACCCACATTAAGATTTTTTATTAACTGTGGCAATTTTAGGGGTTTTTAACTTAAGCTTTAGGGGTAAATATTTCTGGGTGTTGGTAACACTGCACAAAATAATAAAGACAGATTTGGACCATAAACAAAAGAATATCTATGCATGTGTGTATTAGATACACGGTAATGAACAGTAGTGTGTGTAACGTGTTATTTATTGAAAATAGTGTATTTTAACGCATAATTTAAAAAAATATTAGCATTCGTCACTTCTTCTCTGTATAAACTATAAGTGTGCGAAATTTCATACTCCTCCGTCCGCCCAATTTTCGTTAAAAGGGATCCAAAGTTTTCGCTTCACGTATTAATATATAGATTATCGAAGCTAATGCAAAAACTATCAAAGGAAAGTCAATCAAATTACATGGGACCACCCCTGAAGCATAACCTATCCATAAAAAAAAATCGGTCTACAACTGGCGGAGAAATCGGTTAGAAAAAAAATACAGTGGAACAAAGAACCACCTACTTTTTTGAAGTCGGTAAACAAATACAATTCCCTGCTGCAACCCGTCGCAAACATATAACGTCTATTATAGTACGTCGTAAGTCGAAAACGCTGGAAATAATAAAATGTGCAGAACATATAAAAACCATAACCACTGCAGTTGCAGAACACAGGCGTTCCGCGAACCCTCGGCGACCTATCGCGTCCGGTCCTGGTGCAGGTCATGGTACGGAGCGAGAGGGCATGGGAAGCCGTCAACGCCTTCTGCGAAGCGCGAGCCGGAGCGCGTAAGAAAGAGGCGATTTATGTGCCCTCATGCTCCTAGCCGCCGTAGAAGGAGACGCTCCGGGCGTCGGGAGTCCATTGCAGACTCCCGGACATCGTAGGCGCGAGCTTGCGGGCGGCGAGCTATGGGTAGCTCACTGCCCGGTAAGGATCAGGCTTGGGTCGACGGCGCGTTGTGATCCACGCACGCCTCAAAGAGATATCCGAAAAACTGAAGGGGTCCGCTGGGACCGATGCCTGCCAAGGTCGCGGAATTGTTCGAAAGTGATTACCGTGGCCCTGGAATATGCAGCTGAAGGATGACACGGGCGGATTTTAGTTAGTAAAAGTCTGACACGCCCTTCCGCTTTACTTCCTCTTCCGCTCCAGAGCGGAAGACGTCTTTTGATGATTTCCCACCAAAAAAAGGCGTTCCGCGGAAGAAGGGAGTGAAAGTTTTATCAAATTAGCTGAAGAAATTGCTGCTGCTTTGAACCATGAGCTTCGTTGACCTAAGACAGCAAGTCGCCAACAACAGAGGGCAAATTAAGTAGCTGCCTACTGTAACGCTAGCGACCCCCTTAACGATAATTTTCGTCACTCGTTATGCGTGTCCTATTTGGATTCGTTATCATCTTCATTACAGGCGAGATTAGGCAAAGACCATTCACTAGCGTTTACTCTTTCAATGTTGCACCCTACTCAGATAAATTAAAATTACAGTTCCAAAATTACAAAAATGTGTGGAGGAAGAAACTAAATTGTATGAATTAGAAGGGATCACATCTGAAGCCGAATTATGGCGCACATTTTGGGTGAATAAGCAGCAGAAGGACTTTGAAAGTAGTGGAATAACAGAGTTAACAACTGAGTAGCTAAATCTTTTTACCCAAAGGTGAAGACAGCCCTAGAAATTTTACTAGCAATGTCTTATTCCACCGCTACAACTGAAAGGTCATTCAGCACACTCAGACGCGGAAAAACGTAGCTAAGATCGACCATGATCGAAGTAGATTAAATGGGCTTTGTATGCTCAGTGTACATAGGCAACTTGTTAACGCTATGGGCGATTTTTTCACGAAAGATGTCATAAACCGTTTTGCTGAAGACCCTCGAAAGTAACTTTTAAAATAGCTATTGTAAGAATTTAAAAAAAAAATACCAAACACACAATATACTATTTTATAATAATTAATTTTTATTTATTTCACTGTTTATAAAAAATCTAATTTTGCCCCCCCCCCCCTGGCCCAGAACCTGGGTACGCCCATGCTCAGTCCTGTGAAGCTGTCTCAGAAGCAATACTTCCCTGTATAGACCTTTATCCTCGAACGTATCAGACAAACGTTTCCACGGTTCTTTTGAAGTTTTGGCGTCACGGACAAACTGGTAGAGGTTTGGCTGTATTGAAAGACAAATACGCGCCAGCGCACAACCATCGCGCGCTGCATCACTGTCCGTGCCATCGACACAATTCCATACACCATCCAGCGTCAGCAACATCCGAATAGAAAATTTCCAATTTAGATAGTTCGATATTCCTTGCAGTTTTTCAATATTGTTGTAGGTTATGTTGTTGGCATTGGAACTTGTGCTGCCATCCAATACATCACTCCGACGATTCTCATTAGCCAACGGCATTCTGGAGCTCAGAGAATAACCTGGATTATATTCCAATGAACCCGCACACTGGGACCATAAACTGTTAGAGGGTGTGGATCTTTAACAACCCGTCAGCCGCGTGTCGAATGTCGTGAGCAGAGATTAAAATAAATAAGTCGGGTTTCGAAATTGTGGAACTAATTTACTCAGCAATATTTACATTGTACACAACACATAGAGCAACACGGATCAGGGGGCCGATTCTACTAACAAATTTGTGCAAAAATCGCAATAGCACCGCGACTGGATCACGACTTTTAAGGGTTTTCTCATTCTGCTAATGAAAAACGATCCAACTGCGGCTACGTTTTAGTGGACGCCAACGATCGATCGAAACAATGTAAAAATCTATTCTGCTAACAAAGTCGTACATGAGCGTGACGTTTAGTCACATTCTGCTATTATTTTGACACTCGTTATAATCGAATCAAAGCTGAATTTCGGCAGTTCATCTGTCAAAAATAGCGGTTGAACATAAGTCAGTAAAATGCAACTTTTGTCGCATCGATCTAGGATTGCTTTCGTTTTTTTTCCTAAAAATATAATGTTCTATACAGATTTCCTTGAACTTGCCCATGTGGGTGACGTTGGAAAGGTAAGAGGAAGAAATTTTGCGTCAAGAGTATGCAATAATGCTTTGCCCCTTACGGATCATCAGTGCGTTACGACATACCAATTTTCCAGAGACCTCATAAGAGCTTTGATTGAGGAGATCAGTGACCACACATGCCCTTCAATCATCGTTCTTACGGTATTGATACGGAAGAAGGTAAGATAGTTACAATGTGTTACTACGTGATATTTTCTATTGACTCAATCTTGGATGCACCGGCTTTTTATGTACCTGGTTCGTACCAAACACTAATAGCCCAGCCGCAATGTAAATGCAGTGTCAAAACTTTTAATTTCTTGAGTTATAGTAATAAACTAGCTATTGTCCACGACTTCATCCACGTCTAATTTTTGCTCGTCTGACCCTTCTCGTCGCACCGCATTTCCTGTCAGTTTTCGTCCATTTTTCGTTGCTGCTCCGCTCCTTTTGATATCGTAGCGTAATGTTATATAGCCTATAGCCTTCCTCAATAAATAGGCTACCCAATACAAAAAGAATTGTTCAATTCGGACCAGTTGTTCCTGAGATTACCGCGTTCAACCAAATAAACCAACTGTACAGCTTTATAATATTAGTATAGTAGATAGGTATAATGGAATAACAGGTATTTGGTAATTTAAAAAAACACAAATTAACAGACTGCCCTTGTAACATATTACGCCTATGTATTTGCAAGGCTAAGTTACGGCATAATAATGAGGGGAAACAGTACAGATGCACCAACACTGTTTATTGTTTAAAAGATTTTTTTCCAAATCATAGTAAATATACAACAGATAAAAAGCTGCAAACCCCATTTTATAAAGCTAAATATTTTAACTCAGTCACTATACTCGAAATATGCAAATTTGCACATAAACACCAAGAATTTTACAATAAACGACAAGACATACAAACAAGACACACATTGTATTCTGATACAAAACATGACTAAACCTACCTACATCCCATCTAAAAAAACATTCAATAAGCCCTCTGGTAATGTCAATAAATGTATACAAGAATTTACCCGAATCAATTAGTAATGAAAATAAACTCCATCTGTTCACTAACAAATTAAAAATCTATTAATAAGTAAATGTTATATCAGTATTAGCAAACATTTAAGTGATAAATCCCTGAAACGTAGTTAGAATACCCAAAGCATGTTTTTTATTTATTTTGATTTTAGAATAAATAAAAGATTATAAGTCCTATTCTACGTACTATATTTCTTTTGATGTGCCCGACAGGGTCCCACGATTGTAACTAAATCCAATGTTTACCACATAAGCGTATACATTGTAGAATGCAATAAAGTATTGAGTATTGGTATGGTTCATGAAATCAAAAAACAAATAATGAAACAAAGCATTTTTATTATTATATCAATTTTAACGTCAGATAACTTGAGAAGTAGATACTTAGTATTTCATCTAAAATAGTAGTGTCGTTTCACCACTCATGTTGATAATGTGTGCCAGATAGAAATACATATTAATATTGCATGCTCAATATTGTAAGTGCACAACAGCCAACAGTCAGCAGAATGTCTGCCTGTATCAACCACAAGCAACTCCTGACTCAATCAGAAGTTGATATTTGGGTGTACCTAAGTTAATGTTCCTGAAAAGTATATATTGTATTTATGTTAGAAGGGGCTTCCGCCCCTAAGACGACCCACTAACCGCTAACTAATATTATTATTTTTCTCATTGGTCTGCAAAAAAATGCAAAATTATGTCTTTCCCCGCAGAGTCAACAGGTACAGTAGTTATGTGTTTGTTTTGCAGATTGCCATGGAATATAAATATCCCTGTATCCAGATTTCCATATTGAATAAACAGTTTAAAATCTTTCTTGCATCATCAATACACACTTTCCTCAAACTGCATCTAGATGGTTTTACTGAAGAAAGGCAAACTTTCATAAGTTATTTCAAATCTGGAACAGTCTCGGGCAACATCTTCACACAGTGTGTTGAAATCTTACTGAACAGTTAACAGCACATTATTTTGTATTAAATGCTGTACCATCTTCAAGATTCCATTTTCATTATAATCCTTCAAGTACACACATGAAAACTGAAATATCAATGTCGTGCAATTAGAAAGAAACGGATTAACTACTCCCTCTCACAGAGAGGAGGCCTGTATCCCAGCAGTGGGAACATTATAAGCTGCTTATTAAATAAGGGTTTAAAGATAAACCTGTAAATAAGGGATATCAATGAATAAATCCTCCTAAAGTATGTTAAGAGGAATAAGAGTATTAAATTATAGCAATTAAAACTCTGAACTAAATTAAATGTGTTGCTGACAGTTGACACTTGTCATTCAGCTATGTCAGATAGTGATGCGATTCGATTTTGTTTAACTCGTTACTCAAGTTACTAAAGGCTCGAGATCATTTTATTTATTTATTTTCTCACGCGTTGTCAGTCGATGTAGTCTTGTTTAGATAAGTATCACGGAGTCTTCAACTACATCAATTAATAATTCAATATTAACATTTGGTCTAGACACAATGGTTTTTAGTTGTGTCTGTAATTACGGTATTCAATGAGTTAATAATATCGTGTAACTGTCAAAATAATGTGATGTACTGAATCAGGGATGTTTTAAATAAGAGTGATTATGTTTTGCATTATTCTGTAAGTATTAGTCAGTTGATAACGTGTAATTTGTCTTCGTATCGTCATTATTTATCAGATTGACAGTGGAATGTGAGAAAGAGAAAATGCTCCCCGTACAGCAAGAGTCGATTGTAGCCCCAATATCGATCGGATGCCACATTTTGAATTTTGCTATGATTATTTTCTTTTATGTTATTATTTAATGTCTCGTTTTTAACTAACAAAGCTGCTAGAAACCTCCCTAGAAAGGGAAGTACATACTCTCGATTCAACTTGAATTAAATTGAGAAAACCTGTGCCTGACGACTAATAGTAATAGCAACATCACTCGCTAAACTGACAAGCCACCAAAAACTTCAATCCGTTTCACGATGATTTTTAAACCACTTTAAGCGAGAGTAAGCGAACTTAAAAACGGGATTAAACACCTGCACCGTCAATAGTATTATTTTTTTTTCATCAAAACAGATTTGGTTACTACCTCGAACTGTAATTAGCTACATATATACTAAAAAAAATCATAACATCGTTAAAAACGGTTCATTAAATGATTTTTTTAGGTAAAATACGATTAATAGAAGTTCCCTTCGAGTCTTTAACATAACCGAAAGGTTTAATTTACAGCTTATTATATTCACTGCTTTAGCTAGTTAGGGACGTAGAACGAAACGTTCTTCTGATTTTTTGATAGATAATAAGTTAAAATGTTGTATTTTTGTAACAATAAAATATCAGTACAAAACTATAATTATTGTCAAGATATGTTTTTATATTAGAAAATCCTTTATTGCCACTTATTCGTGTTTAATGACATTTTTAGATTCAACTTTTTTCTTTGTGGTAACAATAAAACATACTATTTGGCATGTTGGTAGCACAGGAAGCCCACTCGTATGTTCCCGTAACGATTCGGTTGCGATACGGCGTATGTTTAGTTTCCCTTGTGCTTAACAAATAGTAGAATGACTTTACAGGACATTATCGACCTGCGATCGAAATCTAACCGTTGTGAAAACACAACTGAACGTGTAACTTTGCAAATTAGTGGAATCGCCCCCCAGAGGGGAGTAGCCATACGCAGGCGTTCCCCTCTGTCAAAGTACAAGTCCACGCGGTCCTATGCGTATAACAAAACTAGTTGCAGCCGCACTGCTCAGTAGACTAAATCTAGTTGCGCGACTAAATTGATGTCCTACAAAAATGACGAATTGTTCCGTATTTTGCTGCAAAAAGAGATCTGCCACGTCAAATTTACAATAAGATGGCGTTACCTTTCATATGTAACTAATATTTAATCACATTATTCCCATTTACTTCCATAAAACTTAAAAATTACAATATTATCGGTCGTGTTTTTTCGGATTTGTTTACCAACACAGGCCGTTCATCAGTCGCTCGACCGATCCGCATATTGTATGAGGGCTCATACAATTTGCGGATCGGTCGAGCGACTGATCCGAGTTTGTTTCCGAGTAGACGCTGTCACCGAGCGATAGTGTTGTTGTTACTGGTTTATTAGTGGATAGTTATCGATAAATTTGGCAAAGGAGTCTATATTCATACGGAGACATTTTTGAGAATAAGTTTTCTGATTTATTTAAAATATTATAATGTAAGCTGTATATTAATGTACATAGTTGTATAAATTTAAAATATTACAAAACTTACGAGTTAACACGTTTTATTAAAATTACTTACTACTTACGTGTGAACTTAAACCATTTTTTTTTAAAGTGAAACTTTTACTTCGTCTCACACTTTTCGTCTGTGTGTTGCATGTCGCGTGACGGTCGGCCGCAAATTAGGGATTAAGTGAAAGGCACTCGCTGGTGCATGTTGTTGTTTATGGATTTAATTCAATTTTGACTGCTTGAATTTATTATTTAACTTATTTCGTATGAACATTAAACTAAGTCTTTTTATTAAGCTATTGCATATATTCCGAAAATTTTTAGTTAAATGTCTATAATGTGAAAAATAGTTTCACTTTTATCGTGGTTTCATAAAAACCACACAATCCTTTTTTAATTTATTTATTGCAAGTTTCCTAAAGATCCAAATTTAAGGGATACATGGAAGAAATTTTGTAATAATAGACTAACCTGGATTCCCACAAGAAATAGTGTCATTTACTCAAATCATTTCAAGACCTCTGACTTTCATGTGTTGGCGAACAATAGGAGGAGATTAGTCGAGGGCACCAAACCAATTCTAACGCTACACTGTATTTGTCCCGGAAGTTTTTTATATCACGGAAAAGGTAAAACAGCGTACAGTCTACCTGATCTACTACACATTAGTCATAGTGGCGAAATGAAGCTTAGATTTCTCAACTTGAAAAATTAACAGTTTTAAACCTGATTTTCCAGAGTCATCAAAAATCATTCACTCTACCAAATGACAGACTATCATCTATGATGTCATTAGTGCCACTCTCACTATTCCTGATTCGTTGACATCTCCGTGTACTTCGTCAATCAAGTCAAAAAGCAGACCCACAAAAATGTATACAAAACTAATCCACTTTGAAAACCAGTGATAGATACAATTCTATCTAGTTTTTTAAAATGACGTAAACCTTAATTTTATTTGTTAAATGATAATTATTATAGTACATAATAAATAAAGTCAATCTTTATTATAATATCTATCTTTGTATCACTTTTTAAACGTAATATTCCGAATCAAGTTCTTGAATTTATCGATAATGCGTATCGACAGTAGTTGCAACCACGGCTGTAAGCAACTTGTCAGTGTAGTTGCGTCATCTCATTGTACTGTTACGACACAAAATGTATCTATGTGTGTGTGAAATTGCTAATGTATGTTTTAATTTTTGTGTGTGAGTTTCGTAGTAACAGATGATTATTTTTGTGTGAGAATTTGAGAAAGTGTGGGTAGAGCAGATTTCCCCCCGCAAAAAATGACAGACAGTTTTGTATCGGGAAAAATCGCTATGGCGTCTCCCCTCCGGTCCGCCGGTGGTCCGTGTTGCTCTATGACACAACACGATTATTTCACTATGATGTCTTTGGATTGAATATAATATTAATTGGACAACACAAAACAATACATGTCAGCCTTGGAACGGAGCAAGCAAGAGAGAACCCCGAGGGACGAACCATAGATTAATATACAGATAACACCAACTGACCACCACCAACCAACTTTTTTTTCCTGTGGCAACACTACAGCTAACAGCTGATTTAAATTTGTCCTCGTAATTTTAATGTTAATTATTATATTTCATTGTTTTTATGGCCTCTTTCCAATAACTCATCAAGTTAATAGAATAATAAAGTGTATTTTGTATTAGATTCACATAACAAGTGCAAAGTAAGTACTTAAATATTTCATAGTGAATCGGTGACAGTTGTACTTGCCGGCACAAAGGAACTTTTGCGTTGTCATCTTGATATCAGGTACAATACTTTGTGTTTTACGTGTTATTATAGTTTGTTTGCGTACTGTTGTTTTTACCAACTATTCCATTGTTCACTTTTAATACGGCTACTAATGCCAGTGACCTTTGTACGTAAACATAACCTTACTTTGGTTTAGTGACAGAACTCCTTTACATCTAAATTTCATTTTTCATAATAAACTAATCTTCGCGTAGACTACTGTGCTCGCCTGGAAGAGTCCAAACTCAAACAGGCTTTGAGCGAATTACAGGCGTCAAAGGAGCTCTGTGACCAACTGAATAAGGAAATGGATGACAATGAGAAGGTGCTTTTCGATGCCCATGATAATAATAGGAAGTTAAAAATAGAAATGGCTCAGATATATAATCAATACACTGATGCCATCGAAGAACGCGACAGGCTTCAGCTTGTTGTGGACGGATCCAGCCAGTGTAGCATAGAGTATGAACAAGCTCTTAGTCATAAACATTTATTACAACAACAGCTACATGAAGCAAAAAGTCAAATTTCGGAACTTCAGACCATAAACTCAAATATCACCGCCTCGCTGAATCAGAGTCTATTCGATGAGTTGATGCCTGTTGCCCCCTCAATGGTTTCGGCCATTAATCCCTCCTACACTATAGATTTGACAGATCATAATAATTCAAAGTCATGTAACTCATTGAGGGTACTAATAAACTTAAAAAATACATAACAATCAATAAATACATTGTTAAAACAAAAACGCTGGTTAAAAAACATTAGTTCTTTATTAAAAATGTTAAACTTAATAGAGAAAGGCTAAATTTACTAAAACAATTGGATATGTATTCTTATAATTTGGAACAAAGTACTAGGAAGTACAAAATTGACACAGAGTTCTTGCAATCTGAACTAGACTATTTACAGGAGAAACTTAGTTCAATGACCATTAAATATAATACCTCAGAAGAGCTCATGAGGGATTAAATGGTCCGTGTAAGCCCACATCAAGTGGTTGCATTTTGGCTGTTGTGTGTGGGTGCAGAGTAAGAACACAGACCCCAGACATTTTGGCCAAATCTAAAGCATCAATACTTAAGTGGGATTCGTGATTGTCCATGATTAATAATGCGGGGTTTTCTGGAGAGGCGCATGTATGTTTTATAAAGTGCTTCATGACTTGGACAAATAGCTCTGTGTTCATCCACCCACGCGGGGTAGCAAGCCCAAGGGACCCTGGAGGTGCGCCGGTCAACATAAAATCCTTGTAATTTTTCCTCGGGAAAACAAGAACCGGAGGTAAAGCTTGCCCTGACGCGCATACAATCGCACAAGTTGTAACCAAAGTCCCTTTCTCACCACTAGTAACCTTGCCTAGATTGTGGCGTCCTTTGGGAGCCATGACTTTTTGTGGTTTTTGAACAGTTGTGGTTGCTGTTTCATCTAAATTGTACACTCTACAACCATTGCCGAAAGATGGGTGACGATCCATAGCATTTTTCAGATTGTTAAAAAAAGTATTGACGGTTTCTCTACTGAAGGCAGTAGCCCGCGCCAAACTGCAAGCCTCAGGCTTTTTTAGTGATAAATCTGGATGCCTAGACCTAAAAGATCTAAGCCACTAAATGCCTGCCATTTTTTCAGACCTCCAACTGACAGGAAATTTAATATTATTTATATGAGCCATCTGGTACGCAACGCTGCGAACGTCTTTACTAGAAAGACCATAAAATTTTGACGCGCATTCTTTGATGTACTGTTTAAGATGAGCTTCTTGGTCTTCTGTAAATACTCTATTAACATTATAGTTTGGAATTAACCTTTGATTCTTCAAATCCGTGTCACTGACATTTTTATTATTTTTAACATACCGGAATAGTGTGGGGTAATGAACACTGCATTCACTAGCAGCTTTTCTTAGACTCCATCCCTGCCTTATAAGCTGAATAGCTTTAAGCATGTTAGCTGCCGAATAATCTCCTTTTTTTCTTATAATAGCTTTACTACGTGCTATCTGAAAAATAATAAATAAAATAACTACAAAGTAGGTAGTTACTGTAGATAGCCAATAAAAAGCTTTAAGAAAGTTGCTTGTGTTTAGAAAAATTATCGTTATTGTTATTTTCCACATGGCCTACAATGAAACAAGATAGTACACAATGACACACTGTTTCATTGTATACAACATACTTTTCTTTCATTGTAAACCAACAAGGTATTTTTTTATAACATAAATAAAAATTGCAACAAAGAGTGAACTATTTTCATACAGATTTAAGTCAAAAGACACTTTGAAACGTACAGAATGCAACGTAATATTGAACAATACGAAATTATCTTCTATAATTTGCTAAAAAATCACCAAATTTGACCAAAAATTCTTACTTTTTCGCAGCAATATTCGTTATGCGTCACTACAGACGACCTCTTCCACGCGGCGCGCTCGCAAACTGGGCGTGTGCGGGAGGAGCCTGAGAAAGTCCTTTCTTGCTATCCTGCTCTATCTGGCAACGTCGCATTTTAGAAATATCGCAAAGTTTCATTGTGTACGATTGTTTCAATGTTGGACAGGTGACCCTACGTGTAGTGCTTCTTGATTTTCAGGTGGAACCTGCTCACTGCATTTGAACCTACAGTTGCATACAACTGGTGTAAATACTTTAGCCAGGACAATATTACCTCGTAGGTTGCAATATTCTTGGCCTGCAGTTCTTTTTCGCTTCCTTATATTCTTTGCCCATTTGTCGAAATTTCGAACTCTTTTTCTTCCTCTGACAGGTTCATCGGAATCTGTATGATTTATTTCCCCCAAGTTACCTATAGGACCCTCTGGATCTCTTCTTTCTTCATTATCTGTAAAGAATGGCATAAGCTGTAACCCAAGCCCAAGCCAGACTCAAACATGAAGCAAAAACGCCACAAACGAGTATTTGCTTATAAAAATAGGTTATATTATGAAAGTAATTTATTATTGTATAGCCTTCTTCGTGCTAATTGTTAATAAAAGAACATAAGTGTAATTCAAGCAACAATTTTTGAAAAAAGTATGATACTGAAATCGAACTGCAAAACTGCAAACAAAATAAAAGTAAAATCTCTCCAGCCTTTAATATTCGAAAACAATACATACCTACCTTCACTGTCTTCTAATTCTGTGGAACTTTCTACATTTTGCTCTGGATGGTAAGAAGAATGATCACTTGAAATATTTTCAATTACTGAAGTCGATGAAGATGGCGGCGGCGAAGATAGCAATGCCATATTCACTATTCTTTTAGCTCTGTTTCTGTTATCCATTGCTTACATAACCTTTCAATTAAAATGTTTAATAAAACAAAAGATAATCGCAAGCGCATGTGACTAAAACGAAATCAATATGATAAGTAACGTCAATTGATTTTGATTTTGTTGACGTGACTGTGTTTGTGTGGCCAGTTTAAAAATATTCAGTGTTTTTGTAAAAATGTCAAACCATATTTTTTGTTTAAGTATATAATCATATATATTACATAAAAATTACGTAAATGATTTATGTATACGCAAATAATTTATATTTCTTTATTGCATTTAGATCAGTTTGGATTTCCATAAACGCCAGCAACTTGCGACCACAGTGATCTAAATGCGCCTCATTACTTAGATCAGTCTGGCATGTCTCCATTTTGCAAATCGCACAATTCTATAGTAAGATGTTGTGATTTCTCAAGGAACAAATTCTGGGAAGCCAGTATGGCCTGAAAGAATTATGATTTTTCCTTGCAATTGTGTAAAAGAACCATTTTTGCCAAAAATGTCACTTAGATCACTCTGGTAGCATCGTCTATGTGATCAACGTTTGCAAGGTAGGGAACCAAAATTTAGCTTGCATGTCGCTTACTGCATCTTAGTTTTTTTCAGGATGTTTCTCATTTGTTTTTTTATTTACAGATTAACCTTCGTGTTTGCTTTCACTGAAACAAGAAATTTGGATTTTAAATCCATTATGGTGATATACGTCGATATTGACAAATTACTTACATACGAAGACTTCGTCAGGTTCTCTAAGTATGATTTGACGTGGCCTTGGGCGGAGACTCATTTTGTCTTCACCCAGAACTGTTCCAGATGTGGGAAAAATAATGTAGGTACTAATAGACCTCTGCATTTTATAATTATTAATATGCATCGTCCACATTTTAGGGCATTTTTGAAGAGTTCTTTGTTCTGGTGTAATTTTTGTTCCACAAGTGTTTATGATCATTATCTTATTGATTAATGTGTCCACTGTTATAATTAAAATTATATTTTAAAGCTACAGATCTCAGTATGTAACTATAAGTTATCCGATGTAGTTAGATATTTAAATCCAAAAATTGTTATGGTCTAAGGACCGGAATTGATTGTGTTGTTTAAGATTGTTTGTTATGTATGATTCTTAATTAATATTAATGATAAACGAATCACGAAGACTGATATAAGTGCCATAAAAAAACATAAAATGATTTCATAATCTTGATAGTAAATAATTTACCTTTAATAATTAATAATAAAAATGTGATGCCTTTTTTTTTTTTTTTCAGCATGGGACATCATCAAATGACTTCTCCCGCTCTGGGCGGAGCGGGAGGGCGTGTCAGACTTTTTCTGACTAAAACCCACCCGTGTTCCATCAGTTGCCCGTGTGCCAGTGTCACGGTATCTCTTTCGAACTATCACGCGACCCCGGCAGGCATCGGTCCTAGTAGACCCCTACACTGCTGCTGACATCTCTTTGAGGCGCGCGTGGAACACTGCGCGCCGTCGACCCGAGCTTGTTCCTTACCGGGCGGCGAGCTACCCATTGCTCGCCACCCGCAAGCTCGTGCCTACGGTGGTCGGGAGTCCGCTATTGACTCCCGACGCCCGGGGCGTCTCCTCCTGCGGCGGCTAGGGACATGAGGGCGCAGAGACTGCCACTCCCTCACGCGCCCCGCCTCCTCCTTCGCGAGCATTACTGCTTCGCAGAAGGAGGTGACGGCTTCCCATTCCCTCTCGCTCCGTACCATGGCTCGGACCAGGGCCGGACGCGAGAGGTCGCCGCCGCCGAAAATGTGATGCCTTAGGCAAGACCTGATTGTGACAATTTTGTTAAGACTTCAATAATGTTAATGTTATACATATGATTATATGTATTAATTATGCCTGTGATATATGTAATTATTATATGTAATTATGATGTGTTTAATATTGAATTATGGAATTTAGTAAATGATTTTTATTATAACCTTATTTTTGTATAAGTCAAACACTAATTTGACTCAGCTGTCACTTTTGAATCATAGTTGTTTGTTAATGGGTATATAAGGCCGGAGCGACAGTGAAACAGTCAGTTGCTTGTTGGATTTCCAGTTGGTTAGTTCTAGTGCTATTGTTGTGTGGCAAGGATCGACCAGAGGTCACGTAAGTTAAGTAATTGATATTATATCCTAATTATTGCCTATTAGGGCGTATTTTTATTTTTTTTGTACTTTGCATTTTTTCACGTGTCACCTCAGTTGTGCATTTTCTTTTTTGTGATGATTATTAATATTCATGATGTGAATAAAAAATTAAGAATAGTGTTTATTTTTGTTTTAAAATATGGTTTTTATTTTGAGGTTTTCTTTAAATTGTATTTTTTATGATTTTCGGAAAGTACTCGTAAGTATGAAAATGTGATGTAACTCACTAAACGTAGTGGTTTAATCCTTACATTAACATAAATGTTGCCGCCAAAACTTTGAATTTTTACTGTCTCCAAAAGCAATTGTATATTTCTGAACGTTCAAAATGCCTTACACGGAAATATCAACCGTAAATATTGCATTTTAAGAGTTTATTTCTCGTAACTCAAAATGGATCTAAGTGGAAAATTCCTACTGAGTTACGTTAATTTTAACCATGTTTTTTATTGCATACCGGATGTAAATATATTTTTCGATTTGGCAACATCAACTCAAAGTGTTATAACTGTCAGCCATTGTGTATACCGCGACAAGAAGCTAATATGTGTGGATGTTAGTTCGGTGCGGTTAAATTTTCCACTGATTAACGGGAATATTCAAGGCAAATTCAAGGTAAGAATAATTACTTATGTATTTTTGTGTCATTTTTTAGAAAGATCAAGGTTTATACTCTAAATTTAAAACAAAGTTTATGCAAAGCCAAAAATAATAACCTAAGAAATCATTTATAGCTTCGCACTGGAGCAATTCGGAGTTGTAATTTTATCGTGAAATAATAAAATTATATGATAGTTGCATAAACGTAGTGTACCGCTTTAGGCTCACATAGCGGGCATTCCCCGTTTTTCTTATTTTAAGCATTTTTGTACCCGTCGTAACTTCTAAACGAAAGGTCCGATTTGAATAATTTAAAACAAACTGTACATGTACATGATCATCCTTGACTGTGATTTTATGTAAGTATCAACAATAGTTTTTGCAACGCACGTCAATCAATTTTTTTATAAAAATCATCATAAGGACCCATAAACAAGTGAATGTAAAATAGAATACGGTAAAAATGTTATAAAAGTAAATTCAAATATAGCATATTAGAAAATTGGGAGGCTTTTGCCCAGATGTCCGATAGGCGAGTGTAGAAGCTTCAGGAGGTAGTTAGGTATCTTATTTTTATGATTTTATATTGAGGTATAAAATAATCAAAATAAGCTACCTAACTACCTCCTGAAGCGATATTAAAATATTATTTTGTTTTAGGATACGTAAAGTACGATATATAAAAATGCCTTTGACACCTGCGGAACGTATGAGGAAATATAGGGAAAAATTAAAAAATGATCCTGAAAAATATGAGGCTAAGAAAAAGAAACATGCAGAATATGTTAAGTTCAAAAATAAGAAAATAAGTGAATTATCGGATAAAGAGAAAGAAATAAAACGAAAACTGTGGAGAGAACAAAAACGCCACCAAAAACAAAACAAAGAAGACCTTCGAGCAAAAGAGACTGTAAATGAAGAAATAATAACACGCAGTAAAGCTATAAAAGAAGAAACTTCGACAACGAAACGCTGTAATAATGCTGCAGTTAAAAAGTGCAATGCGGCGGTGAAACGGATACGTGCATTGACAAAGATAGTGAACAGATATAAACAAAGACTGCACAGGCAAAAAAAAGAGACCGATGAAAAGATTTATAAATTAGAAGATAGTTTATAAATAGTCAAAGCAAGAAACGAATTCATGGAAAGTACCTTAAAGGCCACTTACGCCAAATGTCAATCACAAAATGAGAATAAAGTTTTCAAAGAGATGGTAGTAAGCGATGAAGTACAAGCTGCTAGAAAGAAAACTTACGTGGCTAATATATTGGGACTTCAGGGGAAAATAAGATTAACTCAAAGGAGGCAGAAGGACGACAGTATTATGAAAGAAATTGTGAGATTTTATGTCAGAGATGATATAACTCGAATAACAGCAGGGAAAAGGGAATGTCAGACACTTGGCAAAACTACAAAACAAATACGCTATCTAACTGATACGTTATTTAATTTATAGAAGATATACAGAGAAGAAGGAGGGAAACGGAGTTTTTCTACATTTTACAAATATAAACCCTTTTATTTATTGTTACCCCAAACATTCAAAACAGAGAAACCTGTTTATGCATAAAGCACAAAAACACTGAAATGATGTTGTATGCATTAAAGAAAAACAAAGTCTTTTTTTATCCACGTATGAGCGACGTCTTAAAAGAATTGTGCTGTGATTTAATATCAGAAGAATGTGTGATGGGTAATTGTCCAAAGTGTAATGGACGTAAATTGAACTACAGTTTAGAGCCAGATAAAGCAGAGTCACAAACTGAGTGGTATCAATGGGAGAGAGTGAACCACGAATACCAGAAAACTGAAAAAGGTATAAAAAAAGCTGTTGTAACCGAAAATACTGCAAAATTGAGAAAGAGCGGGACCATAGCTGAACTCATTGATATATTCGAGAAAAATATTCCTGTTTTTAAGAAACATTATTTCATTTGGTTATATCAACATAGACAGTATCAAATCTGCATACAGAACTTAAAACCGAACGAAATATTAATTGTTTGCGATTTTTCGGAAAATTTTCTTTGTAAGCTCTCTGAAGAAATCCAGGCAACACATTTTGGAGCGTCGAATAATCAAATAACCCTTCACACTGGAATGGTTTACATGGGGAACAAAGAAGCAGTCTTTTTGTACTACTAGCTTCTGCCCGCGACTTCGTCCGCGTCAAATTTTTGCTCCCCTTACCCTTCCCGTCGCATCGATTTGCCTGCTAGTTTTCGTCCATTTTCGCTCCTTGAGTTATAGTGAGTCAACCTTAAAAGATAGACATATGCTCTTGGGACTTTTTTTTTGAACTTTTTAAAAATAACAATCCCGTCATACATGATTTTTGCGTTACTTTAACCGTTTACGCAGCGCACGCAACGGAAACTCTCAGAAGGAATAAATTTTCCCCGTTTTTGCAACATTTTTCATTACTGTTCCGCTCCTCTGAGGTGTAGCGTGATGTTATATAGCCTATAGCCTCCCTCGATAAATAGGCTACCTAACACAAAAAGAATTTTTCAATTCGGACCGGATTCGATTCGGAGATTAGCGCGTTCAATCAAACAAACAAACTCTTCAGCTTTATAATATTAGTATAGATAATTAGTTGACCCAGCGAACTTCGTATCGCCTCAGATTCAATAAATGTTGTTATAAACGTACCAAGTTTGACAACCTGGTACGCGGTGGTGATCTGGTAAGCGTTTTCTAGCTGACACTCATATGTTAGGTTAGCTCCTACCCAGTTATGATGACCTGGTACTTCGAAGGCATAAAGCGTTTTCTAGCTGACACTCCTTTGTTTGGTAAGCTCCTGTCAAGTTATGATAACCTGGTACTTCGAAGGCAACGTTTTTGTCATAGTACCACGTTTTATAGTGACTTGTATTCTCTTTGACGTTTTATGTGACGTCTCACCGGAACGCGGTCGTAAAAAGGGGAAAAAAAAAAAAAAAAAAAAAACGGGATAAAAAGTATCCTATGTCCTTCTCCTGGCTCTAAACTACCTCCCTGCCAATTTTCAGCTAAATCGGTTCAGCCGTTCTTGAGTTATAAGTGAAGTAACTAACACGACTTTCTTTTATATATATAGATTTCCGATAGTAACTCTCATGAGCCTTCAGCAATTTGGGCTCATTTAATACCAGTGCTGAGATATGTAAAAGAAATTATATCTGAGACAAAGGTAGTCCATGTATATTCTGATGGACCCACGTCTCAGTGTAGACAAAAAAAGAACTTTTTTCTTTTAAATTTACTTACTAAACGGATGGGATTTGAATATTCTACCTGGTCTTTCACTGAAGCGGGCCACGGAAAAGGGGTGGCAGACGGAATTGGTGTATCTACAAAAAGAGCTTTAGATCGTCAAGTGGCTTTTGGTAAAGACGTGACAAACGCCTCAGACGCTTATGATATACTGAATAATTGTATGGTATCTGTGAAATGCTGGCTGGTATCAAATTCCGATATTGAAAATATAACTAAAATTGTTCCTGACAATCTAACTCCCTTAATTGGTACTATGCAAATACACCAAATTGTTTCCAGTTCTGTAGGGCAAATTCAATACAGGCATTTGTCTTGCTTTTGCAGAGTCAAAAGAGGCCTCTGCAATTGTTACAACTTGAAAACCCACATCTTTAAAGAAAAGGTTGGGAAAAAAATGAAGGAAAATAGAACAGACGAAGTTGATTTGAACGTAACGAACGAATATGATTCTGCAATTGTGATTCCATTAATCGAAAACGAATTGAAACTATTGACTGATCTACAAAACATTCAAAATGAGCCTCAACAACAAAAAGTGAGTTCTAGTTTTCCAGATAAACAAGATTCAAAACAATGTTTCCATGAAGAACAGGTATTATTTTACACACAAAAACTCTTGTGTTATTACACAAAAACTATTCAGCTCTACCTATATTTAATATTTTCCAGATTGATGAGGACATTGAAAAAGACCGCCTAAAAAAGCGACCATTAATGGAAATTGATGTCAACATCCAAGATAGTACGGATTTAAATATCGAGCCCATGCCTATATCTGTTGTGAACAAAGTAAACCAGCCAAATGTTGAAATTGAAACGATTGAATTAAGCGAAGACAACACTCAACAAAAAGTTAGTAGAAGATAATTTTTCACATACTCAAAGTGAACTAAAAAAACTATTTTCAATTAATAAAGTATAACATATACATACATTATTTAGTTGTACTGTACCTACTTAACCTCTCGCATGTTTTCAATAAAAAAACAGCGGGAATTGAAATGTATTTTACATGATGCACATGGTGTATCATAAACAGTTAGGCATTGAAATAACATGATGCACACGTGTGCATCATAAACACGCGAGGGGTTAAATATTGTATCAATTTCATTTCAGGTCGAAAGCGAACACATTGAAAACGATATTTTTACAAAACTATCATCAAATATAATGGAAATTAATGACGACAATAGCAGGCTAACTAAAAAAGTCAAATTTGACATAAGTTCAAAGGCAAAAGGCAAATTTCAGTCTATTAGAACAGTAGTCTCACGTTCTATAACATGCCATAAATGTATAGAACAAAATCCGTTTCAATCTTCTAGAAAATATATGTGCTGTTCAGCCTGGTACTGCAGGCAATGTGCTGGGATGGAAGCAAATCATTACAGTTACGATGACTACATTTGTGACAAATGTTTAGGCGACTAGTTTTTTCTTAATTATTTGTTTTGGATAATGATTATACTGCTATACTGCTCCAAATAGATATTTATGTTTTTTTATAGGCTTGTACTTTTTTTTTTTTTTCAGGATGGGAAATCATCAAATGACTTCTCCCGCTCTGGGCGGAGCGGGAGGGCGTGTCAGACTTTTACTGACTAAAACCCACCCGTGTTCCATCAGTTGCCCATGTGCCAGGGTCACGGTATCTCTTTCGAACAATCACGTGACCCCGGCAATAGGCTTGTACTTAGAATAGCTTCCTGTCAAACAGAACAATATTAAGTAAAAAGTGTTTCTTGTGAGCAAAGCTTTACTTGTTCCATTTAGTTATTTGGTAATTCCATTGAGTGATGTCTACCAAATCTAGTGGTAAGAAATTAAAGATATTTCATTAAGTTCCTTAATTGATGTGCCATTTTGTTACCTAATAAATATACATTTTCCTTTATTTTACATTGTGTTAGATTTTATTGTCTAATTTGACTTATAATACGTTACTAGCAAAAAGAAAGTGTAGGTTTATGACCAAACTGTAACTCAAAGGAGAGAATTTAGAGATTTTCATTGTTTGTGTTTAAATGTTTAATCTATAATAGATAATTGTAGTATTGACTGATTATGTTCCAAATAAATGTTATTTTATAATTACTGGCCTATTTAATTTATACAAATTATAATATATTAATTTTTCGTAACTCAATGGAGCCTTTTATCAGGACTAGCGCATTAGACTACTTTTTATTTAAAAAGATATGGTATTAACTTTAAAAACATGTAAATATTCAGTTAATACATATATTAATGATTAGAAAATCAAAATCATGAAGTATTTTATTGCAGTTTTATATTTATGAACTATGGTACAAGGAAATAAAAATACGCCCATTATGACAATGTTGTTGTACTGTTTATAGTGTTGCCAATATTGCTAATGTTTTAAATCATATAAATGGAATATTCATATTCTTTTCCTAGAGATTATTGTTATATTTTGATTATATTGATATTATTCTGAGTTCTCTGGACAATGGTCCAAGAGATAGAATTAATGTATTTAAGATAATGATAATGTATGGCAATGTAAGAAATGTGTTGATATAATACTTCAATACTGTTTCCATGGAGTTTCTTGTCCTTCTTCTCCATGAAGACCTAGTTTTGGAACGGACGACTAGCTTTCTGAATAATTGCTGACAAGCCTAATTGAAATAAATGTTTAGTCTTGTCTTTCTGTGCTTTACTTATTGAAACCCTTTCCTATACACAGTAGTATATATATATATACACTTATAGTTATATACTGTTTAATATAACACCTGCGTACTTTTTTTCGCCATGTAAACGCACCATTTCCCTTTTTAGGTATTCAGTTGTGTGACTGTCCCTATATTACGGGGCTGAAATTAAGTAAGTAAGAAGTAAGTAAATTTTATTTGTTTAAACATGGTGTACATACATTGCATGCAAGATAATAAGGAAATACATAAAGGATCAGACATGTTCAGCCACATATCGTGGCGTACAAATTGGTAGGAAGAGATGGTGCATAACCGTTATAATATTCATCAAAATTACATTTCTAAATTATTCATTAAAGATACCTAATATTTATATTACAATTCAATGTCAAAGTAGTGATTTAATTCTTGATTATTTGAGTAATTTTACATTTAATGACCTTCAAATTACTCTCTCAAATGGAAAATGATTCTTTAGTATAATATTTGCGGCCTTTTCCCTAAAAACGTATCAATAAATTTGAAAATGAAGATAATTATGACAGTTGAAGTAACGGAAGTCACATACTGAACATATTATGTACTTTTAATAAGCTAAGATACAAAAATTGGAAATGGTGAGTATTTTTTTAAATTACATGAGCATTTAAGTCATTAATTAAAAAATATGTAAAAATTCTTATAATTTACACCGTTTTTTCAGCCACTGAATATAGTCACACAACTGATATAAATTTGCGAGACATTCCGATATGTTCTAATATTTTTACAGTATTTCCGTTTTAAACCCATAATATTTTATTTTTCGCTGTAGGATATTCAATTTCCGTTCTAAAGAGACCAAAGACAAAAAATAAAAGAGAAAGAGAAAATATAATATTATCAAAAAAGGATCATATTTCAAGGTGGGGGTACATTTTTGTGAAAATGCCCTTTTGCACTTGTGAATGATACAAACGTTATTTATTTTTTACCTTTTTGTTTTTGCGAACGAAATACTTGTTGCAAATCGGTTATTTGTGTTTCAACAGTTCGGGAATAAGTATTTACGAGCGATGTTCACACAAAAACTAATCATATTATTATTAACACTGTTGTTTTGTACTGTCATACTTTTCACTGTGTTATTTTCACTTTTGTAACAATTTCGCACATTGTTACTATTACAGTCCGTGCGTCTTAGTTATATTGTCGGTTTGAATCACTTTTTACTTGGAAATAAACACTTACAGGCTCTGCCTAGTTTGGGATCAGACAACGTTGTGTTGGTTGTCCTGAGAGAGATATTTATAATTATTTATTGTACGATCCAACCGTACAATTCTTATGTTTTTTTATGTCAAATAAGCAGTTTTGTACCGCGTGCGCAAGTTAAGACAGTTAACGTTCGGTCTTCGCCGCGAGTACTCATATCATAATCAAGTAGCAGTTTGATATCCTAAAATCATCTTATCATTACTGATCAATGTATCAATTAGCTATAACATTATATCAATAAAATCATTATAATAAACTATCACATCTATCATTTACTGTTGTCCCCTACAACAATTTGGTCCTTCGAGCCGGATAGTCGACCCCAGTATGATTGAATGGTCGCGACGGATTACTTCTTGACTCAGGTAAGTCTCCCATTATTTGTGTATTTTTTACAGGATTATGCCTTCTGCACGTGACACAGTTATGTATGCGTTTTTTGACAGCACGGTTACCGCCAATAATCCAAAACTTCTGTCTTACCCACGCCAGTGTTAGGCGAGCTCCACCGTGGAAGGTCATCTGATGGCCTTGATCAATCAGTCGATCGGTAAGTAATCCGCTGTGTGGAATGATAAAAGGATGTTGCATGTTTTTGCTTATCCTTGCATTGCTTATCCTGCCACCAACCCTCAGCAATCCGTTTTCGTCTAGATACGGATTTAGGTTAAGTAGCTTGCTTTTAGAGTCTACATTGCTATGATTTTGAAGGCTTTTGATCTCCTCCGTAAACTCACGTTGCTGTACATGCTTGATTAAAATATGCTCCGCTCTTCTTAACTCAGTGATTGTAAGAAAAGTCGGCTTTGATCGCGATTTAGATGATAAACGTAATATCCTCGCAAGTATACGAGTTGATTTTGCAAAGCTGCTATACTTGCTCAGTATTGTGTCGATGACGTCATATGATTGTTTTTGCGAGGAGGTGACTTGTTGTGTTGTGGCGAGTAGGCAAGTGAACTCGCACACTAGAACGCAGCACCAAAATCACGCCACCTTTGTAAGCCCCGCCTCTAAGATAAGGATTTCAAGTATGTGTGCGTAGCGATCCTTTGTCTAGCATGATGACGCGCGCATATAGGCCGCTTACAACGGTGACGCAATTTGTTTACTCGTTAGTATAAATACTGTGTCCCGATCGTGTTCAAAAACACTTCGCTTTGATCAACTGCTTTGTAAATACATACGTTTTGTAACCATAATTAATATATTCCATCATTACGCTTATTCGCCTTTCATTATATTTTGCTTATCTACTTGCTAGTGCTCGCACAGTAAGTGAGTTAGTATAGCGCATTTCATCGCGTACGCATACCCACTTCATTGGTGACCCCGAAACCGTTGCTTGAGGAGAATATGGAGCCTAGTGAGAAGACCGAGACAAGCAAGGACAGAGACGTGTTCCAAGAAACTTGCCGCGTTGGAGTAAGGACGCCAACGTTCAACCCTGGTGATCCGGTACTATGGTTCGCGCAATTGGAAGGGCAGTTTGCGTTAACTAATATAACGACGGACACCACAAAATTCTACTTCGTCCTGTCACAACTGGAACCACAGCATACTGCGGAGGTTAGAGACCTGATCGTTACTCCACCGGCAACCGGCAAATATGAGAAGCTGAAGGCAGAGCTTATCAAGAGGCTGTCTGCGTCACAAGAGCGGAGGATAAAGCAGCTTATAATGCACGAGGAACTCGGCGACAGAAAACCATCGCAATTCCTGCGCCACTTGCAACATTTGGCCGGACCGACTGTTCCAGAGGAATTTATCCGAACAATCTGGTCAAGTCGCCTTCCCACCAACCTACAAACCATAGTCGCATCGCAGACCACCATGTCCTTGGAAGACGTGGCCGAATTAGCAGATCGTATCAACGATATCGTTCCAGCAACGGGGCAAGTAGCAAGTACCAGTACTCGCCCGCCAGCAACGACTGACCCGCATAATTCCGCTATGGACACGCTGACCAAAACCGTAGCGGAATTAAGCCGTAGATTGGATACCATGAGCATGGAACTGCGCAGTCGTCGTCGGTCGCAGTCGCGTAGATCAAGGAATGGTTCATCACACCGTTCCCGCGCTCGTTCCAGTTCCAGACCCCGAGATCACCCGCAGTGCTGGTATCATTACCGATTTGGTGACAGGGCACGGAAATGTACGCAGCCATGCAACTATAGCAAGCAACAGGAAAACGCCAGAGGCAGCCATTAGTGGCGGTACAAGACTGCCTAGCCGTAACAAGCCGCCTGTTCATCACGGATCGCAGAACGAAGATACAATACCTTGTAGATACGGGTTCAGACCTGTGTGTATTCCCGCGATCCGCTGTTCGGGAGCCACGCTGTAAAACCAAATATGAGTTGTTCGCAGCAAATGGAACAATCATAGCCACTTACGGTTACCTGCCACTCACTCTGGATTTGGGTCTGCGTCGAGCTTTCACATGGCAGTTCATAGTAGCAGACGTTTCAAAGCCTATAATCGGCATCGACTTCCTTGGTTATTACAACCTACTTGTTGACTGCCGTAACCAACGGTTAATCGACAATGTCACAGCACTAACGGCCGCAGCGACATTTCAAAAAGCAACCGAGGCCATATCGTCAGTCCGCACAACCACAGATGGCACAGATTACCAACAGCTGTTGAGAGAATATCCAGATCTCACACGCCCAGCTGGCAGACCTGGTATCACAAAACACAGCACAGTGCACCACATTCGCACTACGCCAGGTCCACCCGTATACAGTCGCCCTCGCCGCCTTGACCCTGAGCGATTGAAAATAGCCAAACAAGAGTTCGAGGAAATGCTACAACAAGGAACAGCACGCAGATCCGAGAGCGCATGGTCGTCACCGCTTCACCTAGCACGCAAGAAGAACGATGGCTGGAGGCCGTGCGGAGACTACAGGTCTTTGAATGCACGCACAATTCCAGACCGCTATCCAGTTCGGCATGTGCACGACTTTGTGCACCAGTTGGTAGGGTGCACAGTCTACTCCACTGTCGATTTAGTTAAGGCCTACAACCAAATTCCAGTAGCAGAAGAAGACATTTCCAAGACCGCCATAACGACACCGTTTGGATTATTTGAATTTCCGTTCATGACGTTCGGACTTCGCAACGCTGCACAAACTTTTCAGCGGTTTATGGACGAAGTACTCCGGGGCTTAGACTTCTGTTACACCTACCTGGATGACATCTTAATCTCCAGCAGCACCATCGTCCAGCATCAACAGCACCTCAAGCAACTTTTTGAGAGGTTGTCTGAGTATGGAGTGCTGATAAATACAAGCAAATGCACATTCGGACAAGCAAAAGTGAATTTCCTGGGCCACGAGGTTTCAGCAGCAGGAATTAAGCCTCTAGACACAAAGGTCCAAGCAATCCAGGACTTCCCGGTGCCCAAAAACATCAAGGAGCTTAGAAGATTTCTCGGAATGATAAACTTCTATCGGAAATTCCTACCAGCAGCAGCTTCCATGCAGGCACCGTTAAACAAATTTCTAACGGGCCTCAAAATGAAGGGATCACAGCCAATAGAAATGGCACCAGAGCACCTGGAGGCTTTCAACAGATGTAAGCAAAGTCTATCAGAAGCCACACTGCTAGTTCATCCAGACTCAACAGCAGAACTCGCCGTACAGACAGACGCCTCTAATACGGCAATCGGTGCTGTATTACAACAAAAGCAGGGTAAAGAATGGCAACCCTTGGCATTCTTCTCCAGGAAACTGAGCCCTGCCCAGACAAAGTACAGCCCATATGACCGCGAACTCTTAGCCATATACGAGGCCATACGGCACTTCAAGTTCATGGTGGAAGCGAGGACATTCACAGTTTTGACTGATCACAAACCTCTAACATTCGCATTCAGCAAACCACGTCAAAACTGCTCCCCACGTCAGTTCAGATATTTAGATTTTATCAGCCAGTACACAACAGACATTAAGTTCGTGGCTGGCAAAGACAACGTGGTAGCAGATACGTTGTCACGCATTAACGAAATCAATTCGCCCATCGATTACCAGTCCCTGGCCAGAGAACAGGAAACCGATACGGAACTCCAAGATCTCATACAAAATGGCTCCAGTCTGAAACTGAAGAAAATCAGACTGCCAGAAGCAGGAGTAGAAGTATACTGCGACACCGCATCGGGCACACGCCCGTATCTCACCAAACGTTTTCGCAAACCAGCATTCGATATACTTCACGGCTTGAGCCACCCTGGTCGTAAAGCAACAGTCCGTTTGGTGACCGATAGGTATGTATGGCCTGGCATAAGAAAGGACTGTCGACAATGGGCCAAGGAATGTGAAGCATGCCAACGAAGCAAAGTGTCCAGACATACGTCAGCACCTTTGACAGCTTTCCAAACGCCGTCAGCTCGGTTCCGACACATCCACATGGACATAGTTGGCCCATTACCACTATGTTCAGGCTACAAATACTGCCTCACCGTGGTCGACCGCGTGACGCGTTGGCCTGAAGCTTACCCACTGCAAGATATTACAGCGGAGACCTGTGCAGCCGCTTTAACGTCAGGGTGGATTGCACGGTTCGGCAGCCCCGAGCACATCACAACCGATCGGGGCAGGCAATTCGAGTCCCGCACCTTTAAGGAACTCGCTACCTTAATCGGAGCATCCCATCACCCAACTACAGCATACCATCCCGCAGCAAATGGCCTGGTGGAAAGGCTACACCGCCAGCTGAAAGCCGCCATCACCTGTCATGCCAAGTCAAACTGGTCCGAGGTGTTGCCTTGGGTCCTACTGGGCATTCGCAGCGCTTATAAGGAAGACCTGCAAGCATCCGCGGCAGAGCTGGTGTATGGCGAACCACTCCGTCTGCCAGGACAATTCTTCACGTCCAGTCCTGAAGAGACAGTCGATATGACCAGCCTGATCAGCAGACTCCGATCACACATGGGCAGGCTAACACCACAACCTACTTCCTGGCACACTAGTTCCACTCGACCGTTCTATGTGCCCAAGGACCTAAACACAGCTACCCATGTTTTCTTGAGGCAAGGACCTGCACGAAGGTCGCTGGAAGCTCCATATTTAGGACCGTACAAGGTCCTGCATCGAGACCAGAAAACTTTCGACCTCGAGGTGAAGGGAAAAAGGCAAAAAGTCACACTTGACCGATTAAAGCCAGCATACTTGACCAATGACCAACCTGTCATGACGTCACAACAGCAACTTCCAGAAGACCAGGTCACTGTCAGGAAGACGAGAAGTGGGCGCACAGTCAGATTCCCCAACTACTATCGTCCGTAGCCAAGCTACGACTCACCAGGGGAGTGGTGTGGCGAGTAGGCAAGTGAACTCGCACACTAGAACGCAGCACCAAAATCACGCCACCTTTGTAAGCCCCGCCTCTAAGATAAGGATTTCAAGTATGTGTGCGTAGCGATCCTTTGTCTAGCATGATGACGCGCGCATATAGGCCGCTTACAACGGTGACGCAATTTGTTTACTCGTTAGTATAAATACTGTGTCCCGATCGTGTTCAAAAACACTTCGCTTTGATCAACTGCTTTGTAAATACATACGTTTTGTAACCATAATTAATATATTCCATCATTACGCTTATTCGCCTTTCATTATATTTTGCTTATCTACTTGCTAGTGCTCGCACAGTAAGTGAGTTAGTATAGCGCATTTCATCGCGTACGCATACCCACTTCAGTGTGATTACTATTTCTCTCCTTTCTTCGCATGTGTTATAGTTAGGGTGTTCCTTTGCCTGATTTTCATCGAATGAAAGTAACCATGAGGGTCCTTGCCACCAGAGAGTATGCTGCTTAAGTAGTTCTACAGACATGCCTCTACTGGCGCAATCAGCTGGGTTGTCTGCGGACTTAACATAGCGCCAGCTGTTTGATGGTATGATATCGGTTACTTGCTTGACTCTATTGGAAACGAACCGCTTCCAGCGACTTGGGTCACCTTGAAGCCATCCTAGTACGGCAGTTGAGTCCGACCATGCGAAGATTTCTATATCGTGCCCAACCAGACATTGTGTAACTGTGTACATTAACTTTGATAATAGTACGGCTGCACTCAATTCCAATTTTGGCAATGTCATACTTTTGTTTTGTTGGAACAAGGCGCGCCTTTCCAGTTATTAATGATACTGTTGAGTTTTCGTTGGCATCTTCATTTTCGCATATGCAATAAATCACGCAAGCGAATGCTTTTGTTGATGCGTCGCAGAATCCGTGCAGCTTAATAGTGCCGTTCCTCTGACACTGCAGCCATCTCGGTATCTTAAACTCATTGATATGCTGTAAATCTTGTGTCATTAGTGACCATTGCTTAAGAATCTCTGCAGGAACTTGATCGTCCCATTGGAGTTGCAACTGCCAGACTGCTTGGAATAGTAACTTGAGCTTGGTGGTAATTGGAGACAGCCACCCCAAAGGATCGAAGATTTTCGATATGTCTGATAGAAGAGATCTTTTCGTCACTATTTTTGATGATAACACATTGATTTTGCTTTGGAATGTGAATTGATCCTCAGTAGGGTGCCAACGCAACCCGAGAGTCTTGGTGGACTCTTGATGTCGAAAATCAAATACCTATAAAAATCAAATACAAATAAAAATGGCGCTGCTTTTGTACCGTATGTGACGGTCATGAGTTTGTATTCACGAAGAACTTGATCTGGAGAGTCCCGCCATACAATTTTTTGATACTTCAAATCGTCCTTGTGGCAATAAATTTGCCGAAACATTTTTTCCAGGTCAGCTGTATATGCGAATTTATATTGCCTCCATTTTAAAATCAAAGAAAATAAATTTCCTTGTAAATTTGGTCCACTATACATCAAATCGTTCAAACTCAGCCCCGACGATGTTTTCGCCGGAGCGTTGAAAACGACCCGCAAGGCAGTTGTCGTGGAATCCGATTTTATTACACAATGATGTGGTAAGTAGAAGCTGACTTTATTTTTGTCGTAAGTACTTTCTTGCATGTGGCGTAATTCGATGTACTCATGTATGAATGATCGATAGGACGTTTGAATATTGACGTTATTCGAAAACTTCTTTTCAAGTTGATAAAATTGTCCAATAGCCTTGTGTTTGGACTCCCCTAATTTTTCCTCAATGTTTGCCTTCAGAGGTAATCTAATAACGTAACGACCATCTTCTCTTCTTGTCGTATCTGCCTTGTAACGCTGTACGCACTGATGATCTTCTTCTGTTAACTTGGTTTGACTGTCGTCAACAACATCTTCGATTGCCCAGAACCTCTGAATATCATCTATGTTATTTAGGACAACACTACATTGATATGATATTAATTTCCCAGTTACAATCCAGCCAAGGCGTGTTTTCTGTGCCACTACCTGAGAATCGCCTTCCTTGATGAGGCCATCCATAATGATCGATGAGTAAACATCTGCTCCAAGCAGTATGTCGACTGGACGACTGAGGTTATATTCAGGATCCGCTAGATTCACATGCTCTAGAGAAGCCCATGATGGCTTTTGGAATGAGCGATTGGGCAAATTATAAAGTAGAGTTTTCATGATAAGTACCTCCGTGGAAAAAGTGAAGTCTGTGTACACTGCTGATGCATCAATTTGTATAACACCTTTGCAGTTACTTTCCTTGGTACCAACTCCCATTACAACCCCCTTGCATGCTCGTCGAGGAAGCCCCAATCGCTGAGCAGCGTCCTCAGTGATTAGCGATACTTGGGATCCCTGATCTATTAAAGCTCGCATAGGGTAGTATACCCCATTAATCCCCATAACCTTAATTTGAGCTGTTGCTAACAGAGTCTCTGATATCTCTGGATTCGACACGTGTGTGACATTTTTGCGTTCCCTTGAAGTGGAATCGCTAGCGTAAGACTTTGTGTTACCGGAACCCGAGAAGCTCTCATGTAACAAGGTGTTGTGACTACCTTGACATTCCCGACATCTTTTGGCGGAAAAACATGCTTTACCTTTATGATCATAAAGGCAGTTTTTGCATAAGTTCAGTTTATTCACGGTCTTGCGTTTAGAATCCGATGTTGATTCTAAGAAAGTTTTGCAACCGAATAAATGATGATTTTCGCGGCATACTGGACATTTCTATTGCTTTTTAGTCGCAGAATTGTTTGAAATTGATCTATTTGATTTTTGGAAATGTTTCTTGCCGTTGAGCTCTTGGTGAGACTTGATATCTGAGTTCTGTACTTTGCTTGCGCCGTGATGCTTCCAATGATGTGAACTTGTTCTCTAGAAATCCCAAAATTCACTCAATATTGGCAAATCTCGTGGGTTTTTCAGAGAGTCCGTGTAGTCAGAGTGGGTCTGCTGATCCAGTTTCAATGCTAGTACATGAACTATAAATGGGTCCCACGATTCTACGTCAACTCCAAGGTGGTTTTTAACCGCATTCAGACACTCGTTAGTAGTGTCATACATTTTCTTGATTTGTGAAGCTGACTGCTGTTGCATAGTTGGTAATGATAAAAGAATATTGATATAAGAACTGAATATTAACTTAGTGTTATTGTATCTGTGGTTCAATATGTCCCAACAGACCTTATAGTTCTCGGTGCTAATATGCAAGTGCTGGATAAGTCTCTCCGGTTCCCCCCTAAGCTTAGCTTTCAAAAACTGCATTTTCTGTGCGCTGGAGATAGAACGATTGTTGTGTATTGATTCCGTGAATAAGTCTTTAAATGCTACCCATTGAAGATAATTTCCATTAAATGTTGGAATGTCCATTGTTGGGGTACTTTTTTCACGGTGAGAGACAGACCACATCTTACTGTTGATAGATTTCTTGATGTCAAGATAAAGTTGTTCGTATTTGCTGAACAACTCTTCGTATTCTTGATTTTCTTCAAACAACTCGCTATCAATGCTCCAATGTAACGAGTCTATTGTTGACCATCTTGATTGAATAGTCTGCAGATTGTCTTCGAACTCCCATTTCTCAGATATTTTATCTAAATCTATGTTGGCAATGGTACGACAAAATGCTTTAAAATTGCTTTTCTGTTTACCCAGCATCTCTTCCAGCTTACTGCTGTTACCTTGCGAAGTGTACAAGGTTGGAGACTTGGCCCTAACCTTGGTGGTCGATGACTGTTGATAGTCTTCGGCATCTTGATCTGTAGATCCTCTCCCATGCCCTTGACTCTTTTCCGCTTCAGCTGCTTGCAATGATGGCTGCGGAGTATAATCTTGGGAGCGGTCATGGTGACCATGTACTGCTGTATATAAGCACGTGTTTCGTTGTAAAACTCCCTAGATTTTTGATAGTAATTTTCTGAAAAATAGCTGTAGCCATGTTCTTCAGATTCTGATAAACGAATATGATTGGACTGGAACTCTTCCCAATATTTATCGAGAAGCTCTAACCGTTTCTTGACGTAAATAGAGATTTTTCTTTCAGCTCCATCCTTTTTAAAATTGCGCAAAAGCTGCTCTATGCCCTGCATAATCTGATTCTGATTTTCGAGTAGGTCCTCCATCTCGGAGATGCTAATGTAGCTTCAGTGATAAAAGCTTGATGTGATAAAGTGATCTATATTTCTATGAATTCTACTCGATTGTGTTTTCCTTGCTTCGTCGACTAAGCTTGGAATACGATTTAGTTTTTACGATTACGATTTTTTTGATAAATGATCTTATGCAAGACTTGCTCGAGAATAGACACTCTTTATAAAATGCTTGATGAGAGTTGGTAATAGTCTATTCAAAATGCTGATGATATATGCTGGTGTGGTCGTATGTATGCTGATGCATCAACCACGTTACACGTGCTGCTAACCTCGCGGGCGATTCTACTTTGTAGAGATTAGATCAGCCGCTTCGCTGTTGCGATGATAATGAAAGCTCACTCACCGGTATCTTCTGCTTTGTTACCTGGTGGTTGCCACTGATAGTAGTAGGTATCTCCACACTGATTCGGCGGAATGTCCATAAGCACTTCGTAACACACGCGGTGGATCCCGCCAATACGGTGGCTCGAAGGACCAAATTTTATTATATTATTATATATATTATACTAGCTTTTGCCAGCGGCTTCGCCCGCGTAGAGGTCGGAATTTATCCCGCGGGAACGTACTACCGGGATAAAAAGTAGCCTATGTCCTTTCTCAGGCTCTAAACTACCTGTTTACCAAATTTCATTTAAATCGGTTCAGTAGTTTTAGCAGGAAAGCGAGACAGACAGACAGACAGACAGACAGACCGACAGACAGACAGAGTTACTTTCGCATTTATAATATTAAGTGTGGAAGTGTGGATTATTTTATACATTAATCTTTCTGGAAATTCATTATTTAGGGTTCCGTACCTCGAAAGGAAAAAACGGAACCCTTACAGGATCACTCTGTTGTCCGTCCGTCCGTCTGTCAAGACCTTTTTCTCAGGAACGCGTGGAGGTATCAAGCTGAAATTTATATCAAATACTCAAGTTTACTGTCCCTTAGAGTTGTGAAAAAATCTAACTTCTAAGCTAACGCAATCAAAAGATATAGCCGTTTATGCCGCAAATTTCCGCAAATTTTCTAAACTTGCAAGGGAATCAAAACCTAAAGGGTACTTCCAGTCGATCTAGAATTTTGAAATTTGGTACGAAGCAACGTCTTATAGCACAGATAAAGGAAAAATTGCGAAAACCGTAAAATTTTAGTTACATCATATAATAAAAATATTTTTAATAAAAAGCTAACGGCTGCGGTACGGA
This sequence comes from Aporophyla lueneburgensis, assembly GCA_932294355.1. Classification (NCBI taxonomy): domain Eukaryota; kingdom Metazoa; phylum Arthropoda; class Insecta; order Lepidoptera; family Noctuidae; genus Aporophyla; species Aporophyla lueneburgensis. The sequence continues at coordinate 795,646 of OW028756.1, forward strand.
ACCCTCGGTGCGCGAGTCCGACTCGCACTTGGCCGGTTTTTTCATCTGTCTTTCGTTTCCAGTACATTCATTCAATTAGTTAATAAATAAGACTGTTGATTAAGTCTGAGAAAACATATTTTTTTATTCATTTAATGATTATAATTATAAAGCTAATTAAACGTAATTATTAAAAGTACAGAGTTTGTAGGACTGTTAATTAAAGACATCATAGAGTCAATTATACATAATTATTTTTACATTGATATCTAGGTGTGTGACTGTTAATTAGAACACTGTTACTTTTAGAACTTTTATTTAAACTTAACAAAAAGTTTTATAGACTGATTAGTGTGTTGAATTTATAATAATTATGCAGACATAAAAGTCGAAACAAAAATATATTAACAATAAATCGTTTTATTTTTGTATCCCTAAAGTTCATTTAAATCTGCGATAGCTAAGCTGAAACTAAAATTAATCATGAAAAGAACCTATTTCCATGTTGTTAAAATATCATAATTTTAGTAGATAATCTTTAGTTACATCAAATTGTAGCACTGTAAAGTCCTTTACAATAGAATTACGTATAATTTTCTATTGCTCTTGCTGCTTACACTATGCTTGACCGTTTACACATAAAATATTAGTAACCTAAGGTGTTGTACCTTAGGTTACTAATATATTTTTTTAATGTATGGGACATGCTATATTTTAAACCGCTGAGTATTCCTAAATCTTGCGTTTATAGCATGAAAGAAGAGGACATTCTACGAAACTTTCCTCTAAACACAATTACAATTGGAGCAGACACTAAAAAGTAAAAACACATTTCAAAAAATAAAATCGTTTTTTGGCTCTCCTGAAAAACCGTGTTTTGTCCCTTACATTAATTGATACTTCTGGTATCGATGTACGTTTCCATGGCGGATACAGAATTGAAGTGTGCAGAGAAATGTTAAACATGTATAGCTTGGCAAAAAAGAGTCTGGAAAAAATGAGGGCGCCTGCTTAGCAGGTATGGCCACCCTGTATACTAAGACTAAAAGTGATAAGATACTTGTTGTTTTAATCCATAAACACGAGATCCCGGAAATTCTCATCAGTCAAGATTTCAAGACTTGTTAGGCACACAGTCTTTTACTTTCATTGTATTTAGTAGATTGCGCATTATTTCGCTGGAATAACCTTTTATCTAAGAGTGCCATTATAATTACAAAATGAAAACTTATTCAATTTAATAATTAATTAAATTACACTCAAGGATTGCCGATTGAACCCGATGCACAAGACATAATGTTCAGCAATCGCATTTACGGTCACCATCTAGGGTATTCACAACCATTCGATGGTTGGTATGCCTGTATCAAATTTGACATGAATGGTACTGAACGAATCCTGTTACTGCTGACAGTTTATAGTCGACAAGAAGGCGACTTACAGCTGCTTACTGTCGGAAACTAATCGGATGTCAGAGAGTACCTATAACATGTCGCATTCGAAAGGTACAGGCAATATCGAATAAACTTGAACAGTTGACTAATGAAGGCATCAGGTATGTCTATGTGGGGTACATAATTTAAATATGTTAATTTATAATAGGACTAGTTGTCACAGTGATGCTATTTTATATTTTGATTGTAATCAATTTATTACTGATTACAAATTAACAAATTATACTATGTATTTGCCACCTAGTTGTAGGAGACAAATTGCTAATCTTTTAGCATACAATTTACACGATTACACGATTTACACTTGTAGGGTACCAGCGATTACTGTTAGTAGTGGTTCTAGCACCACTTCTGATACACCTAGTAGTTTAAACTATTAGGTGCGACAACAGGTAAGCCGCATATGTTGAATGTTGTTCATCAAAATATGCAGGGTTTGTCCGGCAAAGAACTAGAGTTAAGTTTATTTATAGAAAACCATGATGTTCAGGTATTATGTTTGACTGAACACTGGTTGAAAGAACATGAAATAGTGTTTATGAATGATGATTTTTTTATTGTGCAAAGTGCATTTGTGAGAAAAAGTGCTATACGCGGTGGATCATTAGTTTTTGTTTCAAACAAGTTGAAATGTAAACAACGTTTAGATTTAGTTAATCTTTCAATCGAGCGCACTATTGAGTTGTCTTGTGTTGAACTGGAGCGTTACGTCATAATATGCGTCTATCGTTCACCCTCTGGGGATTTTATTCGTTTTGAGTCGGTCATGGAGGACTCACTCAACAAATTAAAATCAATTAATAAATGTATAATTTTATGTGGAGATTTTAATATTAATATTTTAGATGTTACTCCTTTAAGTATTAGACTACTCAATCTGTTTAAGTCATTTAATTTAATAAACTTGTTTTTCGAACCTACTAGGATCACAGCATCGTCTTCGACTTGTCTTGATAATATATTTAGTGATTGTGATGCCAATAATAAGTTAGTGTTAAGTGACTTAACGTCTGACCACTGTGGATTATTAGCCAGCTTCCCTTTGCCATTACAAAAAAAGCCGCATAAAATAGAATGCAGGCCCTATACAGTTACTCGTTGCAACAAATTTAAAAATACTATTGCTCATAGGATTACACCATCTATAGTAGAACACGATAATCCTAATGAAATCTATGGAGCCCTTTTTGATATTGTGCAAAAAGAATACCAATCTACTTTCAAGACCAAAACTATTGACATTAATAGAACCTCTGTTAGCTTCAACCAATGGGCTACTCCAGGTATTTATAAAAGTAGAGCGAGACTATACGAGTTATATGGTTTAAAAAAATATATATTTGATACTCCTTTTCTAGAGTATGTCAGAAATTATTCAAAGTTATTTAAAAAAATCTGTGCTTTCGCTAAATCTAAATTTTTAAGCGATACCATAAAAACATCCAGTAATAAAATAAAAACCACTTGGAAAATTATTAACAATGAAACGGGTAAATCGGTTAAACAGGAAAAACAACTAGAGATTATGATTAACAACAAATTGGTAAATAAGGCTGCCGACGTAGCTGAGGCATTTAATGAGTTTTTTGCCAACATACCTATAACTACGACTTGCTCTTTAAATTCGTCCCCGTCTAAAGCTGAAAACCTTTTGCATTGTAGTGTGCCCAGATGTAGTCGCTTATTTAGTTTTGAACATGTAACGCCTCGTAACGTGGTTAATATTTTTAAGACACTTAAGTCAAAAAACACTGGAGATTACTGGGGCATCTCCATTAAACTGTTAAGTAATATAATAGACATTGTAGCCCCCTATCTAGCTGTAACTTTTAATAAATGTGTTGATTCAGGATATTTTCCTGACCTCATGAAGAGTAGTAAAGTCATACCATTATTTAAAACAGGTAATAAAAATAACGTTGGCAATTTTAGGCCCATTTCTATCTTACCTGCATTTAGTAAAATATTTGAAAAGTTAATACTCAAGCAGTTACTAAGACATTTTAATTTAAATAACCTCCTTCATAATGAGCAACATGGCTTTACAAAAGGTCGTTCGACAACAGATGCGGGTGTTGCTCTGCTAAAACACATTTTCAACGCATGGGAGAACTCGCAAAATGCTATCGGAGTTTTCTGTGATCTCTCCAAAGCTTTTGATTGCGTTCACCATGACACACTTTTGCGTAAACTGCGTCATTACTAGGGCTTGCATTCGAATAGTCGAATATTCGAATTATTCGAATAATCAACTGTTTTAAATATTCGAATAGAAATTTTGCGATATTCGAATATTCGACCAATTCCTAATGACACCATTTTAGCAACTTCTTCTTTATCTACCACAAATTTATCATGCAGAGAAGAGTTGGAAACGTCAATTCTAATGCAAATGGCGCTATTTAATAGAGGAGGTCCTAGACAAGTAAATTTGAGCCAAGCATACGACTTTCTGCAGTGTATACCACCAACAAGTGTAGAGTGTAAAAGGGTGTTTTCTTCCAGCAAATATATTTGCAACCATCTAAGATGTGCCCTAAACGATGATTCCATGGATGCGCTAAGTTTCCTTAGGTCTCGCTTCCAGGGAAAACTTTAAAGGACAAAGCTAGGTTTATGATAAGGTTAAAAACGCCCTGTATTTTTTTGTACTAATTGTAGCGTGCTACTTAGATCTGATCTGATCCCGTGATTTTTATTTTTGTTATCACTAAGATTTAATTATAAATATCACACATTATTAGTGTCACATTGTCAATTTAACATTAGGAAAACGATTTTACATCAAAGGTTTAATTGCTTTACTTGTTATTGTTTTGTTTGATTTTATTATATTATTACAATACTATGACTATTGTACTAATTTTATAAGACTGTGTTGTGTTTGTGTCCAGGGTGGAAAAACCAAGATTATTTTTTTTGATAAATATTGTTTGTTTTAAAATAATTTTAAGCATTACTTACTTGTAGTTGTTTTGTTTGATTTTATTATATTAGTACAATACTTATAACTGATTTTATAAGACAGTGTTGTGTTTGTGTCCAGGGTGGAAAAACCAAGTAAGATTATTTTGATAAACGTTGTTTGTCTTAAAATATTTTACGCACCTGTTTCTACTTTCCAATTTTTGCGAATATTATATTAGAATAACATTGATAGTGTATTGATACATATTCAGTATATTATTAAGTTGACCATTAAAATTCTTCTTCAAAAAAAAAAAATACAAAATAGTAACTGCAAGCAGTTATGCCTATTTCAATGTTAGCTGTTCTAATAAGAGAACACAATAAGACTGCGTTAAAATAATATTATGTAAAAATAATATAATGTTGATTTAAAGAATTAAGACTATTTAGAAATTAAAGCACATGATTTCTCTAAAACTTTATTTTTTATTTAATATTCGAATAATATTCGAATTATTCGAATATACCCCAAAAAAATATCGAATATTCGAATTCCAAAATTGTCGAATATTTGCAAGCCCTAGTCATTACGGTGTTCAAAACGAAGCTCTCAATGTCATAAGTTCTTATTTGCAAAATAGGCACCAATGTGTAGATATCAATGGTGTTAAATCTTCCGGGCTACTAGTTCAGTTAGGTGTACCTCAAGGCTCAATACTGGGTCCTTTCTTATTCTTAGTGTATATAAATGACTTACCATTCTATTTAAAGAATATCTGTGAAATTGTACTATTTGCTGATGATACCTCACTTATCTTTAAAGTAGACAGGAATAGAAAAGATTTTGATGACGTGAATAATGCGCTCTCAATGGCCACGGATTGGTTTACTACAAATAACCTAGTTCTTAATGCTAAGAAAACGAAATGTATAAAGTTTGCCTTACCGAATGTTAGGAACCTGGGACCCAATGTCGTTTTAAATAATGAGGTGCTTGAAACTGTTAACTCGGCAGTTTTTCTGGGCATAACAGTAGACGCCAAACTTCAGTGGGGATCACATATATCGAGCCTAGCGGGAAGGCTCAGTTCGGCCGCCTACGCCGTAAGGAAAGTTAGACAGTACACGGACGTTGATACAGCTCGACTAGTCTATTTTAGTTATTTTCATAGCATAATGTCCTACGGCATTCTGCTGTGGGGCAAAGCCGCGGACATTCAAAATATTTTTGTTCTTCAAAAACGAGCTGTTCGAGCGATTTACCAACTAGGTGCTAGAGTTTCTCTGAGAGATTTGTTTAAAGATATTGGTATTCTTACGGTGGCATCACAATTCATCTTCGCCAACATCTTATATATTAGGCAAAATATGCACTTGTACACTAAAAACAGTGATTTTCATAACATTAATACTAGAAATAAGGACAAACTACGAGCCCCCTTTTACCGGCTTCATAAGGTTCATAATTCTTTTGTTGGTCTTGGTATTACCTTTTATAACAAGCTTCCCTCTGCTTTGCTAGATTTGAAGTTTAATGAGTTTAAAGCTAAAGTAAAATCCAACCTTTGTTCAAAGGCATACTATTCTATCAACGACTACTTAAACGATAAGAATAGCTGGTCGCTGTGATTAACTCAAGACAATGTTTATGTTCTTTCAATCCAGAATTAGCTTTCCTACCGACAGTTTATATGGGTAGTTCATATAATTGTTTTTTTTTTATTTAACTGATTTTTTAAATTTTATTTTTATTTTATTTTAATTTCATTTACTGTGGACATAATCTACTCATTACAATGATTTTAAATGAGTTGTATTGCAACATGTAGTTAGCTAGCGACCTCGTCAGCTGTTAATAATATTCTTGCCTGCCCAACCGGCAGCAAGTTCGTCATGCTCCCTTAGATGTCACTGCTTGCGGTAGCGTCGGGGGTCGGGTTACCACCTTCCCTCAAATATGGCGAGGGGGGTAATGGCTGACCTTTGCGTTATGCTCGTGAACGGGTCCTGCTTGTGGTGACTGGTCGTCTTGCTGACCATGGGTTTTGTTATTATTACTTGTATTAACTGTTATTTTATTTTGGTCCGGAGGTCCTTAGTTTAACTATTGTAACTTCAACTTAGCTGTATGTATCAATTTGCATCGTTGAATATGTAAGCGGGCACGCCCTTTATGCCTGGAGGCTTTATTTACGTTTTAAGTTCTGTTTACGATTTTGTTTTATTTTGTTCTATTATTTATTTCAGCTTGAGTTTAGTTTTCAGTGTTTTGTTGGTGGTATATTGGCGTGTGCTAGCTGACATATGTGAATAATGTATGTTTTGTTTTATAATATTAATTACTTACACAGTATTGTATAGAATCAAGTTCTTCTAACTTAACAGACAGCTGTGCTGCTGGGGAGTTTGTTCCGCCACTTCTTCTTCCTAGCTAAAGCACTAGGAAATGTCGAAGGGCGGGCGTTTTGGGGGGACTGTCTTGTGTAACTTTGACGTTCAAAAAGTGCTGACTCTCAGCCTAGTTTGAATAAATGACTTTTGATTTTGATTTTGATAACATTATCACTATTCACATGAGAATGAAAATGAAGTAACACGCTAAAATTCAGATTTTATTTAAAAATAAAAACGTGACATAACATCATTCGTGTATTCCTTTTCGGTGCTATGATAGATTTTTCCATTAACACTGATGTGTCAGTTTTACATTTCTTATTTATGAAATCTAAATAGTGTAAAAATCTTTCTTAGACGTTTACGGCTCCCATTATAACCCGTCTCCTCAAACTATAGGTAATATATTACGTAGAATAGGCACCTTAAAAATAATAAATATAAATTATACTTTTTTTTACTGTGGTATGCGATAATAGTATTAACAAAAAAAAAAAAAAAAAATACTTGCCTGTTTCTTTATAGTGTTGAACTTTTTGTCTAATTGCACACAGATCAAAATCCTCTAATTCTTTCTTCCGCCAACTGTTTTGGTGATTCTCCAGAAGTAGAAAAATCCTTATTTTTTTCACCTTCATTAACAATTTCTCTAATTGTACTGTGAGATTTACCTTGAAAAAAATATAAAGACAATCAAATTAATTCCATGTACATTTTTCAATTATTTCAAGTATCAACCATTAAGAGTCAACGTACACGCGATTTGTCAAACTAGAAAACATAACCTCAATAATCTGTTAGTAAATAAAACAATAAAATGGCTTGAAACTTATAATACCGATAAAACTTAGTATTAGAAAGGAAAAACAGTGACTGGCATTGACTAAAAAATACATTTCTTGGATAAATACCTGTCGTATCGGCAGTTCTTTCGAAAACATTGTCAATCGGAAACAAAATTTGTTCCGCTTCAGATTCCGCCAAATTTCTTACGAAAACTTAGTATATCACAGCTCACACCACTACCTACTCCTTATTGTTTTATTTATTTTTTATGTGTACAAAAGCATTAATAATTGATAGTTAATTAGAAATAAGTAAAATACAACTGGGAACATAACACAATGACAGATTAGCTACTTGTTGATGATAAACAAAGCAGTGTTGCCTCCAAAAATATGTTTTAGTTCCAATGGTTACCACGACAGACTCTTTTTTGCCAAGCTATACGAGTTAAAGGAGAACGGGCGTTCTAGCCTAAGAACCAATAACAACATGCGGTATATCATTGGAAAGGTTTTTTTATGTACTTCAACTATTGTTGTGGCGGGAAGTTCCAAATCGCTGTGTGGAAAAAGTTATTGCACAATAAAGCCAGACTTAAGCAAAACAATTTTTTTTTTCATTTTATAAATGTATGTATATATATATAACCGTAAGACGTCGTCCTTATATAAAGCGTTCATACGTCACTTTTTGTTCGATAAACCGGAACGCGTAGTCTTGCCGACAGAGGGCGCCTTCCGGTTTTCCAAACAAAAATGCGACATTCGCGTAACCATCACATTATATAAGAACGACGCGCGACGCCTTACTTGTCTGTACCACTGGTTTCTTGTGCTTTTCTTTATCGCGTCCGATGAGACAGCCACTGAGAACGAGTAGCAAGAGGTGTTCGCGGATGAGAGGGGTAAGTGAGCCAGTTATCAGACGCGCGCGCGCATGTTCTTTAGTCGTTATTTTTATTTGAGGGTAGCAAATACCCCTCAACGGGGCACCGGTGTGGGCGCCCTCATTGAGGCTGCGCCCAGCGCGCCGTTTGAGTGCGGCCCAGAGGGTCAGGGTCATTCGGCTTATCCGGGAATATCGCACGGTCTCGTGCGAGGCGGCGATCCTCCTTGCCGGGGTGCCGCCATGGGATCTGGAGGCAAAGGTCCTCGCGCACATGTGGGGGTGGCGCGAGGAGGCGAAACGCTGGGGCGAAACTCCGCTGCCGCGACAAACCGCGGCACGGCGTACAGAGCTCCGGTGCGATCTCATGGCGACATGGCGGGTACGATTGACGTAACCCAGTGCTGGGCACGCCGCAATAGCGGCGGTAAGTCCCCTCTTTGAGGAGTAGATAGAGAGGCACCACGGCGTCCTCACCTTCCGCCTGACGTAGGTTCACCGGGCATGGGTGCTTTGGTGGGTTCCTGTTTAAGATAAAGCGGGAGGAAACGCCCGGGTGTTTCCATTGCGAGCATCGCCTGGAGGACACGGTGGAGCATACGGTGGAGGTGTGCTCTGCCTGGGCGGAGCACCGCCGTGTCCTCGTGGAGGCGATCGGCGGCGACGACCTCTCACGTCCGGCCCTGGTGTGAGCCATGGTACGGAGCGAGAGGGCATGGGAAGCCGTCACCTCCTTCTGCGAAGCAGTAATGCTCGCAAAGGTTGAGGCGGGGCGCGTAAGGGAGTGGCAGTCTCTGCGCCCTCACGTCCATAACCGTCGCAGGAGGAGACGCCCCGGGCGTCGGGAGTCAAGAGCGGACTCCCGGCCACCGTAGGCGCGAGCTTGCGGGCGGCGAGCAATGGGTAGCTCGCCGCCCGGTAAGGACCAGGCTCGGGTCGACGGCTCGTAGTGTTTCACGCGCGGCTCAAAGAGATGTCAGCAGCAATGAAGGGGTTTGCTAGGACCGATGCCTGCCAGGGTCGCGAGATTATTCGAAAGATGTACCGTGACCCTGGCATATGGGCAGCTGAAGGAACACGGGTAGGTTTTAGTCAGTAAAAGTCTGACACGCCCTCCCGCTCCACCCAGAGCGGGAGAGCTCATTTGATGATTTCCCATCCAAAAAAAGGGTAGCAAATACGTTTTACTATTACCTTTTACATTCGTCATAACTATCATTCGACTACGACATTTGGCTTTGTTTATCGGATTTGTTATATGTTATACCACTGGCTTTGTTTATCGCAATCAGAACTAAGCTTTTAAAAACGGCAGCTTTAGTCATGGATGAACACCACAACAATTGTGTTGTGTCACCGTGGGCTACATAACAGAATATCAGCGTCACATTTTGACTGAAAATATTCCATAAGATCAACCTGAGCTTGCAGATTATTTACGGGAACATGCACTATTGAAGGTTTGTTTATTTGTTTATTACAGTGAATATATTATACTAAGGTTATATTGTGTTCGCTTATCTTGTGGTAATACATAAATAGCAATAAAGACTTATACTGGTAGGTGCTCTTATTTTGAAGCTATACCTACTAAGAGGAAATGTTATTTAATACGAGGAGTTGGATTAGATAATTATTTTTTTCTATTAATAATCCTACAATAAACAACTTCTAAAAAGATAGTTAAACCAATTCATTCACTCACTAAGAGGATTATATAAGATACTGATTATTTTCTTTCCAGGTTATATTCAACAATATACGCGTTTTGTGTGTTGTTTTATTATTCTCCGAAATAAAATGTGTGGGATAATCATAGTACGTAGGTACTTCCAGTTTAAGCATATCAGCGCCTGTAGCATGAGATGAGTGAGAGCGAGATACAACCTTGGCCAAAAGCATTAGGCTCTCCTATAAAACATGTGCAACTAATAGAGTATAACAAAACCTGAGCTATCTGTGTATTCATATGTTAATTAAAGAATAGGTAAGATATTTTGAGGAGCCATAAAACACCTGGTCCACAATTAGCGAGAAAGGGCATTTCTGTGAATAAAGTCTAGCTTTATTTCGCCAAAACTTCATTCACACAGCGATTTGGGACTTTCCGCCATAAAAATAGTTGAAGTACATAAAAAAACCTTTCCAATGATATATCGCATGTTGTTATTGGTTTCTAGGCTGGCTTCTATACATTTTTGCCCGTCCTCCTTTGAGAGGTAGTGGGGAAAATTCATTGATAAGGGGGAAAATTAAGTCAAGGCATATTGGCAGGCGGCAATACTATGTCTATATTTTAATAGAAAATAATTTAAATGGAATAGAAGGCATAACTGAATATTGCTGCAGTTGTCTAGTAGGACGTCGCACTGTCGGTTGTTGTGCACATGTAATGACTTTGGTGTGGTACCTTGGATGGGCGAGGTACCAAAGCAATATAGTACCCGCAGCAGCATTTTTAGATGATGTAGTAGTTAGAGAGGACTTCGATTAAAATAATAAAATTAATAAATGTGCTGTTTTATTTTTACTTCATTTCCCTACTTTTTCTTTTGTTTTTCAATGGGTAATATTTATTAATAATAAAAGCTCTTTATTTATGAAGGCAGACACTTCCCATATAATATATTATTTACATATATATATTATTTCTCTTTAGTAGATACTTAGTATGGAATTGTTGTAATACTGGTAGTTTGTACTAATGTTTGTTTGACAGTTAATTACATAACCTCAAATATTGTTTTCATTGTAACTTTTTTACCTGATTGTCAGTGGTACTTATTCAATAGTTTGATATAATTTACGTCGCTATACATAATTTAAAAAAAATAGAATGACAGGTCATCGCATGTCACGGTGGAGCATACGGTGGAGGTGTGCCCTGCCTGGGCGGAGCACCGCCGTGTCCTCGTGAAGGCGATCGGCGGCGGCGACCTCTCGCATCCAGCCCCGGTGCGAGTCATGGTACGGAGCGAGAGGGCATGGGAAGCCGTCACCTCCTTCTGCGAAGCAGTAATGCTCGCGAAGGAGGAGGCGGAGCGCGTGAGGGAGTGGCAGTCTCTGCGCCCTCACGTCCCTAGCCGCCGCAGGAGGAGACGCCCCGGGCGTCGGGAGTCGATAGCGAATTCCCGGCCACCGTAGGCGCGAGCTTGCTACCCATTGCTCGCCGCCCGGTAAGGACCAGGCTCGGGTTGACGGCGCGTAGTGTTCCACGCGCGCCTCAAAGAGATGTCAGCATTAACTGAAGGGCAACTGAAGGAACACGGGGGGGTTTTAGTCAGTAAAACTCTGACACGCCCTCCCGCTCCACCCAGAGCGGGAGAAGTCATTTGATGATTTACCATCCAAAAAAAAAGGTCATCGCATGTATGGACCGTGGTCATGATTCTTTCGTTAAGGGTTGTCACCAGCATTATTCCCTTACTATAGGGGTTAGGGGTGTGAGATTAAGTGTATGGCTATTTTATATGAAAAACAAGGTGCGGTTTTCATATGCTTAACCCGCTAGATCCTTTCTTTGATCTACCCATATCGTCGAAAAAATATGTTAGTACCGCGCTTGCGTAAAGTGTCAGCGTCTACCCGTGACAGTGGTCACCGGGACACTGCCGCCCGTCGCCCGCGCAGAGCACCGCATGCCGATCCGTTCAGATTTATAGGGAATATTTATTTTTATTAAAAAAGTATGAATATTTCAAAAAAAATCACAGATAGAATTATTGATAATCTGTTTACATAAAAAAGTCATGAAAATATCTTAAGTAGTTTGAAAGAAGTTTCGTTTTTATTTTTTGAGTAGACCTTACTTCCTGAATTTATTTCATATAGTATTTAACTAAAATACTAAAATATTCATAGATAGAATTGATGTGTATGCGGTCTACCGTATACACATCAATTCTATCTTCACATATATTTTTTCGTAACTAACGTGCAGTATTTGAAAGCGTAATTACAGATTTAAAAGTCATGAAAAATCATGTATCTCCCCCTGAAGAGAGTTATTCTGTAAAACAATAAAATCGAAAAATCTAAAATAAAAAGTATTATTGACTTGGTATCGGATTGTTATATGATTATTTACGAGTCTCATAACAACCTCCTGAAATCTTTTGCAGTTTCAAAACTGCATCTTGTATTATGTCAAAGAATATTGCGTGCCCGAGTTGGCTTGTCTTTTATCCTACCGCATTATGATATGAACGATAAGTGTTAAGCAGGTACTACATATCTAACCAGTTGCAATACTTACCTACTTAACAAATGTTTTCAAGCTCAATAATGAATGCAAACAACGCTACGCGACAGCGACATGTCGGCTGCGTTTCACTGCTATGCGATTTAGTAGACAAATAATGAATTAACGCAGCAGTTTTCCCGTGCTTCTAGAAGTATGTAATGTACCTATTCTCTTCCAATAAACCGTAGTAATAATTACCAACCCGGAAGGATTACTTGGATACAATCTCATGCGTATAGACTCGTAATAAGTCTATTGACTTATATTGTAAAAATTCAGAATTTTAAAAGTGCAATTAAAACATGCAATTTTTAAAATTTTGGCAAATAGTAGTTTATAGTACATAAAGCACAACAACACTAAATGATGTTGTATGCATGAAAGAAAAGCAAAGTCTTTTTTTATCCACGTATGAGCGACGTCTTAAAAGAATTGTGCTGTGATTTAAAATCAGAAGAATGTGTGATGGGTAATTGTCCAAAGTGTAATGGACGTAAATTGAACTACAGTTTAGAGTCAGGTAAAGCGGAGTCACAAACTGAGTGGTATCAATGGGAGAGAGTGAACCACGAATACCAGAAAACTGAAAAGGTATTAAAAAAGCTGTTGTAACCAAAAAGACTGCAAAATTGAGAAAGAGCGGGACCATAGCTGAACTCATTGATATATTCGAGAAAAATATTCCTGTTTTTAAGAAACATTATTTCATTTGGTTATATCAACATAGACAGTATCAAATCTGCATACAGAACTTAAAACCGAACGAAATATTAATTGTTTGCGATTTTTCGGAAAATTGTCTTTGTAAGCTCTCTGAAGAAATCCAGGCAACACATTTTGGAGCGTCGAAGAATCAAATAACCCTTCACACTGGAATGGTTTACATGGGGAACAAAGAAGCAAAGTCTTTTTGTACTATTTCCGATAGTAACTCTCATGAGCCTTCAGCAATTTGGGCTCATTTAATACCAGTGCTGAGATATGTAAAAGAAATTATATCTGAGACAAAGGTAGTCCATGTATATTCTGATGGACCCACGTCTCAGTGTAGACAAAAAAAAAAAACTTTTTCTTTTAAATTTACTTACTAAACGGATGGGATTTGAATATTCTATCTGGTCTTTCACTGAAGCGGGCCACGGAAAAGGGGTGGCAGACGGAATTGGTGTATCTACAAAAAGAGCTTTAGATCGTCAAGTGGCTTTTGGTAAAGACGTGACAAACGCCTCAGACGCTTATGATATACTGAATAATTGTATGGTATCTGTGAAATGCTGGCTGGTATCAAATTCCGATATTGAAAATATAACTAAAATTGTTCCTGACAATCTAACTCCCTTAATTGGTACTATGCAAATACACCAAATTGTTTCCAGTTCTGTAGGGCAAATTCAATACAGGCATTTGTCTTGCTTTTGCAGAGTCAAAAGAGGCCTCTGCAATTGTTACAACTTGAAAACCCACATCTTTAAAGAAAAGGTTGGGAAAAAAATGAAGGAAAATAGAACAGACGAAGTTGATTTGAACGTAACGAACGAATATGATTCTGCAATTGTGATTCCATTAATCGAAAACGAATTGAAACTATTGACTGATCTACAAAACATTCAAAATGAGCCTCAACAACAAAAAGTGACTTATAGTTTTCCAGATAATCAAGATTCAAAACAATGTTTCCATGAAGAACAGGTATTATTTTTTACTTCAATTATATTATTCATCTTACACACAAGCACACACAAAAACTCTTGTGTTATTACACAAAAACTATTCAGCTCTACCTATATTTAATATTTTCCAGATTGATGAGGACATTGAAAAAGACCGCCTAAAAAGCGACCATTAATGGAAATTGATGTCAACATCCAAGACGGTACGGATTTAAATATCGAGCCCATGCCTATATCTGTTGAGAACAAAGTAAACCAGCCAAATGTTGAAATTGAAACGATTGAATTAAGCGAAGACAACCCCCAAAAAAAAGTTAGTAGAAGATAATTTTTCACATACTCAAAGTGTACTAAAAAAACTATTTTCAATTAATAAAGTATAACATATAAATACATTATTTAGTTGTACCTACTTAAATATTGTATCAATTTCATTTCAGGTCGAAAGCGAACACATTGAAAACGATATTCTTACAAAACTATCATCAAATTTAATGGAAATGAATGACGACAATAACATACATAACATAACATAATATTTATTCAAAAATAAAAGGCTTAAAAATATGTACAGTTTTGCTTATATGTAAATTATATTCTAAGATTTACGTGCCTGAACTAGGCAATCCTGTGTTTCAGGCAAGAAGAGGCTAAATAGTCTTATAAAATAAATAAATAATCAAAAGTTGAGAGTAGTCAAATTATTATATAAATGTTAAGTAGTTTATATCTTAGTTTGTAAAGTTTAATAGAATTAAATACCTAACGTACATAAGTGAATAATTACTTTAGCACAGTTAATAAATTCTCTGTTTCTTCGTAAGACATACTTTGGAGAGCATCATTGAGAGTTGAGAGTTCTCTTACAATTTGTGTAGTTCAGTGAATAAATTTGTGCTATAGAGTTTAATCTATTATAGAGGAGGGGGCCGAGGTACATATAAAATTTGGACATAAAAGCATGTTTTGTTCTGTTTTGTGGACAGACTGTATCTTTACGTCTTTTATTAGTAAATTCAGCGCTGTAGGGTAGAGCTGCGTGTTGTTTTAATACAATGCCCATTATAAATAGCTGTCGAACTGTTAATACTTCACAAGATTTGTATAGTAGGTTAGTAGGGAAAAGGAAAGGGCGGAAAGTAGACACTTTGAGTATCGCTCTCTGAGCTCTCTCGATAGTTAATAACAATGTTTTACCCGCTCCACCCCATGTGGTAATACAGTAAGTTAATATCGATTGACATAGAGCAAAGTAAACTTGTCTAATTATTTTTGGGTCAGCAATATGGCGTAACTTTTTAAAAACAAATATCAACTTGCGAATTCTGCTATTTAAAGTTGCAATATGTTTTTTGAACGAAAGTGTTTCATCCATTATAACACCAAGGTCATCATCATCAGCCTTATATTGTTCCCACTGCTGGGACACAGGCCTCCTCTCGGTGAGAGGGAGTGGGCCATAATCCACCACGCGGGCCCAGTGCGGGTTGGTAGATGTCACATGTCTTCGAATTTTTGGTTCTAAGACATGCCGGTTTCCTCACGATGTTTTCCTTCACCGTTTTGAGAGCAGTGGCGATGAAATAATTTACACAAAGTAATGCGCCTGCTTGGGTTTGAACTCACGACCTACTACTTGTAAGTCGCGGCCGTTACCACTGGGCCACCACTGCTCCAACACCAAGGTATTTTGTTGTATTTGCCATTTTGATGACAGTTGTCCTGTGACACATTGGTTATCTGTAGGCATAGCGCAATAATGAGCATATATTGTCGAGGTAGGGCAAGTTGATGTTTGCTTACGCATCGAAAACTTCATGTAATTTGTTTTGTCTGCATTAAGTGTGAGTGAATTATATTGAAGCCATTTATTAACAACATTAAATCCGTGTTGCGCAAATTTGTTGACATTGTTTTCTGAGTCAGCTGAGAATAGTAGGGCAGTATCGTCAGCATAAGAAACAATTTGGCCGTGCTCTAAGTTTACATTACAAAGATCGTTTATGTAAATCAAAAAAAGTGTAGGACCCAAAATACTTCCTTGGGGAATTCCGAAGGACGTGTTTTTTTGATCATTACTGAGAACATTAACAATCCTTACACATTGGGTACGGTTTTCTAGGTAGCTCTTAAATAGTTTCAGCTGGGTCCCTCTAATACCTATGGCTTCAAGCTTGCGCAACAGAACAGAAATAGAAACCGTGTCAAAAGCTTTCGCGAGGTCCAGGAAGATTCCTACTGCATGGTTACCATTATCAAGTTCTTTTGATAAATAGTCAGTCAGATGGTGTACGGCATCGTCTGTTGACATTTTTGGCCTAAATCCAAACTGCCGTTTCGATAAAATTAATTTATCCTCCAAGTATTTGTATACCCTTTTATTAATAATTCTTTCTAATATTTTAGACATAGAAGGCAGTAAGGAAATAGGTCTATAATTTGTTACTTGTTCTTTGTTGCCCGATTTATAAACAGGGACAACAACAGCCTTTTTTAGGCAGTCAGGAAAAATACCTGTAGATAAACATTTTTGGAAGATATATGTAAGTGGTGGTATCAAAATGTGCCTGAACTGTTTAATAATCTTATTTGGTATGTTATCCCAGCCTACTGCAGAGTCGTCTTTCAAACTCATAATTATCGTCTCTACCTCAGCCTCGTCAGTGTCTAACAACGCAAAGGATGATAAAATAGTGCTACATTGAAATGGTGTGCTTGTTAGATATTGTGATTGGCCCCGAACTTTTTCAGCTAAACACTTCCCAACATTCACAAAGAAATTATTTGCAATGTTGGCAGATGTTAACTGTGATGAGTGTGCTTGTAATAAACCTGAAGATGACTGATTTTGTTTTGAGCTGTACGTTACACTTTTAATAATATTCCAGATTTTTTTGCTATTCGTACCAGCCTTTTCAAGTGCAATTTTATCGTAGCTGCGTTTTACTTTTTTTAGGAGATCGTTACAAAAGTTACGATATCGTTTATACGACTGTTGTAGAATTAAATTATCTGGGCTAGATTTAGTTTTCATATGCAGTTTATCTCTATGTTTCATAGAACGTATGAGTCCGGCCGTGACCCATGGTTTTATGTTGCAGTTTTTGTTACTTAGCCGAGATTCGACAGTGTTTTTCTGAATTGCATGTTGCACCTTTTTTATTAGGTACAATGTACAAAACTGTGGATCAGCGGAATCGTAGACTGGGTCAAAGTCGATATTGTGTAAGTCTTCTTCAAGTTTATTTACGTTTAAACGAGTAATCGTGCGAGTGACCACTTTAGGCAATTTACAATTTAAAATGAATAGGGAAGCACTGTGATCGGTTATTGTTGAGTTAATTACAAGGGCAAGAGCAGGGAAATTCGATTTGAGTATTATATGGTCCAAGCAGGAGCCACTTTGATGGGTAGGAAGCGTGTGAGTGGGAAGCAAACCATGGAAGGCGCACAGGTTAAGGTATTCCTCAGCGAATGCGTCAGCACTTTCTGGACGAATTTTGAATAGCAGGCTAACTAAAAAAGTCAAATTTGATATAAGTTCAAAGGCAAAAGGCAAATTTCAGTCCCTACTGGACTGAAATTTAATATATTTAATATTTAATAATTATTTGTTTTGGATAATGATTATACTGCTATACTGCTCCAAATAGATATTTATGTTTTTTAAAGGCTTGTACTTAGAATAGCTTCCTGTCAAACAGAACAATATTAAGTAAAAAGTGTTTCTTGTGAACAAAGCTTTACTTGTTCCATTTAGTTATTTGGTAATTCCATTGAGTGATGTCTACCAAATCTAGTGGTAAGAAATTAAAGATATTTCATTAAGTTCCTTCATTAATGTGCCATTTTGTTACCAAATAAATATACATTTTCCTTTATTTTACATTGTGTTAGATTTTATTGTCTAATTTGACTTATAATACGTTACTAGCAAAAAGAAAGTGTAGGTTTATGACCAAACTGTAACTCAAAGGAGAGAATTTAGAGATTTTCATTGTTTAAGTTGTGTTTAAATGTTTAATCTATAATAGATAATTGTAGTATTGACTGATTATGTTCCAAATAAATGTTATTTTATAATTACTGGCCTATTTAATTTATACAAATTATAATATATTAATTTTTCGTAACTCAATGGAGCCTTTTATCAGGACTAGCGCATTAGACTACTTTTTATTTAAAACGATATGGTATTAACTTTATAAACATGTAAATATTCAGTTAATACATATATTAATGATTAGAAAATCAAAATCATAAAGTATTTTATTGCAGTTTTATATTTATGAACTATGGTACAAGAAAATAAAAATACGCCCATTATGACAATGTTGTTGTACTGTTTATAGTGTTGCCAATATTGCTAATGTTTTAAATCATATAAATGGAATATTCATATTCTTTTCCTAGAGATTATTGTTATATTTTGATTATATTGATATTATTCTGAGTTCTCTGGACAATGGTCCAAGAGATAGAATTAATGTATTTAAGATAATGATAATTTATGGCAATGTAAGAAATGTGTTGATATAATACTTCAATACTGTTTCCATGGAGTTTCTTGTCCTTCTTCTCCATGAAGACCTAGTTTTGGAACGGACGACTAGCTTTCTGAATAATTGCTGACAAGCCTAATTGAAATAAATGTTTAGTCTTGTCTTGCTGTGCTTTACTTATTGAAACCCTTTCCTATACACAGTAGTATATATATATACACTTATAGTTATATACTGTTTAATATAACACCTGCGTACTTTTTTTCGCCATGTAAACGCACCATTTCCCTTTTTAGGTATTCAGTTGTGTGACTGTCCCTATATTACGGAGCTGAAATTCTTGATTATTTGAGTAATTTTACATTTAATGACCTTCAAATTACTCTCTCAAATGGAAAATGATTCTTTAGTATAATATTTGCGGCCTTTTTCCCTAAAAACGTATCAATAAATTTGAAAATGAAGATAATTATGACAGTTGAAGTAACGGAAGTCACATACTGAACATATTATGTACTTTTAATAAGCTAAGATACAAAAATTGGAAATGGTGAGTATTTTTTTAAATTACATGAGCATTTAAGTCATTAATTAAAAAATATCTAAAAATTCTTATAATTTACACCGTTTTTTCAGCCACTGAATATAGTCACACAACTGATATAAATTTGCGAGACATTCCGATATGTTCTAATATTTTTACAGTATTTCCGTTTTAAACCCATAATATTTTATTTTTCGCTATAGGATATTCAATTTCCGTTCTAAAGAGACCAAAGACAAAAAATAAAATAGAAAGAGAAAGAGAAAATATAATATTATCAAAAAAGGATTATATTTCAAGGTGGGGGTACATTTTTGTGAAAATGCCCTTTTGCACTTGTGAATGATAAAAACGTTATTTATTTTTAACTTTTTGTTTTTGCGAACGAAATACTTGTTGCAAATCGGTTATTTGTGTTTCAACAGTTCGGGAATAAGTATTTACGAGCGATGTTCACACAAAAACTAATCATATTATTATTAACACTGTTGTTTTGTACTGTCATACTTTTCACTGTGTTATTTTCACTTTTGTAACAATTTCGCACATTGTTACTATTACAGTCCGTGCGTCTTAGTTATATTGTCGGTTTGAATCACTTTTTACTCGGAAATAAACACTTACAGGCTCTGCCTAGTTTGGGATCAGACAACGTTGTGTTGGTTGTCCTGAGAGAGATATTTATAATTATTTATTGTACGATCCAACCGTACAATTCTTATGTTTTTTATGTCAAATAAGCAGTTTTGTACCGCGTGCGCAAGTTAAGACAGTTCACGTTCGGTCTTCGCCGCGAGTACTCATATCATAATCAAGTAGCAGTTTGATATCCTAAAATCATCTTATCATTACTGATCAATGTATCAATTAGCTATAACATTATATCAATAAAATCATTATAATAAACTATCACATCTATCATTTACTGTTGTCCCGTACAACAATTTGGTCTTTCGAGCCGGATAGTCGACCCCAGTATGATTGAATGGTCGCGACGGATTACTTCTTGACTCAGGTAAGTCTCCCATTATTTGTGTATTTTTTACAGGATTATGCCTTCTGCACGTGACACAGTTATGTATGCGTTTTTTGACAGCACGGTTACCGCCAATAATCCAAAACTTCTGTCTTACTCACGCCAGTGTTAGGCGAGCTCCACCGTGGAAGGTCATCTGATGGCCTTGATCAATCAGTCGATCGGTAAGTAATCCGCTGTGTGGAATGATAAAAGGATGTTGCATGTTTTTGCTTATCCTTGCATTGCTTATCCTGCCACCAACCCTCAGCAATCCGTTTTCGTCTAGATACGGATTTAGGTTAAGTAGCTTGCTTTTAGAGTCTACATTGCTATGATTTTGAAGGCTTTTGATCTCCTCCGTAAACTCACGTTGCTGTACATGCTTGATTAAAATATGCTCCGCTCTTCTTAACTCAGTGATTGTAAGAAAAGTCGGCTTTGATCGCGATTTAGATGATAAACGTAATATCCTCGCAAGTATACGAGTTGATTTTGCAAAGCTGCTATACTTGCTCAGTATTGTGTCGATGACGTCATATGATTGTTTTTGCGAGGAGGTGACTTGTTGTGTGATTACTATTTCTCTCCTTTCTTCGCATGTGTTATAGTTAGGGTGTTCCTTTGCCTGATTTTCATCGAATGAAAGTAACCATGAGGGTCCTTGCCACCAGAGAGTATGCTGCTTAAGTAGTTCTACAGACATGGCTCTACTGGGGCAATCAGCTGGGTTGTCTGCGGACTTAACATAGCGCCAGCTGTTTGATGGTATGATATCGGTTACTTGCTTGACTCTATTGGAAACGAACCGCTTCCAGCGACTTGGGTCACCTTGAAGCCATCCTAGTACGGCAGTTGAGTCCGACCATGCGAAGATTTCTATATCGTGCCCAACCAGACATTGTGTAACTGTGTACATTAACTTTGATAATAGTACGGCTGCACTCAATTCTAATTTTGGCAATGTCATACTTTTGTTTTGTTGGAACAAGGCGCGCCTTTCCAGTTATTAATGGTACTGTTGAGTTTTCGTTGGCATCTTCATTTTCGCATATGCAATAAATCACGCAAGCGAATGCTTTTGTTGAAGCGTCGCAGAATCCGTGCAGCTTAATAGTGCCGTTCCTCTGACACTGCAGCCATCTCGGTATCTTAAACTCATTGATATGCTGTAAATCTTGTGTCATTAGTGACCATTGCTTAAGAATCTCTGCAGGAACTTGATCGTCCCATTGGAGTTGCAACTGCCAGACTGCTTGGAATAGTAACTTGAGCTTGGTGGTAATTGGAGACAGCCACCCCAAAGGATCGAAGATTTTCGATATGTCTGATAGAAGAGATCTTTTCGTCACTATTTTTGATGATAACACATTGATTTTGCTTTGGAATGTGAATTGATCCTCAGTAGGGTGCCAACGCAACCCGAGAGTCTTGGTGGACTCTTGATGTCGAAAATCAAATACCTATAAAAATCAAATACAAATAAAAATGGCGCTGCTTTTGTACCGTATGTGACGGTCATGAGTTTGTATTCACGAAGAACTTGATCTGGAGAGTCCCGCCATACAATTTTTTGATACTTCAAATCGTCCTTGTGGCAATAAATTTGCCGAAACATTTTTTCCAGGTCAGCTGTATATGCGAATTTATATTGCCTCCATTTTAAAATCAAAGAAAATAAATCTCCTTGTAAATTTGGTCCACTATACATCAAATCGTTCAAACTCAGCCCCGACGATGTTTTCGCCGAAGCGTTGAAAACGACCCGCAAGGCAGTTGTCGTGGAATCCGATTTTATTACACAATGATGTGGTAAGTAGAAGCTGACTTTATTTTTGTCGTAAGTACTTTCTTGCATGTGGCGTAATTCGATGTACTCATGTATGAATGATCGACAGGACGTTTGAATATTGACGTTATTCGAAAACTTCTTTTCAAGTTGATAAAATTGTCCAATAGCCTTGTGTTTGGACTCCCCTAATTTTTCCTCAATGTTTGCCTTCAGAGGTAATCTAACAACGTAACGACCATCTTCTCTTCTTGTCGTATCTGCCTTGTAACGCTGTACGCACTGATGATCTTCTTCTGATAACTTGGTTTGACTGTCGTCAACAACATCTTCGATTGCCCAGAACCTCTGAATATCATCTATGTTATTTAGGACAACACTACATTGATATGATATTAATTTCCCTGTTACAATCCAGCCAAGGCGTGTTTTCTGTGCCACTACCTGAGAATCGCCTTCCTTGATGAGGCCATCCATAATGATCGATGAGTAAACATCTGCTCCAAGCAGTATGTCGACTGGACGACTGAGGTTATATTCAGGATCCGCTAGATTCACATGCTCTAGAGAAGCCCATGATGGCTTTTGGAATGAGCGATTGGGCAAATTATAAAGCAGAGTTTTCATGATAAGTACCTCCGTGGAAAAAGTGAAGTCTGTGTACACTGCTGATGCATCAATTTGTATAACACCTTTGCAGTTACTTTCCTTGGTACCAACTCCCATTACAACCCCCTTGCATGCTCGTCGAGGAAGCCCCAATCGCTGAGCAGCGTCCTCAGTGATTAGCGATACTGATCTATTAAAGCTCGCATAGGGTAGTATACTCCATTAATCCCCATAATCTTAATTTGAGCTGTTGCTAACAGAGTCTCTGATATCTCTGGATTCGACACGTGTGTGACATTTTTGCGTTCCCTTGAAGTGGAATCGCTAGCGTAAGACTTTGTGTTACCGGAACCCGAGAAGCTCTCATGTAACAAGGTGTTGTGACCACCTTGACATTCCCGACATCTTTTGGCGGAAAAACATGCTTTACCTCTATGATCATAAAGGCAGTTTTTGCATAAGTTCAGTTTATTCACGGTCTTGCGTTTAGAATCCGATGTTGATTCTAAGAAAGTTTTGCAACCGAATAAATGATGATTTTCGCGGCATACTGGACATTTCTATTGCTTTTTAGTCGCAGAATTGTTTGAAATTGATCTATTTGATTTTTGGAAATGTTTCTTGCCGTTGAGCTCTTGGTGAGACTTGATATCTGAGTTCTGTACCTTGCTTGCGCCGTGATGCTTCCAATGATGTGAACTTGTTCTCTAGAAATCCCAAAAATTCACTCAATATTGGCAAATCTCGTGGGTTTTTCAGAGAGTCCGTGTAGTCAGAGTGGGTCTGCTGATCCAGTTTCAATGCTAGTACATGAACTATAAATGGGTCCCACGATTCTACGTCAACTCCAAGGTTTTTAACCGCATTCAGACACTCGTTAGTAGTGTCATACATTTTCTTGATTTGTGAAGCTGACTGCTGTTGCATAGTTGGTAATGATAAAAGAATATTGATATGAGAACTGAATATTAACTTAGTGTTATTGTATCTGTGGTTCAATATGTCCCAACAGACCTTATAGTTCTCGGTGCTAATATGCAAGTGCTGGATAAGTCTCTCCGGTTCCCCCCTAAGCTTAGCTTTCAAAAACTGCATTTTCTGTGCGCTGGAGATAGAACGATTGTTGTGTATTGATTCCGTGAATAAGACTTTAAATGCTACCCATTGATGATAATTTCCATTAAATGTTGGAATGTCCATTGTTGGGGTACTTTTTTCACGGTGAGAGACAGACCACATCTTACTGTTGATAGATTTCTTGATGTCAAGATAAAGTTGTTCGTATTTGCTGAACAACTCTTCGTATTCTTGATTTTCTTCAAACAACTCGCTATCAATGCTCCAATGTAACGAGTCTATTGTTGACCATCTTGATTGAATAGTCTGCAGATTGTCTTCGAACTCCCATTTCTCAGATATTTTATCTAAATCTATGTTGGCAATGGTACGACAAAATGCTTTAAAATTGCTTTTCTGTTTACCCAGCATCTCTTCCAGCTTACTGCTGTTACCTTGCGAAGTGTACAAGGTTGGAGACTTGGCCCTAACCTTGCTGGTCGATGATTGTTGATAGTCTTCGGCATCTTGATCTGTAGATCCTCTCCCATGCCCTTGACTCTTTTCCGCTTCAGCTGCTTGCAATGATGGCTGCGGAGTATAATCTTGGGAGCGGTCATGGTGACCATGTACTGCTGTATATACGCACGTGTTTCGTTGTAAAACTCCCTAGATTTTTGATAGTAATTTTCTGAAAAATAGCTGTAGCCATGTTCTTCAGATTCTGATAAACGAATATGATTGGACTGAAACTCTTCCCAATATTTATCGAGAAGCTCTAACCGTTTCTTGACGTAAATAGAGATTTTTCTTTCAGCTCCATCCTTTTTAAAATTGCGCAAAAGCTGCTCTATGCCCTGCATAATCTGATTCTGATTTTCGAGTAGGTCCTCCATCTCGGAGATGCTAATGTAGCTTCAGTAATAAAAGCTTGATGTGATAAAGTGATCTATATTTCTATGAATTCTACTCGATTGTGTTTTCCTTGCTTCGTCGACTAAGCTTGGAATACGATTTAGGTACCTTTTTTTGATAAATGATCTTATGCAAGACTTGCTCGAGAATAGACACTCTTTATAAAATGCTTGATGGAGTTGGTAATAGTCTATTCAAAATGCTGATGATATATGCTGGTGTGGTCGTATGTATGCTGATGCATCAACCACGTTACACGTGCTGCTAACCTCGCGGGCGATTCTACTTTGTAGAGATTAGATCAGCCGCTTCGCTGTTGCGATGATAATGAAAGCTCACTCACCGGTATCTTCTGCTTTGTTACTTGGTGGTTGCCACTGATAGTAGTAGGTATCTCCACACTGATTCGGCGGAATGTCCATAAGCACTTCGTAACACACGCGGTGGATCCCGCCAATACGGTGGCTCGAAGGACCAAATTTTATTATATTATTATATATATTATATTATTTTATTCATTAATCTTTCAGGAAATTCATTATTTAGGGTTCCGTACCTCGAAAGGAAAAAACAGAACCCTTACAGGATCACTCTGTTGCCCGTCCGTCCGTCTGTCAAGACCTTTTTCTCAGGAACGCGTGGAGGTATCAAGCTGAAATTTATATCAAATACTCCCTTAGAGTTGTGAAAAAACCTAACTTCTAAGCTAACGCAATCAAAAGATATAGCCGTTTATGCCGCAAATTTCCGCAAATTTTCTAAACTTGCAAGGGAATCAAAACCTAAAGGGTACTTCCAGTCGATCTAGAATTTTGAAATTTGGTACCAAGCAACGTCTTATAGCACAGATAAAGGAAAAATTGCGAAAACCGTAAAATTTTAGTTACATCATATAATAAAAATATTTTTAATAAAAAGCTAACGGCTGCGGTACGGAAACCTCGGTGCGCGAGTCCGACTCGCACTTGGCCGGTTTTTTCATCTGTCTTTCGTTTCCAGTACATTCATTCAATTAGTTAATAAATAAGACTGTTGATTAAGTCTGAGAAAACATATTTTTTTATTCATTTAATGATTATAATTATAAAGCTAATTAAACGTAATTATTAAAAGTACAGAGTTTGTAGGACTGTTAATTAAAGACATCATCGAGTCAATTATACATAATTATTTTTACATTGATATCTAGGTGTGTGACTGTTAATTAGAACACTGTTACTTTTAGAACTTTTATTTAAACTTAACAAAAAGTTTTATAGATTGATTAGTGTGTTGAATTTATAATAATTATGCAGACATAAAAGTCGAAACAAAAAAATATTAACAATAAATCGTTTTATTTTTGTATCCCTAAAGTTCATTTAAATCTGCGATAGCGAAGCTGAAACTAAAATTAATCATGAAAAAAACCTATTTCCATGTTGTTAAAATATCATAATTTTAGTAGATAATCTTTAGTTACATCAAATTGTAGCACTGTAAAGTCCTTTACAATAGAATTACGTATAATTTTCTATTGCTCTTGCTGCTTACACTATGCTTGACCGTTTACACATAAAATATTAGTAACCTAAGGTGTTGTACCTTAGGTTACTAATATATTTTTTTAATGTATGGGACATGCTATATTTTAAACCGCTGAGTATTCCTAAATCTTGCGTTTATAGCATGAAAGAAGAGGACATTCTACGAAACTTTCCTCTAAACACAATTACAATTGGAGCAGACACTAAAATGTAATTAATAAACACATTTCAAAAAATAAAATCGTTTTTTGGCTCTCCTGAAAAACCGTGTTTTGTCCCTTACATTAATTGATACTTCTGGTATCGATGTACGTTTCCATGGCGGATACAGAATTGAAGTGTGCAGAGAAATGTTAAACATGTATAGCTTGGCAAAAAAGAGTCTGGAAAAAATGAGGGCGCCTGCTTAGCAGGTATGGCCACCCTGTATACTAGGACTAAAAGTGATAAGATACTTGTTGTTTTAATCCATAAACACGAGATCCCGGAAATTCTCATCAGTCAAGATTTCAAGACTTGTTAGGCACACAGTCTTTTACTTTCATTGTATTTAGTAGATTGCGCATTATTTCGCTGGAATAACCTTTTATCTAAGAGTGCCATCATAATTACAAAATGAAAACTTATTCAATTTAATAATTAATTAAATTACACTCAAGGATTGCCGATTGAACCCGATGCACAAGACATAATGTTCAGCAATCGCATTTACGGTCACCATCTAGGGTATTCACAACCATTCGATAGTTGGTATGCCTGTATCAAATTTGACATGAATGGTACTGAACGAATCCTGTTACTGCTGACAGTTTATAGTCGACAAGAAGGCGACTTACAGCTGCTTACTGTCGGAAACTAATCGGATGTCAGAGAGTACCTATAACATGTCGCATTCGAAAGGTACAGGCAATATCGAATAAACTTGAACAGTTGACTAATGAAGGCATCAGGTATGTCTATGTGGGGTACATAATTTAAATATGTTAATTTATAATAGGACTAGTTGTCACAGTGACGCTATTTTATATTTTGATTGTAATCAATTTATTACTGATTACAAATTAACAAATTATACTATGTATTTGCCACCTAGTTGTAGGAGACAAATTGCTAATCTTTTAGCATGCAATTTACACCGTGGCACTGGTACTTGTAGGGTACCAGCGATTACTGTTAGTAGTGGTTCTAGCACCACTTCTGATACACCTAGTAGTTTAAACTATTAGGTGCGACAACAGGTAAGCCGCATATGTTGAATGTTGTTCATCAAAATATGCAGGGTTTGTCCGGCAAAGAACTAGAGTTAAGTTTATTTATAGAAAACCATGATGTTCAGGTATTATGTTTGACTGAACACTGGTTGAAAGAACATGAAATAGTGTTTATGAATGATGATTTTTTTACTGTGCAAAGTGCATTTGTGAGAAAAAGTGCTATACGCGGTGGATCATTAGTTCTTGTTTCAAACAAGTTGAAATGTAAACAACGTTTAGATTTAGTTAATCTTTCAATCGAGCGCACTATTGAGTTGTCTTGTGTTGAACTAGAGCGTTACGTCATAATATGCGTCTATCGTCCACCCTCTGGGGATTTTATTCGTTTTGAGTCGGTCATGGAGGACTCACTCAACAAATTAAAATCAATTAATAAATGTATAATTTTATGTGGAGATTTTAATATTAATATTTTAGATGTTACTCCTCTAAGTATTAGACTACTCAATCTGTTTAAGTCATTTAATTTAATAAACTTGTTTTTCGAACCTACTAGGATCACAGCATCGTCTTCGACTTGTCTTGATAATATATTTAGTGATTGTGATGCCAATAATAAGTTAGTGTTAAGTGACTTAACGTCTGACCACTGTGGATTATTAGCCAGCTTCCCTTTGCCATTACAAAAAAAGCCGCATAAAATAGAATGCAGGCCCTATACAGTTAGTCGTTGCAACAAATTTAAAAATAATATTGCTCATAGGATTACACCATCTATAGTAGAACACGATAATCCTAATGAAATCTATGGAGCCCTTTTTGATATTGTGCAAAAAGAATACCAATCTACTTTCAAGACCAAAACTATTGACATTAATAGAACCTCTGTTAGCTTCAACCAATGGGCTACTCCAGGTATTTATAAAAGTAGAGCGAGACTATACGAGTTATATGGTTTAAAAAAATATATATTTGATACTCCTTTTCTAGAGTATGTCAGAAATTATTCAAAGTTATTTAAAAAAATCTGTGCTTTCGCTAAATCTAAATTTTTAAGCGATACCATAAAAACATCCAGTAATAAAATAAAAACCACTTGGAAAATTATTACCAATGAAACGGGTAAATCGGTTAAACAGGAAAAACAACTAGAGATTATGATTAACAACAAATTGGTAAATAAGGCTGCCGACGTAGCTGAGGCATTTAATGAGTTTTTTGCCAACATACCTATAACTACGACTTGCTCTTTAAATTCGTCCCCGTCTAAAGCTGAAAACCTTTTGCATAGTAGTGTGCCCAGATGTAGTCGCTTATTTAGTTTTGAACGTGTAACGCCTCGTGACGTGGTTAATATTTTTAAGACACTTAAGTCAAAAAACACTGGAGATTACTGGGGCATCTCCATTAAACTGTTAAGTAATATAATAGACATTGTAGCCCCCTATCTAGCTGTAACTTTTAATAAATGTGTTGATTCAGGATCTTTTCCTGACCTCATGAAGAGTAGTAAAGTCATACCATTATTTAAAACAGGTAATAAAAATAACGTTGGCAATTTTAGGCCCATTTCTATCTTACCTGCATTTAGTAAAATATTTGAAAAGTTAATACTCAAGCAGTTACTAAGACATTTTAATTTAAATAGCCTCCTTCATAATGAGCAATATGGCTTTACAAAAGGTCGTTCGACAACAGATGCGGGTGTTGCTCTGCTAAAACACATTTTCAACGCATGGGAGAGCTCGCAAAATGCTATCGGAGTTTTCTGTGATCTCTCCAAAGCTTTTGATTGCGTTCACCATGACACACTTTTGCGTAAACTGCGTCATTACGGTGTTCAAAACGAAGCTCTCAATGTCATAAGTTCTTATTTGCAAAATAGGCACCAATGTGTAGATATCAATGGTGTACAATCTTCCGGGCTACTAGTTCAGTTAGGTGTACCTCAAGGCTCAATACTGGGTCCTTTCTTATTCTTAGTGTATATAAATGACTTACCATTCTATTTAAAGAATATCTGTGACATTGTACTATTTGCTGATGATACCTCATCTTTAAAGTAGACAGGAATAGAAAAGATTTTGATGACGTGAATAATGCGCTCTCAATGGCCACGGATTGGTTTACTACAAATAACCTAGTTCTTAATGCTAAGAAAACGAAATGTATAAAGTTTGCCTTACCGAATGTTAGGAACCTGGGACCCAACGTCGTTTTAGATAATGAGGTGCTTGAAACTGTTAACTCGGCAGTTTTTCTGGGCATAACAGTAGACGCCAAACTTCAGTGGAGATCACATATATCGAGCCTAGCGGGAAGGCTCAGTTCGGCCGCCTACGCCGTAAGGAAAGTTAGACAGTACACGGACGTTGATACAGCTCGACTAGTCTATTTTAGTTATTTTCATAGCATAATGTCCTACGGCATTCTGCTGTGGGGCAAAGCCGCGGACATTCAAAATATTTTTGTTCTTCAAAAACGAGCTGTTCGAGCGATTTACCAACTAGGTGCTAGAGTTTCTCTGAGAGATTTGTTTAAAGATATTGGTATTCTTACGGTGGCATCACAATTCATCTTCGCCAACATCGTATATATTAGGCAAAATATGCACTTGTACACTAAAAACAGTGATTTTCATAACATTAATACTAGAAATAAGGACAAACTACGAGCCCCCTTTTACCGGCTTCATAAGGTTCATAATTCTTTTGTTGGTCTTGGTATTACCTTTTATAACAAGCTTCCCTCTGCTTTGCTAGATTTGCAGTTTAATGAGTTTAAAGCTAAAGTAAAATCCAACCTTTGTTCAAAGGCATACTATTCTATCAACGACTACTTAAACGATAAGAATAGCTGGTCGCTGTGATTAACTCAAGACAATGTTTATGTTCTTTCAATCCAGAATTAGCTTTCCTACCGACAGTTTATATGGGTAGTTCATATAATTGTTTTTTTTTTTATTTAACTGATTTTTTAAAATTTATTTTTATTTTATTTTAATTTCATTTACTGTGGACATAATCTACTCATTACAATGATTTTAAATGAGTTGTATTGCAACATGTAGTTAGCTAGCGACCTCGTCAGCTGTTAATAATATTCTTGCCTGCCCAACCGGCAGCAAGTTCGTCATGCTCCCTTAGATGTCACTGCTTGCGGTAGCGTCGAGGGTCGGGTTACCACCTTCCCTCAAATATGGCGAGGGGGTAATGGCTGACCTTTGCGTTATGCTCGTGAACGGGTGCTGCTTGTGGTGACTGGTCGTCTTGCTGACCATGGGTTTTGTTATTGTTACTTGTATTAACTGTTATTTTATTTTGGTCCGGAGGTCCTTAGTTTAACTTTTGTAACTTCAACTTAGCTGTATGTATCAATTTGCATTGTTGAATATGTAAGCGGGCACGCCCTTTATGCCTGGAGACTTTATTTACGTTTTAAGTTCTGTTTACGATTTTGTTTTATTTTGTTCTATTATTTATTTCAGCTTGAGTTTAGTTTTCAGTGTTTTGTTGGTGGTATATTGGCGTGTGCTAGCTGACATATGTGAATAATGTATGTTTTGTTTTATAATATTAATTACTTACACAGTATTGTATAGAATCAAGTTCTTCTAACTTAACAGACAGCTGTGCTGCTGGGGAGTTTGTTCCGCCACTTCTTCCCAGCTAAAGCACTAGGAAGTGTCGAAGGGCGGGCGTTTTGGAGGGACTGTCTTGTGTAACTTTGACGTTCAAAAAGTGCTGACTCTCAGCCTAGTTTGAATAAATGACTTTTGATTTTGATAACATTATCACTATTCACATGAGAATGAAAATGAAGCAACACGCTAAAATTCAGATTTTATTTAAAAATAAAAACGTGACATAACATCATTCGTGTATTCCTTTTCGGTGCTATCATAGATTTTTCCATTAACACTGATGTGTCAGTTTTACATTTCTTATTTATGAAATCTAAATAGTGTAAAAATCTTTCTTAGACGTTTACGGCTCCCATTATAACCCGTCTCCTCAAACTATAGGTAATATATTACGTAGAATAGGCACCAGAAAAATAATAAATATAAATTATACTTTTTTTTACCGTGGTATGCGATAATAGTATTAACAAAAAAAAAAAAAAAACTTGCCTGTTTCTTTATAGTGTTGAACTTTTTGTCTAATTGCACACAGATCAAAAGCCTCTAATTCTTTCTTCCGCCAACTGTTTTGGTGTTTCTCCAGGAGTAGAAAAATCCTTATTTTTTCACCTTCATTAACAATTTCTCTAATTGTACTGTGAGATTTACCTTGAAAAAAATATAAAGACAATCAAATTAATTCCATGTACATTTTTCAATTATTTCAAGTATCAACCATTAAGAGTCAACGTACACGCGATTTGTCAAACTAGAAAACATAACCTCAATAATCTGTTAGTAAATAAAACAATAAAATGGCTTGAAACTTATAATACCGATAAAACTTAGTATTAGAAAGGAAAAACAGTGACTGGCATTGACTAAAAAATACATTTCTTGGATAAATACCTGTCGTGCTTTCGAAAACATTGTCAATCGGAAACAAAATTTGTTCCGCTTCAGATTCCGCCAAATTTCTTACGAAAACTTAGTATATCACAGCTCACACCACTACTCCTTATTGTTTTATTCATTTTTTATGTGTACAAAAGCATTAATAATTGATAGTTAATTAGAAATAAGTAAAATACAACTGGGAACATAACACAATGACAGATTAGCTACTTGTTGATGATAAACAAAGCAGTGTTGCCTCCAAAAATATGTTTTAGTTCCAATGGTTACCACGACAGACTCTTTTTTGCCAAGCTATACGAGTTAAATTTGAGAGGTAGTGGGGAAAATTCATTGATAAGGGGGAAAATTAAGTCAAGGCATATTGGCAGGCGGCAATACTATGTCTATATTTTAATAGAAAATAATTTAAATGGAATAGAAGGCATAACTGAGTATTGCTGCAGTTGTCTAGTAGGACGTCGCACTGTCGGTTGTTGTGCACATGTAATGACTTTGGTGTGGTACCTTGGATGGGCGAGGTACCAAAGCAATATAGTACCCGCAGCAGCATTTTTAAATGATGTAGTAGTTAGAGAGGACTTCGATTAAAATAATAAAATTAATAAATGTGCTGTTTTATTTTTACTTCATTTCCCTACTTTTTCTTTTGTTTTTCAATGGGTAATATTTATTAATAATAAAAGCTCTTTATTTATGAAGGCAGACACTTCCCATATAATATATTATTTACCAGCGGCGAGGCGTAAATTTTGTCTAAAAGAGAAGCCGAAGCGAAGTCGGCCTTAACTTACTGACTCATCAATAAAGAATACTTACTATCATTCTAAAATTAATATAGGAATGTAATGAATTAAATACAATTAAATTGAATAGATGAAAACGAATAAAATATGCAATATTCCTCTATCTCGTTCTCGCTGACGCATTTTTCTATACCTGTACCTGTACAGCGGCTTGCTCTCGTACATATCAAGCGGTGCCACGTGACCTAAAGTGACATCATTACGGGATCGCTGTTGTATGAATTTTTAGTTCCCGATTATGACGTTTTGGCGCCGGGTTAATTTAGAACATTTCTCTTTTGTTGTAATACAAAGGTATAAATAACCTTTTTTGTTGTTTGAATGTTATGGTGAATTAAATACCCGTAGTGTAACTATATTTATTGACAATAGTAGCCACTATTTACATACTATTGTATTTTTAATAGTGATAGAGTTACCAATGCGAATCCCCGAAGGCAAGCCGGTAGGAATCGTGTTATATGGTGCCTTCGCCACTGTTATTTACTATACTCTTTAGTAGATACTTAGTACGGAATTGTTGTAATACTGGTAGTTTGTACTAATGTTTGTTTGACAGTTAATTACATAACCTCAAATATTGTTTTCATTGTAACTTTTTTACCTGATTGTCAGTGGTTAAATTAAGACTTAATCAATCGTTTGATATAATTTACGTCGCTATACATAATTTAAAAAAATAGAATGACAGGTCATCGCATGTCACGGTGGAGCATACGGTGGAGGTGTGCCCTGCCTGGGCGGAGCAACGCCGTGTCCTCGTGAAGGCGATCGGCGGCGGCGACCTCTCGCATCCAGCCCCGGTGCGAGTCATGGTACGGAGCGAGAGGGCATGGGAAGCCGTCACCTCCTTCTGCGAAGCAGTAATGCTCGCGAAGGAGGAGGCGGAGCGCGTGAGGGAGTGGCAGTCTCTGCGCCCTCACGTCCCTAGCCGCCGCAGGAGGAGACGCCCCGGGCGTCGGGAGTCGATAGCGAATTCCCGGCCACCGTAGGCGCGAGCTTGCTACCCATTGCTCGCCGCCCGGTAAGGACCAGGCTCGGGTTGACGGCGCCTAGTGTTCCACGCGCGCCTCAAAGAGATGTCAGCATTAACTGAAGGGCAACTGAAGGAACACGGGTAGGTTTTAGTCAGTAAAACTCTGACACGCCCTCCCGCTCCACCCAGAGCGGGAGAAGTCATTTGATGATTTACCATCCAAAAAAAAAGGTCATCGCATGTATGGACCGTGGTCATGATTCTTTCGTTAAGGGTTGTCACCAGCATTATTCCCTTACTATAGGGGTTAGGGGTGTGAGATTAAGTGTATGGCTATTTTATATGAAAAACAAGGTGCGGTTTTCATATGCTTAACCCGCTAGATCCTTTCTTTGATCTACCCATATCGTCGAAAAAATATGTTAGTACCGCGCTTGCGTAAAGTGTCAGCGTCTACCCGTGACAGTGGTCACCGGGACACTGCCGCCCGTCGCCCGCGCAGAGCACCGCATGCCAATCCGTTCAGATTTATAGGGAATATTTATTTTTATTAAAAAAGTATGAATATTTCAAAAAAAAAATCACAGATAGAATTATTGATAATCTGTTTACATAAAAAAGTCATGAAAATATCTTAAGTAGTTTGAAAGAAATTTCGTTTTTATTTTTTGAGTAGACCTTACTTCCTGAATTTATTTCAGATAGTATTTAACTAAAATACTAAAATATTCATAGATAGAATTGATGTGTATGCGGTCTACCGTATACACATCAATTCTATCTTCACATATATTTTTTGCGTAACTAACGTGCAGTATTTGAAAGCGTAATTACAGATTTAAAAGTCACGAAAAATCATGTATCTCCCCCTGAAGAGAGTTATTCTGAAAAACAATCAAATTGAAAAATCTAAAATAAAAAGTATTATTGACTTGGTATCGGATTGTTATATGATTATTCACGAGTCTCATAACAACCTCCTGAAATCTTTTGCAGTTTCAAAACTGCATCTTGTATTATGTCAAAGAATATTGCGTGCCTGAGTTGGCTTGTCTTTTATCCTACCGCATTATGATATGAACGATAAGTGTTAAGCAGGTACTACATATCTAACCAGTTGCAATACTTACCTACTTAACAAATGTTTTCAAGCTCAGTAATGATTGCAAACAACGCTACGCGACAGCGACATGTCGGCTGCGTTTCACTGCTATGCGATTTAGTAGACAAATAATGAATTAAAGCAGCAGTTTTCCCGTGCTTCTAGAAGTATGTAATGTACCTATTCTCTTCCAATAAACCGTAGTAATAATTATCAACCCGGAAGGATTACTTGGATACAATCTCATGCGTATAGACTCGTAATAAGTCTATTGACTTATATTGTAAAAATTCAGAATTTTAAAAGTGCAATTAAAACATGCAATTTTAAATTTTGGCAAGTAGTAGTTTATAGTAATGTCCAAAAAAAGTTATCACATTTGAAGGTTTGAATACTCATCACTTACAGGTTTTTCACCAATATCTATACGAATATGCGATTGTAAATCACACTTGGAAGTAAAAGTACGTGGACAAACATCGCACTTCTAAGATTTTTCGCAAGTGTGTATACGAATATGTTAAGTTAAAGCACCACTTGGACTAAAACTACGTGCGCATACATTACACTTGTAAGGTTTTTTGACCAGTGTGTGTACGAATATGTGTCATTAAATTATTCTTTTGAGTAAAACTTAGTTGACAAATTTCACACTATTCACACTTATATGGTTTTTCACCAGTGTGTATACGAACATGCCTTAATAAATGACTCCTTGAACTAAAACAACGGGAACAGACATCGCACTTATAAGGTTTTTCACCAGTGTGTATACGAATATGTTTAGTTAAAGAACTACTTTCACTAAAACTACGTTCGCATACATTACACTTATAAGGTTTTTCACCAGTGTGTATACGAATATGTTCGGTTAAAGCACCACTTCGACTAAAACTACGTTCGCATACATTACACTTATATGGTTTTTCACCAGTGTGTATACGAATATGTGTCGCTAAATTAGACTTTTGGTTAAAACCAAGTTGACAAATATCACACATATAAGGTTTTTCACCAGTGTGTGTACGAATATGTTTAGTTAAAGCACCACTTTCACTAAAACTTCGTTCGCATACATTACACTTATAAGGTTTTTCACCAGTGTGTATACGAATATGTTTAGTTAAAGCACTACTTTGGCTAAAACTACG
Organism: Aporophyla lueneburgensis; assembly: GCA_932294355.1. Taxonomy (NCBI): domain Eukaryota; kingdom Metazoa; phylum Arthropoda; class Insecta; order Lepidoptera; family Noctuidae; genus Aporophyla; species Aporophyla lueneburgensis. The sequence goes on from OW028756.1 coordinate 831,709, forward strand.
TTCGCATACATTACACTTATAAGGTTTTTCACCAGTGTGTATACAAATATGTTTAGTTAAACCACTACTTCTACTAAAACTACGTTCGCATACATTACACTTATATGGTTTTTCACCAGTGTGTATACGAACATGCCTTAATAAATGACTCCTTTCCCTAAAACAACTGGAACAAACATCGCACTTATAAGGTTTTTCACCAGTGTGTATACGAATATGTTTAGTTAAAGAACTACTTTCACTAAAACTACGTTCGCATACATTACACTTATAAGGTTTTTCACCAGTGTGTATACGAATATGTTCGGTTAAAGCACCACTTCGACTAAAACTACGTTTGCATACATTACACTTATATGGTTTTTCACCAGTGTGTATACGAATATGTTCGGTTAAAGCACCACTTCGACTAAAACTACGTTTGCATACATTACACTTATAAGGTTTTTCACCAGTGTGTATACGAATATGTTTAGTTAAAGCACCACTTTCACTAAAACTACTTTCGCATACATTACACTTATATGGTTTTTCACCAGTGTGTATACGAATATGCCTTAATAAATGACTCCTTTCCCTAAAACAACGGGAACAAACATCGCACTTAAAAGGTTTTTCGCCAGTGTGTACACGAATATGGTTTGTTAATTTACTTTTTTCGCCAAAACCAAGAAGACAAACATGACACTTACAGGGTTCTTCAATTTTTCGTGTTTTTGTTTGTTCGGCTGTTATTGCACCTTCTAGTTTAATTTGTCGTGGTTCTTCCTTTGGTTTCTTCCGAACGGTCGTCCCTGTGATTATTAATGTGGTTAGTATAATGTCGGAAGATAATTTACATGTTCACGAATCAAAATACAAGCGCTATGCATGATTCACACTAGGACCGAAAAGGGGGAAACGTCGAGTTTAAATTGATGTGGAGCGTTTGAACTTTCAGAAATCAGATTTTTATTTGTGACAAGTATTTGCCAGTGGCTTCGCCCGTGAGGTCACCAAAAATTATCCCATGGACACGTACTACCGGGATATAAAAGTGTGTAATATGTGTTAAGACCAGGCACTCTAAAATAATTTCCACGCAAGCTCCGCCCACATGCACCCCTCCACTCCCCGCACTATTGTCACGCGAGCGATCCAAGCGTTGAGACTACCGAACACAGATGGAGTAGAGACGCCTTTATTTATTTGAGCAAATAAAATAGTTTCTGCAATATTTTTTTTATTTTAATAAACACTAACTACTACATACTATAGAAATACCTAGTTATTGTACACCATTGTTTATTACAGGTATTCGTTACAAAAAAAGGAATGATAAAAAGTTAGAGAGGTAAAGAGTTTAAGAATGATAGAATTCTTAATTAACAGTCCTACAAACTCTATACTTTTAATAATTACGTTTAATTCGCTTTATAATTATAATCACTAATTGAATTTAAAAAAATATGTTTTCTCAGACTTAATCAACAGTCGTGTTTATTAAGGCTATCACATTGCCCGATGACTTTGACGATTTGACCTCTTTACTAGTATTTTTTCGTTTGGTGCCATCTACCATAACAAAACACACACGAACTGACGATTAAGCAAGAACACAGATATGTTGGTTTTTGCCTATTTTTATTCGCTCTCTGAGAGATCTTATGAATTGTTATCCTCTACAATTAAAAATTGACATTTATTTTGAATTAAATGATGGACTTTGCCTGCTGACCTAGCTTTCAAAAATTATTTTGTGTGATGGTGACCAGGTAAGTGCTTATCGATTCTCAGTAGCGGATTTAGTTAAGACTTAGGATCACCAAACTTTTTCATGTGATGAATTTCGCCAGCTAATTTAATTGGCCCAAACACATTCCCATCATTGAGTGAGAAAATTGGATGTCTGATGATGACTGGTATATCTATAAAATATTGCAAGCTTACTCTATGACTGGTTCAAAAAGCAAAACGAAATTACAAACTACTTTAATTTCATTTGTAATATTTACAATATTATTTAATTCAGAAATCATTAAAAACATGAACTTTTAGATTTTATTTGGTGAAAATAACGCGCGTATGGTCCACCCTTCACGGCAGCCATCAAGGCACTGATGTATGGCGCTATTCGCGTCGCGAGTATATGTCACAAGAAAGCAACGGGTTTCTCGCGCAGTTTCGGGTTTTTATTTATTATTTTAAAATGTAAAAAGAAATAAGAAAAAGTAAACAATACAAATGATTAAATAAATCAGTACGCATATTTTGATATAAAATTCATGTCAAACGATTCAGCCGTTACAGAGACAATTTTCAATTTAGGTTGAAGGAGGACTTGTTTACTGCCAGATTTTTCTAAAATTTGGGAAAGTTTATTAAAATTCTAAACAATACAAAGTATTTATCATGGCCTTAAGTATGACATATATTCTTCATATGAAAATCGCTCGGTAGGATTCTTCAACAAAATTCGATAAACATACGGTATTTTTCGGATTTCAGCAAGGTAATCCCCTTAAGTAATTGAATGAATGTACTAGAATCGAAAGACAGATGAAAAAATATTAATTTCCTGAAAGATGAACGAATAAAATAATATGTATATGTCGGAAACGTTAGTCACTGAATTGACTAATCGGGACGCCAGCGCCACCAAGCGGCGCTCGACAGAGTCTACAACCTAACGCTCGACCAGAGTTAAGTTCAGTCTCTCGGTAGCGGTCAAGCAGTGAACAAGTTTAGAAACTGTCGCGCGTTCCGTGTAGTCGTGTTTTAACCTATAGTGTATTAATATTCCCATAGTACGCCCACAGTAAATCAAAAATATGGCTGATGAGAGCGAGATAGGCATGCCTTCTCCTACATCAGAAGTGGAATACACGTTGGTTCAGGCGCAAAATGAAAATGCTGAAAGTGACCGTTGGCGTGCAATGTTTGAACAACAAAATGCAAACATGCGAGCCCTTATTGAAGCCCTGCAAGCGCCTCAAACAAATAATCGTGTGGATCTGCCCGAGTTCGACCCAGACAAGGCAGATACGGATGCGCGATCATGGTGCGCGACAGCTGATTTATGTTTTGCTGAAAATTCACTGCAAAGTGGTCAACTTGTTGTGGCCATCAGTAAGGCGCTTAAAGGAGCAGCATCTACGTGGCTATCGCAAATAGCATACCAAGGAATGACGTGGAGTGACTTTAAGGTACTGTTCATGGCAAGATTTATTTCAACGGAGACCTTGGCGGGTACCCTCATCAACCTACATAGCGACAAGCCAGGTGACAGGGAGACCCTTGTTGCCTATGCGAATCGCCTGATGACGTCAGTAACTAACCGCTTGAAGGACGTAGACAAAGAACAAATTGCAGTGGCAACCGTTCTGGCCCACATTTCACAATTTGATACCAGACTGCAACGGCTGGCGTTTACGTCCGATATTGTAACGCGGGACAGATTACAGCGTGAACTCCATGCTTTTTCTCACTTGAAACGCAAGTCTAGCAGCCATGGTGACTCGTCAATTGCTCCTGATGTCAAGCGAGCGAAGATAACCTCGCTGAAATGCTATAACTGCGGGAAACCTGGTCACAAGCGACCTGAGTGCAGGAGCAAGCCGATTGACAGCAGAGGAAGATCTACAGCGTCTTCAGAATTGAGCCAAGCAGCACCGCAGTCGTCAGTGAAGCCCTTCATCTGCTTCAAGTGTGGGAAACCAGGACATATCGCGGCCCGGTGTACGAACATCAGCAGTCAAGCGGATGGTGGAGCACGTGCTGCAAGCAGTGAACGGCGAGTGGATGTTTGCGTCGTACAACCACCCTCAGGCGTTTTAGAACATAAAGGTGAGCTGTATTGTTTTGTTTACGATTCTGGTGCTGAATGCTCGTTAGTTAAGGAGAGTTTTGCAGCCAAATTAAGTGGCAAACGAGTTAACAACGTTGTTGCGTTGACTGTTATTGGTCAAACACGTGTATTCAGCACAGAACAAATCTTATGTAGCGTTACGATTAGCAAGCACCAGCTTGAGATTTTGTTACATATGCTTCCCGACAGTTACTTGCAGAGTAATATTATGATAGGACGTGAGATATTGAATCTAGGCTTTTCTATTAACATGTCTGCAACAGAGATTTCGTTACATAAAATACTTGTAGTAAATTCGGTTTTAAACGGTAATCAACCACAAGCTGATTTTAATGCGATTGATACAAACATTATAGGAACATTTAGGTTTAATCTTAGATAACTATCTGAGTTGGAAGCCTCACATTGAGAAAATTAGATGTAAACTTTTGTCACTGACAGGAGCTCTTCATAATATAAATAAATGCCTTCCTCGGAAAGTTCGATATATAATTTATAATTCTTTAGTTAAACCACATATAGACTACCTAATAGAAATCTGGGGAACCGCTGCCAAATCTAATCTAGAAACATTACAAACAACACAAAACAGATTAATCAAAATATTATTTAATTTCAAGTTTCGAACGTCAACACAGAAAATATACGAAGATACAAAAATAATGAACATTTCCCAAACATATATGTATTATACATGTATACTAATACGCAAAATATTACACAAAGATATCCATACAACACTAAATTTCACAAAAAAATATCAAGTACACAAAATTAAACTACGAAACTCCAATTACTTAGTAACACGTCCTCCTAGAACTGTTAATTACGGGAAAAGAAACATAGAATTTGAAGGTGTCAACATGTATAACAAAATACCGATGGAAATAAAAGAAGCGAAAAATATGTCTTGTTTTAAAAATAAACTTAAATCCTATATAGAGACAGTGAAAAAAAAAAACTTGTTTTAGCAAGGGTTCATGCGACCAAATAAAACACAATAATAAAAAAATTATAAAAAAAAACAAAACTTTATAGATAGTACGCTGCCATGTATGCCACATCTAGTAGAATATCAACTTTGACTATATATCCGTGTTTACTCGGTTGGTGATTAGTTGTTTACTTGAATTTTATATCACTACCTTCATATTTTAATTTTACGTCGTTTTTGTACGCTCAAAAACATTTTATGTTAATTTAATTTCTCAGTAAGTGAATTATTGTGAATTCTTCATGAGGAATAATAAAGTTCAACCATAGGAGAAGAGAAATCTGAGCTATTGCAAATTTTAAATCGATTTTCTAATTTTTTTACTTCCGGTATGCCTACTACGCGAGTTAAAACGGGTGAGCTTAAAATAAGATTAATTGATCCGAACCGAACAGTGCAGCGGCGACCGTATAGGATGTCCGCGGATGAACGAAGAGTGATTCGTGAACGTGTGAAGGAGCTATTAGATGCAAATATTATAAGGCCTAGTTGTTCTCCGTTCGCAAGCCCCGCTCTCCTCGTAAAGAAGCGCGATGGTTCTGACCGTATGTGTATCGATTACCGTGAACTCAACAGTAATACAGTCCCTGACCGATATCCACTCCCCCTTATTTCTGACCAGATAGTGCGTCTCAGCGGAGCAAATTACTTTTCTCAATTAGATTGCGCTAGTGGATTCCATTTGATTCCTGTAAACGTAGAGTCGATTGAGAGTACAGCATTCATAACACCTGAAGGCCAATATGAATTTATGACAATGCCATTTGGCCTAAAAAATGCTATCTCTGTTTTTCAAAGAGCCATCATGAATGCTTTAGGTGACCTTGCTCATGACTATGTGATCGTATACTTAGATGACGTTCTTATCGTTGCACCCGATGTAAAAACAGGTCTAGATAGACTAACTGTAGTTTTGGAAGTTCAGACCAGAGCTGGTTTCTCTTTAAACCTCAAGAAGTGCTCCTTCCTCAAGACGAAGGTAGAGTTCTTGGGTTTTGAGGTAGAGGCTGGCCAGATAAGACCCAATCAGCGAAAGGTAGAGGCACTAACTGCTCTTCCACCTCCACAGACCGTTACACAGTTAAGGCAATTTATTGGACTCTCTTCATACTTTAGGCAATTTGTGCAAGGTTTCTCTACAATGCTGGCTCCTTTGTATCGATTGACTTCCCTTAAAGGTAATTTGACTTGGAAGCCCGAGTATGAAGAGATACGCCAAAGGGTCATATCTATTTTGATCAATAACCCTGTTTTAATGATTTTTGACTCTCAATACCCAGTAGAGCTACACACGGACGCTAGTAGCTTAGGCTATGGAGCGATCTTATTTCAAGTCGTAGATGGCCGGCGCCATGTCATAGCTTACTTTAGCAAGCGAACGTCCCCAGCAGAAAGTAAATATCACTCTTATGAGCTGGAAACACTTGCAGTTGTAAATTCTATCAAGCATTTCAGACAATACCTGCACGGTAGGAAGTTTACTGTCGTTTCGGATTGTAACTCACTGAAATCATCGCAAACTAAACACGACTTGACTCCTCGAGCGCACAGATGGTGGGCTTTTCTACAGTCCTTTGATTTTAATGTGGTGTACAGAGAGGGTAAGCGGATGTCTCATGTGGATTTCTTTTCCCGAAACCCACTAACGTTAAAGCCTAAGAAATTAGTTCCCCCCCATGTAGAGCAAATGCGCGTAAACGTCACAGAACTCTCGACCAACTGGCTCCAGGCTGAGCAACAACGCGATGAAGAAATTTCTAAAATAATCAGTTCCCTAGAAAATAGTAACATGGATGAGCAAGTAGCTAAGATGTGTAGCAAGTAGCTATGTGCTGCGTTCTGGTATTCTCTATCGTAAGATTCAGCGCAGCGGCAGGTTAAAGTGTTTGCCCTACTTACCCCGCCTTTTAAGATGGTCTGTTATCAATAACTTTCATGACTCTCTGGTTCATCTTGGTGCCGATAAGACGCGTGAAAAACTCTTTGACTTTTATTGGTTCCCCGGAATGTCTCGATATGTTAAAAAGTTTGTAGACAATTGTGTGACATGCAAAGTCGCGAAGTCTCACTCAGGCAAAGTCCAAGCCGAGCTCCACCCTATACCGAAAGTGACTACTCCATGGCACACAGTTCATATTGACGCGACCGGTAAGCTAAGCGGGAAAAATGATAATAAGGAGTATATTTTTGTTTTGATCGACGCTTTTACTAAATTTGTCATGTTATTCCATACTAACAACATTGACTCTAAGAACAGCATTCGGGCAGTCAATCAGAGTGTAGCGCTTTTTGGAGCTCCGACTCGTATTATAGCTGACCAAGGCAGATGTTTTGCGTTAATTTGCACTTAATAGCGACCGGTTCAGCTCGTGCGAATGGGCAAGTAGAGCGTATAATGAGTGTTTTAAAAGCAATGTTAACTGCTATAGAGATTAGCGATAATAAATCATGGCAAGACGCAATAGGAGAAGTACAGCTAGCGATTAATTGTACAATAAACCGCGTCACAAAAGCTTCGCCTTTAGAGCTTTTAATTGGCAAAGTTGCGAGACCGTTATCATTGATGTGTAGTGATGTAGATACCGAAATCAACATTGATGAAATCCGCGAGATTGCGTCAGACAACATTAAACGTAGTGCGGAATATGACAAAGCTCGATTCGATAGGACCAAGGCAGCTGTAACAAAGTTTTCGGTTGGCGATTTCGTGCTGTTAGAAAACGAAGAGCGAAATCAGACTAAGTTAGATCGGAAGTTCAGAGGTCCATTTAAGGTAGTAGAAGTTTTAGATGGTGATCGCTATACGTTAAAAGCTTTAAATTCTAAACGTTCTTACAAATACGCTCACGATAGGTTAAGAATGATGCCAGTAAGTCATGTACCAGTCGGAGTAGATAGTGATCACAGTGGTGATGAGCAAGTTTAAGTCATAGGAAGCACGCGAGTAAGGTTCTCTATCGGCCGTCGTAAAGTAGACCGTACCAGTAGCCATTACGTAGTCGTAGCCCGGTAGAAATCGGTGTCTCTTGGGGCAACTCAAGTAGTCCGTAGGTGCGCGGTGCGCGTTTGGCTCTGGCGGAGGTCGTGGTCTGCAGTGACCGTAGTGGGTAGTCAGTGAGTGATGCCCACGGTGATCCACGTGAGTGGTGGATGCACGTGTGAGTGAGCAACTGTGATTGCTATTCGGCTATGTGTGCCGTGGCGTTAGAGTGATTTACTCGTGTGTGGGTTCCGCGGTGTCTGTCTTTGGCTCTTAAAGATGTTGATTGGATAACGATGGTACACGGCTCTGGTAGATGATTTCTGCTCTAATTAATCAAATGTTGTTTAGTTAATTTAGAAGTATTGTTTTGTTTAAGCAATAAAATGATTGAGGATTAAAGTTTTCTGATTTCAATAGTTGGAAGCAAGATATGGTCAGAATGGGCCGAGTCCGACATGCACTGTTGTTGATTTTTGGTTGCAGATTAACACACGAGGACGTGTGCATGCAGGATGGCCGTGTCGGAAACGTTAGTCACTCAATTGACTAATCGGGACGCCAGCGCCACCAAGCGGCGCTCGACAGAGGCTACAACCTAACGCTCGACCAGAGTTAAGTTCAGTCTCTCGGTAGCGGTCAAGCAGTGAACAAGTTTAGAAACTGTCGCGCGTTCCGTGTAGTCGTGTTTTAACTAGGGCTTTCAATACCGGTATTCCGGGATCCCGTAATACCATGATCCCGGATTTTATTTTGGCCTTTTTTAATACCGGTATTGACGCCTCAATACCGTGATTACGGTATTACAGACATAACTTGTACTAACCTGAAACTTTCTTCACTAACGATGACAATACCTTCACAAAACCTCAACATCATCATCATTTCAGCCGAAAGACGTCTACTGCTGGACATAGTTGCTAATTTGAGGCGGGTTGGTGATCGCTGTATGGCAATAAAATGCTAAGAGAACGCTACTGCCCACAAAAAACTTACATAAATATTGTTACGAACTGGGGTTCGGGATAAATTAATTGAAACCAATATTACCAAAATACACAAAAACGAGCAATATGATCTACGTAACAATATGAAATACTAGATATTATCGTAAATTTATAGACTTACACGTTTAAGATATAATAATGACACACGAAACGCTTAAAGAGACAGTGACTAATCAAGAATATGATAATAATATGATGATAGAAAAACCTTCTACTTCACTGAATACAAGATTTGAAAATGAAGACAGGTCCATACAGGAGAAATTAGAGAGGATAAATATGAATTGCGATTTTAAATCATAAGAGTAGAGATGAGGTTCTTCGATACTGCTCGGGGTGGTCAAGAGATATTTATATAGGCATCTAACAGTATTTACTGTCTGTGGTACCTAGAAGAGTTGTAGCAGAGCGTGGTTTTACGTCAGTAGGCTATTTATATAACAGGCTGAGAAATTCGCTATCTAATTCAACATTAAAAGCGCTCTTTGCAATCACACTTAAAAAAAGTCTTAAATTCAGATAATTTTACTAAATGTTGATTTATTTTGTTACTGGTTTAGTTGTTTTGATTGCTTTTTTATTGCACACTTATAAGAATGTTGCTTTAGTGAACACGAAGTAACTGCTGGCTAACCAAGCTATACTTATTTTTACACAAATAATGATATCTAACCTTTGTTGATTTTTTTCCTTGTGGTGCTAGACGTTAAGAATAGCACAATTCCATTTTCTTCCTCTTATGACAGAGGCGAAAAAGAGACTTACTAGAGAATGAGCAGCAGCGTTTTATATGCATTTTACCACTGTACTACGATCGCCAACCCGCCTGCCAAGCGTAGTGATTATGGCAATCCCCGCCAAATTGGGGGAGGCTTATGTCAAACAGTGGACGTCTTTCGGCTGAAATTATGAATGATAATGTTGATTTAGATATTAATTAAAAGTTGATATTTTTAAATATTATACTTTACAACGTCTATGTAAAATGCCTTCCTGCAAGTTTAAGTTTTGAATAAGTTCCTAATTCGTAGTCCTACCTGGATAATCAACCTATATACCAAATTTTTATTTATGCTATAAATAAAAAATATTTGTTGTATAATTTTCAATAAATAAGAAAACTAAAGACTAATCTGAAAATAAAAACACGCATTTTAATAGTTGTATTAATTTCCTATTAGAACTTCCTTCAATACCGGTATTGATACCGTGATCACGGTATTGACTTTTCCAATACCGGTATTGATACCGGTATTGGAATCATCCGGTATTTGAAAGCCCTAGTTTTAACCTATAGTGTATTAATATTCCCATAGTACGCCCACAGTAAATCAAAAATATGGCTGATGAGAGCGAGGTAGGCATGCCTTCTCCTACATATAAATGATATGAATATTAAGAAAAAATTTATATTATTACAAGAATAAATAATTAGGAATGGGCAGACAGATTATGATGATAACTATAAGTAAATTAAACTATTTTAATGGTGAAATTGAAATGGTTGGAATGACTTTTTCTATTTGGTTTATTATCTAGTTATCATCATCAGCTGTCATCACATCTTCATCGTCGTCGGTTTCATTGAGGGTATCTTTAACTGGCAATTTATTCGGAAGGTTCAAATATTCACCATGAAATCTTTTTGGTATTATACCGGTGTCGCACAATTGATCATGAATTAAAGTAAGGGACATGTTATTTAAATCGACTGATTTGAGGTTTAAGGTAAGGGTGTAAATTATTGAACACTATGATACTTACTTTATTTTTCAGAGAAAAAAAAATGTAAATGTCTGTTACATCATTTTTTTGTCATAAATCGTTTTACGCAGGCCAAAAATGTTTACTGTAAGGGAATTTTTTTTAACGATAGAATTTTTTCAATAATACCAATCGATAGAGCTGAAAATTCTGAATCCAATGATATATATAACTCATTTTCGCCAAAATGTCCCTTACGTTAATTGATACTTCTGGTATCGATATACCTCAAAAAAAACGCGGCCCTATAGCCAAATCGCGGCTGAAACGCGTTCCTAAAGCGATCCAATTGTTACAGGATCCTGATGCTTCTGACAATACATGCGACACACCCTCAAGAGATAAGACTTGAGACTTTGGCCGATGGACCAGGACTGCTACCGTACAAATTAGGACCAACTAGACTAACCACACATTACCACTTACTCATTCAGTATATACAATTAACCGGCATCGAAGATAAAATTAATTCTGTACAGACGCAACTTAAGACTTTTAGAACGAAACTTAACAGTGAGACTTACATGCTCTACGAATATCAGATTGACTACCTTACCAACAAACTTAGTAAAGTACTACAACAACTAAAATCTTTGGAACCTGTTAGAGTTAAAAGAGGTCTTGTAGATAGCCTTGGGTCAGTAGTAAAAAGTGTTACTGGCAATTTAGATTATCTAGACGCTCTAAAATATGACGCGGCTATTAAACCCTTACAAAGTAATGAAAATAAAATAGTCTCAGAATTCAATAACCATATTAGTCTTAGTAAAGAATGGATGTCCCAACATAATGCTGTCTTAGACCAATTAACAGAAAATCAGGAAAAAGTTAACGCAACATTAGAACTGATTTTAGCGAAAACTGCTTACACAGATTACAGCCTAATAAAATTTGCAAAGTTTGCCCAAATTTTAGGAATCATAACCAATTACGTAGAAGATTTAATGTTAGAGATAATTAGGTTACAAAATATAATGGCTTTTATACGCATGTCCAGCACCCACCATTCTATGATTGATATAGAAGTGTTAAAATCTATGATAGATAGGCTAAAATCAATATACAATCAAGAACAAATATTAAACTTAGAGTTACGAGAATATTATAATCTAATAAAACCAGGTTCTACTTCATTGAAAAGAGAATAGTAATATATAAGGTGTATCTATTCATACACGAAATATTTTAAGGGGTACACCTGTAGGTGATAAAGAAGCTATAGAAGCAAAAATATTTTTTTTATCTAAGCGTTTTTGAATTTTCGTAATTATTATAATTTTAAACCTGCTTGAGACGTTTTGCATAAAACCTTTACTCCAAATTCTATGAATGGCCCGCCTGACGCTGCGAGGGCGGCGACTGGACGGCACGAGCATGGCCACGGTGTCTCGGGCCGTAAAAAATAAGAAGGAGCGAGTATTTCTTATGTGCGTCAAATAATTTATAAATATTAAATTTTGAAAAAAAGTACATTTAGAAAAATTTTTTTTTTTTGTTGCTGTTGTTTCTTTACCACCTGCAGGTGTACCTCTTTAAATATTTCGTGTATGAATAGATACACCTTATATACAGTTTTCCCATAATCTCCAAAGACTCCTACAACCTGTACAAACTATCCATTGTACCTAATAAAAACCAACTCGCCCTTATTCCTCCCACTCCCTATATAGCAACAAACGAAGAATCATTCGTGTATATGGAGGCTGAATGCCCGAAGTACAGTAGCATCCATCTCTGTGAAAAGATGACAAGTCATCAGATCCGGACGAAGCCTGATTGCATCCAAAAACTCATCATCAACCAGGACCTAGGAGACAACTGTCACTTCACCAAGATTTCACTCTCCAAAGAAGCAGTAGAACAACTGGATGACCAACACTACGTCCTCTCTTTGCCCCAACTAGGGCTCACAAAACCGGTTTCACCGAAATCGAAAAAACCGGCTAAACCGGTTTTCACGACATTTTTAGAAACCGAGTTTCAGTTTAGCGAAAACCGAGGTTTCGATTATTTCGGTTTTCTTTTAAAGTAATAACTTATCCAACGATATGACATGTTTACAATGTACACATATTATCTCATCAATTACAATTATTGTAATTAATCATAATTATTATATTGATCACACCATTAGTGCTGTCTTTGCCGAGGTATAGTATCAATCAATTGAAAAGTTTGTGTCTGAGTCTCAACCTAACAACGGAAGTACGACGTCCACCGCTTCCCTTCTTTTAGGAGTGGCTGGAGAGGCTCCACGGCGTCCTCAAATTCCGTCTTACGCAGGTCCTCACCGGACACGGGTGCTTCACGAGGTTCTATTCAGGACAGGGTAGCAGGAAACGCCCGGGTGTTACCACTATGTGGATCGCCTGGAGGACACGGTGGAGCATACGGTAATAGTGTGGCCTGCCTGGGCGGAGCACCACCGTGTCCTCGTGGAGGCGACCGGCGGCGGCGATCTCTCACGTCCGGCCCTGGTCCAGGCCATGTACGAAGTGAGAGGGCAAGGGGAGCCCAGAGGCAATATATGCGCCCTCATGCTCCTAGCCGCCGCAGGAGACGCCCCGGGCGACGGGAGTCCATTGCGGACTTCCGGCTACCGTAGGCGCGGGCTTGCGGGTGGCGAGCACGCGCGCCTCAAAGAGATGTCAGCATTAATGAAGGGGTTGGCTAGGATCGATGCCTGCCAGGGTCTCGGATTTGTTCGGAAGAGCGGTGGCCCTGGCATAGGCAACTGAAGAAACATAGGTGGATTTTTGTCAGTTAAAGTCTGACACGCCCTTCCGCTCCACCCAGAGCGGGAGACGTAAAGTGATGATTACCTACCCGAAAAAAAAAGGATGTCCACCGCTATTGATACGAGATTCGAGAATGATTTCACTGCCAACATTAAAGTGGAGCTGGCCCTTTATGAAAATGGAGGTTTTTGTAGGTGTACAATAATTTGTTTAAAGTTCCTCCCTCCGAGTGTCGAGGCTAAAAGAATGTTCTCATCAGCCGGTTACCTTTATTACCACTAAAAGGCCAAGGCACGATTTTTTTAGATTTTGCTGATTTATGTGATTTTACAATTAAAATAATGTATTTCTATATTCGTTTATAATTTCAGTTTTGATCAAACTATGATCATTTCAATTTTGATGAAATTAATGAGCTACGTTTTTATTTTTTATAATTTGATTTTGATTAATCAACGTCAAACAGACTGTAAAAATACATCTGAATAATAAAGTAAATCAGGCACCGAATATCGCTGAATTTTACGGTCGAATGACAAAAATAAGAATGGAGTTTAATTTATCGTTGTTTTAAGCCAGATGTTTTGTTGATTCTCAGATACAATAATTGTTGATTTTTTTTAGTTTATTCACTCAAATGGAGTTTTCCAATTTATTCTAGTGTTCTCTGATTTAGCAATAAAGCTTATTAACGACTGTCGACGACAAAAAGACTTAAGAACCATAATAATAGGTTTAAGTAAAAAAAAACATGGTAATAATCGAAATAATCGAAAAAACCGGAGAACCGGTTTTGGGATGAAAACAAAATCGAAAAACCGGTTTTCTAATATACCAGCGGTTTTGTAACCCCTAGCCCCAACCAACCAAAGTACAATTAGCATGCGGTAGAAAGGACTTTAACATTCTACAAGGAAGTTATCTCGTCACCATCCCAATGGACTGCTATCTGCAAACATCAGAATTCACAATCATTAATGACAGCAACGAAATAAAAGGACAACCATTAAAGTTATCAAAAATCCCTTCTAACGACATGAACCAAACAGTTGATTCCACCCACATCATCGGGTTCAATTCAGTAAACTTGGAAAAACTTCACAGCATCCAGAATAAAGTATTAATGGGAAACCCTATTCAGATCGACAACACTCAGCCGATTGTCCGGTATCATACAACCATACCATTTTACATCATTGTACTATGCGCAACCATACTTATCATTGTGGTAATAAGCCGCAGATACAAATGCTGGAACCCAAGAGCAGACGTCAAGGAGAAGCAGCAAACTATTAAGACACATACTTATGAAGAGGTGACCAGAGATACCAGAAAACGAGATGAAGTCCCAGCAACATTTTCTCTCAACATGACAAAATAGTTGCTGATCTGCGGGTTGAGGTGTTAAGTACGGATCCCTAATGGATATCGCCGTCCCAGCAATACCTCAATTTACGCCGAGCGCATAAAAACTGCATCGATGACATCCGTCCAGGCACGAGTCGCCGAAGCGGCGAAATTAAACGACTAGCACTTAATTAATTTTAAATGTAATTTTGGCATTCCATATTCTAGCATCGAATAGGTTTCACCTACTTTAAATGTAATAATTTCCTTTAAAATAAATTAGTTTTAAAATAACTTTGGTTTTTTTCGATCCATCGTCTGCAGCTTACGTAATTCACATGATACAGACGTGATGTTATTTGTTATTACTAAAGTGATTATGAATACTCAGTCCTAGGTCCTTGTATGTTTGAGCTTTTAAACTGTCATGTAGATTTACTCCCGCACGCGGAAAAGACTTGCATGCGTCCGGTGTGAGTGATTGTATTAATTGCTACATGTGCCCGCGGCTTCGCCCGCGTGATGTGGCAATATTTCTCACGGGAACGTGCTACCGGGACAAATATCATGAAAAAATGGTATAAATTCTTGTCTGAGCAACTGGCAGCAAACTCGTCATATTCCCTAGTTGTCACTGCTTGCGGTAACGTCGTTCAGTTCGTGAATTAGAGCTACTTGAGGTAGCTGTCCATGGTTTTGTTACAATGATGGTCCTAGTTTATCATAGAGATAAAATTCAACACTGCACATGAAACAAGATATTCCCTATAAAAAACGCTAACCACTTCAGTACCTATCATGTGAACCATTGGTCTGTTTGCTTGCTTATAGCTAAACGAACTAATACTTACTTGTTGTATCACTGGCTCCTCGTTTCTTCTCTATTACTTCTTGTTCTTCTACGGCATCAGTTTTAAAGTCCATTAAAGGTACATCATCTTCTGAATCTGTCTCAGAATAGTGTGGTGGTGTATGTACTACTAGACAGCTATTATAGAAAGTTTCTGGCTCTAACTCTGGAAGTAAACACAAACAGTCAGGAGTATTCCTAGTTTATTATTGACTAGCGACCCGCCCCGGCTTCTAACGTGTTTATGAAATGAAATCAATTTATTTGCCAAAATATAGTAATTTACATAATAACATGGAACAATAATTTTAGTTTCACTATATTCGACTTATCAGTCGTGCAAATATTTCTAGTACATATAATATCATGAAATTACATCAATGTCATTAGTCATACACATTATAATCATATTATCGTACTTAGGCACAATATTATAAAATATATTAAATTACTTTATTACATTATATCTCACAGTTAAGACAGCACATCAATGTAATAATTAGATTTATAAATAATGTACATAATTTAAATAAGTGTTCGTAAACAGATAGTAGTATGCTGATATACATCATGTCTGTTTAAAATTAAAATAATCATCTATTGAATAAAAACCTCTGTCACAAAGACAATTTTTTAAAATTCTATATCTTCTTGGTGGACTTCCAAAAGTGTTTAAAATTATGTTTCGAATGGTGCGATGTCAAAATGTTCATTTTTATTTGTTCGCTAACCTTTTATGAACACTAGTGGTCGCCCAGTGATCTACGTTCGACTATGTTTTATTCATTAGTTTAATGTATTTCTAAAGCATTATTATATTTTTATTTAGTTGCTTTCTGCACTGCTACTCCATATAAACTTTAACTGTGCTAAATTTCATACTCCGTCCGCGGAACTTTCGTAAAAAGGGTAACAAAGTTATTGCTTCATATATTTATATAATATACAGGATGTTAGTGTAAACACCGTTATCCTTGAAACCAGTGATTTGGTTTCGTTAATAGAACGTAAAATCAATGAAAAAAGAACAACTTTTTTTTTTAAAGATAATCTGCATTTTTCTACAAGAACATTTCACCCTATGCGCGAGAGCAACAAACTTCGGGACCCACGGCGCGTTGCACGACGCCGACGCACGGGTCGCCGACCCCAGTCAGTCAGTTGTCAGTCTCGCTAGCGACCGCACGTAACGCGGCGTCGCGCGTCGTAGCGTCGGTCATTTATCGCGCGTGAATTGAGTGTGTTACAATGTCTTACACAAATGAACAGTGAACCGAAATCGTTCGGCTTTACGCCATTGCGGGTAATAATCTGAACGGGGCGCGTAGGATGTACGCAGAATTGTTCCCTGGACAACCTGTGCCAAACCGTGAAACGACGTTGGCGGCGACATAAAAGCAACGTACCTACGGCCAGTTCACTGTGCCGGCGGTTAAATTTTCAATGTTTCCCACTGGACACTATGGACAATACTCTCCTCATCGATCGTCAACATCCATATCATTTCAGCCGGTCCAAGAACTAAATGATAAAGATCGCATACCACGGATGGTATTTTCGCAGTGGCTTATCAATAACCTCGATAACATTTCCATTTTGTTTACGGACGAAGCAATGTTTACAATGTTGTGGTTGTGGTTGTGGGGATTTACAATGTTCGTAATGATCATTACTGGAGCCAGGTAAATGAACACCGACTACAGGAAAATAATGTTCAACATCGTTTTTCCGTAACGTGTGGGCGGGTATGTTGGACGGAACCCATTTTGAACACGTGTTGAGGTTAATGTACGTCGGTAAGTGTTGAAATTTTATTCAATCAGTGTAAATTTAATTTAGTTTTTAGTTGAACTGTACATACAATTGTGATTAACTTTTTAAATACGCCAAAAGTACCTACCCAATGGTTAGGTTTATTAAACAAAAATGTTTTCAAATCATTTAAAATCCAAAGCCATTTCGAAACATTTACTGCATTTTTTTTACGTTTTTGCTTTTTTTTTTTTACTCGTCACGCAAAACCTAAGGTAGGTTTTTGTCCTAAGCCAGGAAAAGTAGGATGGGAAAGTTACAGCACTGGTAATGTGTATTTGTGTTGTTTGGGTGGCAGGACGGCCGGCAATCGTTGTGGTGATTACGTCACTCATGCGCATATCCATGAATTTGCGGGCGGTTTGGGATAAAATCCGTTCTAAACCTTTTTAGGAAAATATTTTTTTATTTTTTTATCTCGCTCTGTTATTTTATATTTAAGTCAAATTACCCATTGGTTAAGTGACAACGGTGTTTACCCTTACATCCTGTATAGATACATAATATACATTTTCAGCTCTCATCATCATCACCAGTTCAGCCGAAAGACATACACCGTTGCGCTTAGGCCTCTTTCAATTAGGGGGGGGGGGGGGGGCGGGGGTGTTGCCAAAATAGCCACACTTGGCAGGCGGGTTGGCGATCACGCAGTATGGTCGTAAAATGGTCCTATTGACTTGTTTACTTAAGTATAGATTAACGAACTAATACTTACTTTTCGTATCCCTGGCTCTTTGTATCTTCTCAGTTACTTCTTGTTCTTCCACTTCAATTTTAAACTCAACTAAAGGTTCATCATCTTCTGAATCTGACTCAGAATGTAGTGGTGGTATATCTCCTACATCTAGACAGCTATTATCTAAAGTTTCCGGTTCTAGCTCTGTAACAGAAACAGTCAAGAGAATTACTTGATCATTACTAATAAGTTTTCGTTTTATTTCACAACATAATGTGGTTACCGTTAAGCTGAAGTAAACGAAATGTTGGCAAAACTTTGTAATAGTTCTAACAATATTTTGATCCATAGCCAGGGCTTGTTAACGTTACCAACTACTCCTAAATGACGAAGTTTATTTTTTTTGAACATATTGTGACACACATTATGTTACAATATCTGGATGACCGAGCTTTGCTCGGTATTTTTTGGTAAATAATAAGATTATGTTCAAGTTGATTAACGATAAAGTTGGTCATTGAAAACACGAATAAAACGACATTTTATAAAAATGAAACCTAGCTAGATCGATTTATCGCACCCGAAACCCCCTGTATACTAAATTTCATGAAAATCGTTGGAGCCGTTTCCGAAATTCAGATTATATATATACATATATACAAGAATTGCTCGTTTAAAGATATAAGATTATAGACCTACAACACTTATTTCATCTCTTTATTAGTGGTTGTCATGGCAATCATGTAATTTGGTACATATAGGAGTTTACGCTTTACTAGCTTCTGCCTGCGACTTCGTCCGCGTTAAATTTCTTGCTCCCCTTACCCACCCATGGCATCCAATCGCCTGCCCCTGCGAGGTATTCGTGTTCGTTACTTTTTTCTTATGCTCGGTTCCTATAGGTCCGACTACCTACATACAGAAGAAGTATATAGCCTTTTTTTTTCCAGGATGGGAAATCATCAATCATCTCCCGCTCTGGGCGGAGCGGGAGGGCGTGTCAGACTTTTACTGACTAAAACTCACCCGTGTTCCATCAGTTGCCCATGTGCCAGGGTCACAGTGTCTCTTTCAAACAATCACGCGACCCCGGCAGGCATCGGTCCTAGTAGACCCCTACACTGCTGCTGACATCTCTTTGAGGCGCGCGTGGAACACTACGCGCCGTCGACCCGAGCCTGGTCCTTACCGGGCGGCGAGCTACCCATTGCTCGCCACCCGCAAGCTCGCGCCTACGGTAGCCGAGAGTCCGCTATGGACTCCCGACGCCCGGGGCGTCTCCTCCTACGGCGGCTAGGGACGTGAGGGCGCAGAGACTGCCACTCCCTCACGCGCCCCGCCTCATCCTTCGCGAGCATTACTGCTTCGCAGAAGGAGGTGACGGCTTCCCATTCCCTCTCGCTCCGTACCATGGCTCGCACCAGGGCCGGACGCGAGAGGTCGCCGCCGCCGATCACCTCCACGTGGACACGGCGGTGCTCCGCCCAGGCAGGGCACACCTCCACCGTATGCTCCACCGTGTCCTCCAGACGATCCTCGCAATGGAAACACCCGGACGTATCCTCCCGCTTTATCCTGAACAGGAACCCACCGAAGCACCCATGCCCGGTGAGAACCTGCGTCAGGCGGAAGGTGAGGACGCCGTGACGACTCTCTATCCACTCCTCAAAGAGGGGACTTACCGCCGCAATTGTGGCGTGCCCAAAGTATATAGCCTTCCGCGATAAATGAGCTATCCAACACTAAACGTACCTGAGACTGGTACGTTCAACCAAACAAACTCTTCAGCTTTGTAATATTTAGATTTTAATGAAATAGATATAAGCTATCGCGGACATTTTTTTTTACTTTTTAAGAGGTTCAATACCGTCATACATTATTGTTCCTGTTACGTAGATCGTAAAGTCTAGAAACATCACGCTAACTCCATCTCAGAAAGGGGCAGTGTGACGTAAATCGAAAAGTCTAGAAACATCACGCTAATTCCATCTAAGGACGGGGCAGTGTTAGAAACTACTGGAAATGACACGCTAACGCCATCTGTTATTGAGTAGCAAGTACTACACGAAATTGTACGTAGACGCTACTGCCATCTATTGTTGAATAGTGGGATTAAACAGTTCAATGGAAGTTACTAGAAGCTTCTACGCTGTGGCGGTGTCGAATGTTCGAGAATGTTGTGCTCGGGATATAAATAGCGGATTGTCGGGCTGACAAGCAGTTCGAGTTCGATTTCGGAAGCGAGCGAATACGATTCGAGTGATACAGTAGCGAAGCGAAACAAGTGATTCCAAGTGACGTTTCTTGTGATTGCGATATTTGTGTTTAGTTAATTAAACTGTGTTGTGTGTTTTGGTAAATTGGTTTAAATTAATTTATCCCGAACCCCAGCTCGTAACATTTGGTGTCAGAAGTAGGGGATAAATTATGCCAGTTTTACCGAAGGAGGATACGGAAGGTATCCGTACCAGGAGTCAGCGCCAGCAGGAGGTGGATCAGAGGCGATTTGAAGGAACTTCTAGACAGACACCTGGGGGTAATCAGCCGACGACGGAGCCAGTATCCCAAGTGTCTGGTGTTCCTTCAGCATCACCAGCCATGGATCTTTCTGCGCTAATGGCGATGCTGCAGGAGCAGGCCCGCCGACAGGAAGAACAGGCCCGCCGCCTACAGGAACAGCTGCAGCAGGACAAAGAGGAGCAAGCTCGCCGGCAGGAAGAACAGGTCCGCCGCCTACAGGAACAGCTGCAGCAGGACAAAGAGGAGCAAGCTCGCCAGCAGGAAGAACAGGTCCGCCGCCTACAGGAACAGCTGCAGCAGGACAAAGAGGAACAAGCTCGCCGACAGGAAGAACAGGCCCGCCAACAGGAAGAACAGGCTCGCCGACAGGAAGAACAGACCCGCCGCCTGCAAGATCAGCTTCAGCGTGATAAAGAGGAGCAGGTTCTCCTTTTGAAAGATCTACACTCGACATTTGGCAAGGACATCAAAGCCATGAAGGAGACTGTTCAGGTACATGAAAATCGTATCTCCGAGGCCGAAGTCCAGATCGCTGATATAAGAAAAGCGGTTGGAGTTCTGAAAGCTGGGGACCGGACTACGGCTTCGATAGTTGCTACACCTTCCGTGCGCGGGTTTAAAGCGCCACCCTTCGATGGAACATCTTCCTGGGCAGCATATAAAATCCAGTTCGAAGCTGTCATGAGTGCAAATGGGTGGACAAAAGGGCAGGCCATGACCGCGCTTACTTTGGCCCTTCGCGACCAGGCCTTAACCGTGTTAGAGGCTCTCGGCAAAAATGTTACCTATGAGCAGCTTGTTGAGGCGTTAGAAGCCAGATACGGTGAGGCGCACCTGGAACACGTTTTTCGTGCGCAGTTGAAGGATCGTGTGCAGCGCAGTGGTGAAAACCTGCAGCAGTGGGCCCTAGAAATCGAGAAGCTGGTTCGAAAAGCGTACCAGTCTGCGCCTGCAGTCATCGCAGGGACTCTGACTCAAGCTTTCATAGATGGCATACGGGACCTGGAAGTAAGGGCTGCTGTAAGACTTGGACACCACGAGACGCTCAAGGACGCCTTGGCCCATGCGTTGGAGGTGGAGGCAGTGAGGCATGATCATCGAGCCCATCGCATCAGGGAGGTTGCGGCTTCACCTGCTCGTGACCGTCTGAGGAACAGCCCTAGGTGCTACACTTGTGGGGAAAAGGGCCACCTCCGTTCAAGTTGTCCGAAGCGTAGCACTGCCAACGAAGATCAGACCCGGGAAAGAAGGGCGGCAGATGTCACTGCCCAGCAGCAGGAAAACTAGTCAACGCCAGGACTGCGGGGCGGGTGCTGGCTGGTGTTAAAATAGCCCCAAGAATTTCGGTCTCACAAGCCCATGATGGGAACACCCTAGTCATAAAAGGTGAAGTGAACGGAAGACCATGTAAGCTGACATTGGATACTGGAGCTTCTCGCACGGTTGTCAGTTCCCAACTAGCGAATCGTTTTCTTGGGGACTTCTTTGGTAAGCATGACGGCGTAAAATTAGTAACAGCCACGGGTCAGCACATAACCGTCCGTGGTGAGAAGGAGGTGGAGTTAAAACTGGGTAACACAATCTACCGGCATAAGGTCATCATGGCTGACATAGTAGATGACTGCATCCTAGGTTTGGACTTCATGCGACAGCACTGTTGCGAGATCGACGTTAATCAAGGAGTCCTAAAATGTGGATCAGAAGAAGTCTTCATGGAAGGTGCACCATCAGGGAAAGTGTACTGCTTGAAGAAGATTGTTCTTCCTCCCCGATCGGAAACAATAGTTCCAGTAAGTCTCCCACATAATTCTGGGCAGAAGAACCGATGTATTCTCATTGAAGGATTGGATGATAACCTTCCATGGAAGATTGCGCGGACCTTGGTAAAGGCAATCGACGTTGCAGCCGTACGCATACTGAACCCAAGTGAAAAGGAGCAAGTAATCAAGAAGGGTACATTGATGGGTTCCTGTGAGGAAGTAGCTTGGATGCGTGAATGCCAACATGGGCCTCCTCAAAATAACGCCCAAAGTGCAAGATTTAACGTGTTAAATCTTTTGGAAGACTGTCGTAAAGATCTATCAGAAGAAGAAAGAG
Organism: Aporophyla lueneburgensis; assembly: GCA_932294355.1. Taxonomy (NCBI): domain Eukaryota; kingdom Metazoa; phylum Arthropoda; class Insecta; order Lepidoptera; family Noctuidae; genus Aporophyla; species Aporophyla lueneburgensis. The sequence goes on from OW028756.1 coordinate 854,341, forward strand.
AGAAGGCTAGGAAGATGCTACTTCAATATGCAGACATATTCTCTACAAATGATGCTGACATAGGGAAGACTGGATTGGTTCAACACAGAATTAATACCGGAAATGAGTTACCGATACGACAGCGACCAAGAAGACTACCAGTGGCAAGAGAAAAGGAGGTAGATACCATGATTAAAGGAATGGTAAAGGATGGAGTTATAGAGCCTTCGTCTAGTCCATGGTGTTCTCCTGTGGTCCTGGTAAAAAAGAAAGATGGCAGCATGCGGTTTTGTGTAGACTATCGTAGATTGAACGACGTTACTAAGAAAGACAGCTATCCACTACCCCGGATCGACGACACGCTGGACACGCTGTCAGGAATGAAGTGGTTTACCACGTTAGACCTAAAAAGTGGCTACTGGCAAGTGGAAATAGACCCTGAGGACAAGGAGAAAACTGCATTTTCTACGGGAAAGGGACTATGGCAGTTTAACGTCATGCCATTCGGATTGTGCAATGCTCCTGCAACATTTGAAAGGCTAATGGAGCTAGTTCTCATGGGACTAATTGGAGACGCCTGCCTTGTCTATTTAGATGACATCATCATCGTGGGCCGCACATTCGAAGACCACCTTCAGAATTTGGAACGTGTTCTATCAAAAATCCGAGGAGCCAATCTCAAGCTAAGTCCAAAGAAGTGCTCATTCTTCAGACAGCAAGTAAGCTTTTTGGGGCACGTGGTTTCGAAGGAAGGAGTACAAACAGATCCTGAGAAAATCGTCGCCGTCAAGGAATGGCCAGTCCCGAAAGACAAGACGCAGGTCAGGGCATTTTTGGGTTTGTGCTCGTACTATCGACGGTTTGTCAAGAATTTTGCTGACATTGCCAAACCTCTTCACAAGCTTACGGAGGAGAAGAGACCGTTCTGTTGGGATGAGAACTGTGACATCGCATTTCGAGATTTAAAGGAACGTTTGTGTAATACCCCAATTTTGGGCTACCCTGACACAGAAAATGAATTTATAGTCGACACGGACGCAAGTAACACTGGGGTTGGCGGTGTGTTATCTCAACGGAAAGGAGATTATGAAGTTGTGATAGCTTACTTCAGCAAATCTTTATCAAAGCCAGAAAGAAATTATTGTGTCACGAGACGCGAACTTCTTGCCGTCGTAAAGACATTGCAGCATTTCAGCAAATACTTGCTTGGACGTAAATTCCACCTGCGGACTGACCATGCTGCATTAAAGTGGTTGTTGCAATTTAAGAATCCAGAAGGACAAGTGGCGAGATGGATTGAATTGCTACAAGAGTATGACTTCACAATTGAACATCGTAGTGGGAAGTCTCACGGTAACGCGGACGCTTTATCAAGAAGACCTTGTCCTGAAGACTGCAAGCATTGTGTCAGGCAAGAAGCTAAGGAAACAGTACCTGTCAGGATGCTAAGAATGGACCTTAGTGACGAATGGAAGGAAACCCTACAGCATGCTCAGCAAAGTGACACAGATATCCGGCCAATTCTCGAGTGGATTAAAGCTAATGCTCCCAAACCGAAATGGTGTGATATTGCAGCGATGAGTACCACCACCAAAAGTTATTGGGCACAATGGGAGAGCTTGGTGATTCAGGATGGTGTCTTGTGCCGAAAATGGGAAAATGCTCGAGGGAATAGCTGCCACCTGCAAATGGTAGTCCCAAAAACGAAGGTACCAGAAGTTCTACAGCTCTACCACAATGGTTCTTCAGGAGGTCATATGGGAGTAAGAAGGACTCTGTTAAAGATCCGAGAAAGGTTTTACTGGATCCATTGCCGAGAGGATGTGGAGGACTGGTGTCGCAGATGTACCAGTTGTGCAGCGGTAAAAGGACCACACACACGCAGCAGGGGTGCATTGAAAGTGTACAACGTGGGAGCCCCCTGGGAACGGATAGCACTAGATGTCGCTGGGCCGTTCCCTGAAAGTGAAAGTGGAAATAAATATTTCATGGTTGTTATGGATTACTTCACCAAGTGGCCGGAAGTCTTCGCCATTCCTAATCAAGAAGCTTCAACAGTCGCTGATAAATTAGTCCACGAAGTCTTCTGTCGGTTTGGGGTACCCTTGGAAATCCACAGCGATCAAGGAAGGAATTTCGAGTCTCAAGTGTTTCAGGAAACATGTCGGGTTATGGGTACTCACAAAACCAGAACCGCTTCATACCACCCACAATCTGACGGAATGGTGGAGAGATTTAATCAGACGTTGGAAAGATATCTGGCAAAAGTTGTAGCAAGCAGACAAAAGGATTGGGACAAGCACATACAACCGTTTCTTCTGTCATACCGAAGTGCAGTTCACGAGAGTACAACTGTGACGCCAGCCTTCGCGAACTTTGGAAGGGAGTTAAGGTTACCAGCTGATCTAATAACCGGCATTCCCCCTGATTCACCACGGAGTATAACAGATTATGCAAATGATCTGCGCAACAAGATGAATGACGTATATGAGCATGTCAGAGAATCAGGCCAACAGATGTCCGAGAGGATGAAAACTCGTTATGATCGGAAGATGAACAATACTGGCTTCGACGAAGGTTCGCTAGTGTGGTTGCATAACCCAGTGCGCAGCAAAGGAAAGTCCCCTAAACTGCAGGCAAAATGGGACGGGCCGTACCGAATTGTGACCAAGATCAACGACGTCACTTACCGAATACAAAAGGGTATGCGAACTGCACCTAAAATTGTCCATGTAGATCGATTGGCACGATACTACGGGAATAATGATGCTCGGGACGAGCATGTCTAAGGAGGGGGCAGTGTTACGTAGATCGTAAAGTCTAGAAACATCACGCTAACTCCATCTCAGAAAGGGGCAGTGTGACGTAAATCGAAAAGTCTAGAAACATCACGCTAATTCCATCTAAGGACGGGGCAGTGTTAGAAACTACTGGAAATGACACGCTAACGCCATCTGTTATTGAGTAGCAAGTACTACACGAAATTGTACGTAGACGCTACTGCCATCTATTGTTGAATAGTGGGATTAAACAGTTCAATGGAAGTTACTAGAAGCTTCTACGCTGTGGCGGTGTCGAATGTTCGAGAATGTTGTGCTCGGGATATAAATAGCGGATTGTCGGGCTGACAAGCACTTCGAGTTCGATTTCGGAAGCGAGCGAATACGATTCGAGTGATACAGTAGCGAAGCGAAACAAGTGATTCCAAGTGACGTTTCTTGTGATTGCGATATTTGTGTTTAGTTAATTAAACTGTGTTGTGTGTTTTGGTAAATTGGTTTAAATTAATTTATCCCGAACCCCAGCTCGTAACATTCCGTTACTTTAACCGTTTACGTACCGCACGCAACGGAAGCTCTCAAAAGTAATATCTTTTCTCCGTTTTTGCTACATTCTTCATTGATGCTCCTTTTAGTCAAAGCGTGATGTTACACAGCATAGGTATAGCCTTTCTCGATAAATGGTTAGTAGTTCAGTCCAGTAGTTCCTGAGATTAGAGCAATCAACCAGACAAACGAACGCGTTAATGCGTTTAAAGCTCAAGTAAAATCCAACCTTTGTCTAAAGGCATACTATTCCATCAACAACTATTTAAATGACAAAACTAGTTGGTCGCTGTGATTAATTCAAGACAATGTCTGTGTTCTTTCTCCAGTACTAGCGTACATAGGTAGCGTACATAGGTTATATAGCTGTAATATAATTGTTATTATATTATTATTATTATTTTTTAGTGTGTTAGTCTTTTTTTTGTGTATTTATTGGTTTTGACATGTTCTATGCTTTGACATATTATAATGATTAGTATTGCATAAAATGATTAGCTAGCGACCTCGACAAGTTGTCATTCAATTCTTGCCTGAGCAACCGGCAGCAAGTTCGTCATGCTCCCTTAGATGTCAATGCGTCAGGGGTCGGGTTATCCCCTTCCCTCAAATAAGGCGAGGGGGGTAATGGCTGATCTTTGCGTTATGCTCGTGAACGGGTGCTGCTTGTGGTGACTGGTCGTCTTGCTGACCTAGATGTTGGTATTGTTGTTAATTACCTACCTGTTTCTTTGTTTTTACGCCGATGGTCCTAGTTTATCATTTTGTGGCCTCGAGTTGTAACTCGGGTCGTAACAGCTTTGTGAACGTGATTCAGCATTGCATAATGAAAGCTGTCACGCCCTTTATGCCAGGAGGCTTTTATTTTGGTACCTTTATTTACATTATAAAAATATTTTTTGCTTTTGCTTGAGTATAGATTTCATTTTATTTCTTGGAATATTGGGTTGGCTAGCTGACATATGGCAAATCATTTAATTTAATGTTTTGTGTCTCTTAATGTTACCTCCTTACAATTGTATAGAATCAAGTTCTTCTAACTTAAGGCTATCACATTGCCCGATAAATGATAAATGACTTTATTTTTACAAGTAGGTTTGTACTAACACTTTTACACGTCAATCATTTTTTTTTTTTTAACTAGATGAGTTCGGCATTTCCTATCTGACTACTCTGAGAAGAAACGCCGAAACAAACTCAGAGGTCACAGTCTCTTTTAAGGTCCAGACATAATCTTGATCAGATCATGTGAAGACCATGTGGACTGGTGTCTGAAGTGGTCTTTTAAGGACACACACAGCTTGAGTGGACCTGTCCAATCAGTGCACGCATTTGTCAGTAATCATGCAGCTCCACTCAGAACTTAAGGAGGTCAATTCGACGAACAATACCAAAGAAAGGACATTTGTGTAGGTCGCACAAATTACTCAAACTACCAGACAATGTAAAAAATTAAATTAGAAGAAAAGGAAACCAAAAAAAAAGAACACCCACTTCATCTTCACATTTACAATAGGTAATTAAAACAATATAATACTTTAAAAGTAAATATTCATGTCACTGTATAAGTAAAATTCATCAATGTCTATGTGTAGGTATATAAAATCAGGAAATAGTCCCGGTCTAATCATTTGAGGACCATGTACATGGGGGTGTCTGAAATGGTCTTTTGAGGAAAGAACCATACAGATTGAGTGGACCTGTCCAGTCAATGCACGCATTTGTCAGTAATCTTGCAGCTCAACTCAGAACATAAGGAGCACAAAGATTCGACGAACAATACCAAAGGAAGGACATTTTGGTAGGCCGCATTAAGTACTCAAACTGCCAGATTATCATTAAAATGGAATGAGTAAGAGCGATATAAAAAAAAACAAACATCACCTACATAGTCCTCACATTCAAAATCACTTAAATAATAATAATAATATACCCGCAGGGCAGCATGTGGCGAGCTGTTGGGCAGTAGCGACCCCACGGACTCGATCTCCTGGGAGAATTCTTGTTCCTCATCTCTGGCTTGCCTTTATTGGCCGGCTGGAGTGAACACTGACGAGGTTCAGAGCTCCCACCTCATTCTTGCCTTTATTGGCTGGCTTGAGTTGAGATTCGCAAGAGCAAACGTGCTCGGGGAAAGGAAGTATTCCAGTAAGTGCTCGTAGGGACTTGACCATCTTCCGGGCTCTGGGATTGTTCTGAAAGCCGTGGAATACCTCTCCACTTCTCAAGCACCTCAGGAAGTGTTGCCCCCTTGTCGCTGCGTCACTAAGTGCCAGCGACGTTTCCCGGGGGCCAATTATTGAGTGTGCAAGTCACCCCCTGCCATTTTATCCGTGTAAACAAAACTGTTCCGTCCCGTTTGACTGTTTACTCTATGCGCCTACGTTTCTAGACGTGAACAAAGTGAGAACTGTCACTTGTCAATTTGACGTTGAAACTTGGATTTTTGGTCTTTGGAAAAACGTGGGTCCTATTTGCTTGTGCGACCCTGTTGTAAATTAATCCCTTTAAATCGATCCGTTTGGGACAATTTGTCATGATCCAATTGTTTGTTTGAGTAATCAACCCCCCTTTGACGTAATAATACGGGTTTAGTTTGTAGAAATTGAAGAACCTTGAAGTGTCAGTGACCGCGTGTTGGAGACCGCATGTTGGAGAATCTCTGGCCTATTGCAGCGGCCTGGTGTCCTGAATACCACTTACAACGTCACTACACAATACAATATACACTCACTTACATACATAAATCCAGGTAGACTCCAGAGCAGGTGTTCTTCTAACATGAGGTGAGTCTTTTGATTATTGTATTGTTCTGCTCCGCGCACGGCGGACAGTTCGCTCGCCACTTCTTGTCTCCAGGGCCCTACCATCATAGCTTCCACTGCGCTATTTGAATCCCATGGTGGGGCTCTGGCCTGGCGTCGAACAAAAACATTGATCAGGCAGGGGCCATAGTTCTTCCATAGTTGCGTTTACCAATCCACTGTAGCCATCCAGACCCATAGCCTAATTTGTTTTATTTCCATATTCTGTAATAGTCCTGCTCCAACCGGGGATTGTCCTTGGGTGCACTTGCATAGGTGCGTACAGGGATAATCGTCGGTTGGTGCCCCCTCATCATTTAAAATTAAAATTGTCTAAGGGGCCTCTGCGGCCCCTCGTACGCCTTCCAAAGGACCGGGATCTCAGGGTCCCGAGAAATGTTAACAATAATAATTTATTTACTATTTTTTATATTTTTAAATGTTTTCTTATATTTTTTTATATATTTTAATATTTAAAAATGTAATTAATATGTATTTAAATATAATAAAGGAAATAATAATATTATACTTCTGAAAGTATATATTCATGTCATAGTGTAAACAATAATCAAATGTCAAAGTGTATATTTCCAAATAAATAATAATAATAATTGAAAAAAAAAAAAACATTCAGTATAATTATAATATAAAAATTGGAGCAGCTTAATCCCAAGCTTTTTTGTCTTCAATATAATCTTTTACAGTATAAAAGGCTTTCTGGCACAACTTACGTTTAATGAAAGATTTGAATTTATTGAGACTTAGGCGGCCCCTAGACCTACAATAACATTGTACAATACATTTTATTGTACAATAAGATTGAGAGGAGCTTTGAATCCAAACGATCAATTATATTGCGCAATAATACGAACTGCACAATGTTTTCGTGTTCAATCTGAGAATAGTATTAATACAGTTTACAACACAAAACTACACCACTTTCTGCCTTAAAATTCATCACAGTTCGGTTTTTGGAAAATATAACAAAAACCCAAGCGACGCGTCTGATTTCCCGCCAGAAATTCCCGTGTACTCCTCGTTCAACACAAAACACATACTAAAAATATTGCGCAATAATGACCCTACACGATGCAATGGAAAAATATGGTGCAATAAAAATTAAACATGCTCAAACTTTCATTCAATCATTGCACAATCTTCAATATTAACCCTATACGGTCAATAATATTGCACAATTCGTAATATTGCACAATTTAATTGATCGTTTAGGGGCCGCCTTAGATCTTGAACATGGCTTGGAAGTTTATTATAAAAGCGTATACATTGACATCTGAATGAGCCACCTATTTTCTTGAGCCTTGTTGAATTTGTGTTTATTCCTAGTATTTATATTATGGATATCACTGAATTTTTTAAACAATTTAATATTCTTATGGGCATATAAAAGATTTTCAAAAATATACTGTAAGGCACAGTCATTATATTAATTTCTTTAAATTTCTCTCTGAGTGAGTGTCTCGGGCTGAATTTATAAATTTATCGAACAGCCCTTTTCTGCAAGACAAAGATAGTCTGAATGTCGGCGGCATTTCCCCACAACAGAATACCGTACGACATTACACTATGAAAGTAGGCAAAATACACTAAACGGGCTGTCTCTATGTCAGTTAAATTCCGAATTTTTCTAACAGCGTATGCAGCGGAGCTTAGCTTTTTCGACAATTTATCTAGATGCGGGCCCCACTGAAGCTTGGTATCCAAAGTTAGGCCCAAGAATACAGTGCTATCTTCAGGATTCAATTCCGATGACTTTGACGATTTGACCTCTGTACTAGTATTTTTTCGTTTGGTGCCATCTACCATAACAAAACACAAACGAACTGACGATTAAGCAAGAACACAGATATGTAGGTTTTTGCCTATTTTTATTCGCTCTCTGAGAGTTCTTATGTATTGTTATCCTCTACAATTAAAAATTAATATTTATTTTGAATTAAATGATGGACTTTGCCTGCTGACCTAGCTTTCAAAAATTATTTTGTCTGATGATGACCAGGTAAGTGCTTATCGATTCTCAGTAACGGAGTTAGTTAGGATCACCAAACTTTTTCATGTGATGAATTTCGGCAGTTAATTTAATTGACCCAAATACATTCCCATCATTGAGTAAGAAAATTGGATGTCTGATGATGACTGGTATATCTATAAAATATTGCAAGCTTACTCTATGACTGGTTCAGAAAACAAAACGAAATTACAAACTACTTTATTTCTATGTACATAATTAATTTCTGTTCTTATTTTACGAAATATTTATATTTGTAATATTTACAATATTATTTAATTCAGAAATCATTAAAAACGTGAACTTTTAGATTTTATTTGGTGAAAATAACGCACGTATGGTCCACCCTTCACGGCAGCCATCAGGGTGGTCAATCTTAGAACAAAAAATTGGGTACGGCAATGGCTTCAATGATACAAAATAACGAAGGTTTTGGAGTTCTTGTAAGAAATAGGATAACTCATGTCTTTTTAATTTTTACGGATTATAATCGACTATTATTCCTACTTACTCACAGAGATGGCAGCTCTGAAGTAATGTTTACTATTATTCCAATAGATGGCGCTGAATAAAATCACATGCTGCCAACATTGAGTGGCTCACAGCTACTAAAATGGTAATAATATATATATTTTTAATAATAAAATTTTCAATTTTAGATGATTATCAAGAGGTTTACATACATTTATCGCATAGCATGAAATTTCGTAGTCTTTTTGATGATTAATAATATTTTTTGCTTAATTTTATACCAATATTTGGCAAACATTCATTGAGTTTTTGGTAGAATTCCTTTGGTGGTTTTACTAACAATAAACTGGTAACCCCAACTCAATTGCCTGTTATTGTTATTGCTTGCTTGCGTCGCCTGCGCCGGTATTAAGCGATAATTTACTTCTTTTTATGTTATTTCTGTGTTTCGTTGTGTGTTTGTTGTTGAGTTGAGCGAAAGTTCCTCCGACTAATCCATATTTGTGACCAGAAAGTTACTTTGAAAGTAAGTGTATCAAAACTGAGATAGGACTCCTAAAGTGTTGTGTTGAGATAGGACTCCTAAAGTGTTGTGTTGAGATAGGACTCTATAGTGCATCATGTCGTCAGATAAGCACTGCTGTGTTCCTGGGTGCAAGGACAGTGGAGGTATGTCAATGGGATTAAGTTCGGATACTATATATTATGTCCAACCCTGAAGATTAGGCTGAAATCGAAAACTTTGCTTTGAACCCAATTCAACTTACTCTGTAGGCGAAGCTCAATAAAACAAGCTATAGTTAGTATTTATGTTTCTTTATTGTTTTGGGCGACGCCCTATGAGACTAACTAACTTTTAACATTAATATCTCCTCGCTATTGTATTCGGTAACTCCGGTATAGCCTCTGTAAAATACCTAAACAAATACCTATACTGTTCTTTAATAAAAGTAGTAGATTTCCATGAAGATACTTAAGTAAATACCGATGTATGTTTATAATCAGCTGTATTACCATTGTCTTGACCTTTTGAATTCTAATTAACCTGCAATTACCTGTAACAATAACCTGTTGGAATCTAATTAGTCTGTAATGCCTGTGTTATGTTTGTATAAAACTAATTAGCTTATAGTTACCTAACTCATTTATTGTAAAGCACTAATTAGCTGTGAGTAGGTATGAATATACCTAAAATACCTTATGTAGTTCGTACACGATTTTGAAAGTAGCGTATGTCCAATAGGACGAGCCACATTGTTAATCCAATAAGAAAGCAGAAACCTTGAACTCGCTTACACGTGTTTTGAAATTCTCGACAAGTCGAAACCTGTCCCCTTAGGGAAAGTCCATTTTTCTCGCTCTCAATTGGCGGAGCGGCTAATCAAAGTAAAGAAATGTATACGCTACTTGCGGTAGGCAACAAAAGTTATAAAAGGGCCGAGCGTCTATTTTTGGATTTAGTATTGTTACAAGTTCACATGAATCATCAAGTTACCACGTAGTGTTTGTGAAGTAAGTGGCTCCGCTGTCCACTGCTTAGTCGCGATGTACCCTATATCTAGTTAGCCAGTCTTCAAGTGTAATATAGCTAGGATTTAATTATGTGTACTGCTTATTCTAACTGTATTTTATATTGTGTGCTGTGTACTCTTTTACAACCATTTGTAGTGATTTCTGTGTAACTTTATGTGTGCCAAATATACTCAATTATTACGACATTCTGACTGGTTTAATTTCACTCTTTCGTCAAGGGAACACCGTCACCCCCGCCTACAACACCTGACTCCCGTTTTATTAACATTTTGGTCCTTGCGAGCCGGATCAGGTTCAATTAGAATAGAGTGAACCAGTCAGAATCATGAGTCACAGAAGTGAAATCACCACACGCAGCAAGTTACGAAGACTGGCGGAAGAAATGGGTACGCGACAAGCAGAGGACATCGTCTCTGACTCAGGCTTACCATCCGAAAGGGCTCCAGGTTCTCCGTCCGTAGCACCGACATTGGCATCGACGTCCGCTCGCAATATTCCGCTCACCGGTGGCCGATTAATTGACCACAGTAAATTGACGTCAGAGAGAGCGCACGGGGGGCAGGCAGCGCCCAAGGGTCGCCACACCTCGCCGCGCAGCAAAATATCGTCAAGAAATAGCCACAGGAGCGTCGATTACCTTAAAAAACGGATCGAGTACGAAGCGGAGCGCGAATTAGTGCAGTTGAAAGAGAACCTGGTCAAAGACAAGGAAAACCTCGTCAAGAAAAGGATGGAAGTGGAAATAGCTGAGATAGAGGCGGCCGCTGAAAGCGATGATTCACAGTCAGATGGGAGTACGACACAGCGCGTCGAAGAGTGGGTGAAAACCACGCCCCAGGTCCCCCAATTGATAGAAGTATTGGGGACGCCGGCTGTGTCAGGCGCACCTATTGAAATGGCTGCGCCCCGTGAAACATCTGACCCCCGTGAACAAACCGTAAGTAGGGTGAATCTTGTGAATAACCACCGTGGGTCGTCAGTGCCGTGTGATCTAGACCAGTCCCGAGTACCTAGGACATCCGCGTCTGTACCGTTACCTAACATAACGGCACCAATTACGTCCAGGTACATACCAGTAACGTCAGATGGAGTAAGGTTCCAGTTACCCAGCCGTTATACCGCCTTTACCACTCCGGTCGCAAGTGTACCTCGAGTAGCCACACTCGAGTCGGATACACGGCGGCAGATGCAGTACGGAGCGGATGAAAGAGAAAGGCGGAGAGAATCGTCAGGGGACAGAGACCGTAAGATAGACAGACTGGCAGAGGCTATCACGAACATGGCACGACCACCACGACCGGTACCAAGACAGGCATATGAATTGCCCTACTTCAAAGGTGACCCAGCCGACTGGATATCATATCGGAACATGTACTGGGAAACATCACAATTATACAATTTCAAGGCGCACGAAAACTTAGCACGATTAAAAACCTCGTTACAAGGCGACGCAAAGGTATCAGTAGAGGACTTACTACGATCGTCAACTGATCCGTCCGAGATAATGCGCGCGCTAGAGGATGAGTACGGTCACCCGACCCTAGTGCTACAGTACGCCATACAAAAGGTCAAAGAATTACCTAGAGTAACGGAAAGTGGACGCGAACTAAGGAAATTCTCGTCAACGGTCCGAAATTGTGTTTCGTTACTCAAAAATATTCGTGCGGATGGATATATAAATAATCCACAGCTGGTGAGTGACCTGCTGAGCAAGCTGACCCCTGTACAGCGCGCGCAATACGGTGACTTCGCAATGGGCCTGGACAACACACAGGGGGTGGACCTAAGAGTGTCTCCAAATCTAGAAATATTATCACATTTTCTGATACACTTGACACGCTCAACGTCGTACTACACTCAGGCGAGTATGTTTGAGCCCGGTCCATCGAAGCCCCCTGCCAAGCAACAGCAGAAGTATGGCGGCGCCGGTCAGTCCCGGCCAGCCAACGCCGCGCGCTCGGCCGCGAGCAGGCCTCCGTTGACGCAACGAGTGAACACGCAGAGCGACGAGTCTGCCGCTCCTGAAGAATGCGTTATATGTCAACGAAAGCACAACATAGAAGAGTGTGACCAGTTCAAAAAGCTTACCGTTCAACAGCGTTGGGACACGATAAAGGAGAAGAACACATGCTTCAAATGTCTCGTGAGTAAACATCCCAAGAGGTTCTGCCGTGCGAGTAGATGCAAGAAGTGCGGGTTCGGACATCACCTGCTGTTACACGCGGATAAGCAGCCGAAAGAAAAGGTGGCTACGCCGCCAGAAAGTAAGACGGAAAGTGTCACAAATATAGGCGAGTGGCGAGCTACGGCACTACTGAAAATTATGCCAGTAACGGTCAGCGATGGAAACAGTGACGATAATCAGTGTTACGCACTACTGGACGATGGTGCGACCGTGTCACTCATCGACAGCTCGCTCGCCACAGACTTAGTGGGCCCATGTGTTCCTCTCTCCTTAAAAACCGCGGGTGGCTACGGAGTAACAGACTCAACGTCGCGAGTGGTACAAGTGCGCGTAAAAGGACCTAACGGTCAGTGCCATAACATTACGTGTCGGACAATAGTGGACATTAACCTACCAACGCAAACAGTGTCCGCCACAGTGATCGACGACAACGCGCACCTACGCGACTTGGGTTGCGTAGAGATGAGGGGAGCCAAACCGCTGCTGCTTCTCGGACAGGACAACTGGGAGCTGCTCGTCAGTCAGGACATCCGCCAAGGAAAATCCGGTAAGCCAGTTGCCTCACTCACTAAGTTAGGTTGGGTCATACATGGACCATTTAATATTAATAACAATAATAATAGTAAAGAATGTGTTAGTTGCATGACCGTTTCCCTTCCTGATTTACATAATCTAGTTAAATCACAGTTTGAGCTAGAAGCGATAGGTATTTCAGAGAATTTACGTAAACATAAAGATGTCGAAAGGGCATTAGCCGTGTTAGACAGCACTAGCCATCGTATCCCTGACCAGTCACAATGGGAGGTCGGTTTGTTGTGGAAACATGACAATATTCAGTTACCTGATAATTATAATCAGGCCAGGCAAAGGCTGTACGGCATAGAGAAACGTATGCGTAAAGACACTAGTTTCGCTGAGCAATATTCAGCTCAGATAGGTAGGTTAGTAGACGAAGGTTACGCGCGTAAAGTAGACGGTAACATAGACAGCTCGCCGGTTTGGTACTTACCGCATTTCGGAGTCGTTAACCCGAACAAACCGGGCAAGCTACGTCTCGTGTTCGACGCAGCCGCTACGTCTCATGGGACGTGTTTAAATGATAATCTGCTAACCGGACCTGACTTACTGAATTCTTTGCTAGGTATTTTAATTAAGTTCAGGATAGGCCCCGTCGCGTTTTCAGGGGATATCGCTGATATGTTCTTACGAGTAAAAATAAGGGCAGAAGATCAAGGCGCGCAATTATTTTTATGGAGAGGCGCGGATCACCATAAAGAACCAGATACATACGCGATGAATTCCATGATATTTGGTGCAGCCTCGTCCCCTACTACGGCAATATATATACTCAACAAAAATGCCGATGATTTCATTGATGTTTATCCCGAAGCTGTGGAAGCCATTAAATCTAGGCACTATATGGACGACTATCTAGATAGTGCTTGGACCGAGGAGAAGGCTAACACGTTAATAGAGGAAGTGACACGAATACATGCATCCGGTGGATTCATTATCCGGGGGTGGGTCACTAACTCATCGGAGCTAAGGGAAAGGCTGAAAATAGAAATGCCTGATAAGGTAGCCCTTGAGAAGGGAACAGGCTCAGTAGAGAGGACCCTAGGTTTAATATGGTCACCTAAAGACGACGAGTTAGGTTTTGATCTGTCATTTAAGAGACTACCACCGGAAATTATAAATGGTAGCTTAGTGCCCACTAAAAGACAATTTCTTAGTATGATAATGTCGATTTACGACCCGCTAGGTTTCCTATACCCGTGTGTAATTCAATCACGCATATTAATGCAACGAATATGGAAGTCGGGAATACAATGGGACGAACCCTTAAAAGAAAAGGACGCCAAAGTATGGTTTAATTGGCTCCATAATTTATACCGCTTAAACGAATTAAAAATACCGCGGTGGTACGGGTTAAAACTCGATAATTTAGAATTACACGCGTTCGGGGACGCCAGCGAGCTTGCTTACGCCGCAGTAGTATACCTAGTGGGCTCTAACTCTGAAGGAAAGAGGGAATCGGTTATGTTACTAGGGAAAGCGCGAGTAGCTCCACAAAAAGTAGTATCCATTCCCAGGCTAGAGTTACAAGCAGCCGTGTTAGCCTGTCGTATAGCAGACACTGCCCACAAAGAGTTAGGTATACGAATCGAAAAGAAATTCCTTTGGACCGACAGCAAGACTGTATTAAAATGGATAAACTCCGATGCACAGGAATTTCAACGATTCGTCTCGCACAGACTAGCCGAAATAGATAGGCTGTCAGACAGAGGCAACTGGCGCTGGGTACCTTCACAGGATAACCCAGCTGATAAGGCCACCAGGTTGTGTTGGCCCGATGACCACGCGGAGTGGCTCTCGGGCCCCTCGTTTCTATGTAACCCACAGGAGCTGTGGCCTGCGTGTCCCGAGGCTGAGGCGTCGGAAGCGGACCTTGAGCGCATCCAGCGGGTCCACGCCGCGGCAGCACCGGCGGCACCACTCCTAGAGTACGAGCGCTACTCATCGTGGACGCGCATTCAGCGTGTCATGGCGCGCGTGCTCATCTTCAGCGGCCGATGTCGTAAACGTCGGTCGACTACGGAGCTGTGTCAGCGAGACCTAGAAGATGCTCACAACAGCCTGTTGAGGCTGTGTCAAGAAGAAAGCTTTCAAAGCGAGCGGGCCACCATCCTTAAAGGCCTGCCCGTTCCCAGCAGCAGCAGCATCAAGGCTCTCGACCCCATGCTAGCCGACGACGGGTTGCTACGAGTGAGAGGGCGCCTGAGTGCCTGTGAGGTGCTCACGTTTGGCGAGCGGCACCCTATTATCCTGGAGGGCCGCCATCCTCTGACAAGAAAGCTAATCGCTCATTACCATGCGATGGCTCTGCACGCCAACCACGAGACCGTCGTCAACAATCTACGGGAAAAATACTGGGTCACTAAAATCAGAACCTCAGTGAAGACAGTGGTTGCCAACTGCCAACTCTGTCGCGTCTGCCGAGCCAAGCCCGCGCCACCGAAGATGGGTGACCTGCCGCTCGCAAGGCTGGAACCATCCAGACGAGCCTTTGTGCGAGTGGGGGTGGACTACTTCGGCCCGATGGAGGTCGCAATCGGGCGACGGCGCGAGAAGAGGTGGGGTGCCCTATTCACCTGCCTCACTACACGCGCCGTCCACCTTGAGTTGGCCGCTTCCCTAAGCGCCGACTCCGCCATACTAGCCTTGCGGCGCCTCATAGCGCGCCGCGGGCAACCAGCACATCTGTACTCTGACCAGGGTACCAACTTCATCGGGGCCAATACCGAGCTTCGAGCAGCCCTGAAAGACCTCAACCAAGGTCAGATAAGGGCCGAGGCCATTCACCGTGGCATCGAATGGCACTTCAATCCCCCGGCGGCCCCACACATGGGTGGCTGCTGGGAGCGCCTGGTGAGATCCGTGAAGAACGCACTTCGCAGTACGCTCAAGGAGCGTGCCCCTCGTGAGGAGGTCCTCTACACCCTCCTCACCGAAGCCGAGCTGATCGTAAACAGCCGGCCACTGAGCTACGTGAACGACGACCACGACCAGCCCGTGGTCCTGACGCCGAACCATCTACTCCTGGGCACTGCGTCCGGGAGTACTCCGTTTGCATCGAGCGACGCCGAAGACATCGACTCTCGCCGGCAGTGGCGGCGCGTGAACGCGCTCGCCGACATGTTCTGGCGGCGCTGGCTGCGAGAGTACCTGCCTACGCTCCAACGTCGGGAAAAGTGGTTAAACAATGTGCCGAACGTACGTATCAGTGACGTAGTAGTGATTGTGGACAATAATAGACCGCGAAGTGCGTGGACCAAAGGTCTCATCAAAGCTGTGTATCATGGACACGATGGTATTATCCGTGTAGTAGATGTTAAGACTGTAAATGGGGTCCTACGTCGACCCGTAGCGAAGATTATTGTGCTTCCCACAGACCAAGAATTGTAAGTCGGTTGAACCCTGTTACAGGGGGTGGAATGTAGGCGAAGCTCAATAAAACAAGCTATAGTTAGTATTTATGTTTCTTTATTGTTTTGGGCGACGCCCTATGAGACTAACTAACTTTTAACATTAATATCTCCTCGCTATTGTATTCGGTAACTCCGGTATAGCCTCTGTAAAATACCTAAACAAATACCTATACTGTTCTTTAATAAAAGTAGTAGATTTCCATGAAGATACTTAAGTAAATACCGATGTATGTTTATAATCAGCTGTATTACCATTGTCTTGACCTTTTGAATTCTAATTAACCTGCAATTACCTGTAACAATAACCTGTTGGAATCTAATTAGTCTGTAATGCCTGTGTTATGTTTGTATAAAACTAATTAGCTTATAGTTACCTAACTCATTTATTGTAAAGCACTAATTAGCTGTGAGTAGGTATGAATATACCTAAAATACCTTATGTAGTTCGTACACGATTTTGAAAGTAGCGTATGTCCAATAGGACGAGCCACATTGTTAATCCAATAAGAAAGCAGAAACCTTGAACTCGCTTACACGTGTTTTGAAATTCTCGACAAGTCGAAACCTGTCCCCTTAGGGAAAGTCCATTTTTCTCGCTCTCAATTGGCGGAGCGGCTAATCAAAGTAAAGAAATGTATACGCTACTTGCGGTAGGCAACAAAAGTTATAAAAGGGCCGAGCGTCTATTTTTGGATTTAGTATTGTTACAAGTTCACATGAATCATCAAGTTACCACGTAGTGTTTGTGAAGTAAGTGGCTCCGCTGTCCACTGCTTAGTCGCGATGTACCCTATATCTAGTTAGCCAGTCTTCAAGTGTAATATAGCTAGGATTTAATTATGTGTACTGCTTATTCTAACTGTATTTTATATTGTGTGCTGTGTACTCTTTTACAACCATTTGTAGTGATTTCTGTGTAACTTTATGTGTGCCAAATATACTCAATTATTACGACATTCTGACTGGTTTAATTTCACTCTTTCGTCAAGGGAACACCGTCACCCCCGCCTACAACACCTGACTCCCGTTTTATTAACATACTCTTTGTCATTATCCAAGTCCGATATTATTCAGTTGTTTTTGTTATTACAATGTACAATTCAATAGTTTTGATACGCTAGATAAAGTCTTTCGGTATCTTCGAACTTTCTGCCTAAAGCCTAATGTCGAAATTACTTTTTGGCAAGAACTAAAAGTTGTAGCTCTCGACTAGACAAACTAAGACGACCAAACTCAAACTGACCAACATTTATGGTTATTATGTTCTTTTGGACCTTAGTTTTTCTTTTCTAGTCATCTGTTTCTTTTTATACATACAGGCATAGGGCCCCCTGATCATTATTTTAACATTGTTAATAAAAATAGGTATCTTATAACAGAAATAGGTGTTTAAAAGAAACCTTATTAATGGTTGCATTAACTTTTTTTCAGACATGCATGCCATTCTTCATCGGTTTCCGAACCCTGAAAAAGATAGAGTAAGATTCAATACCTGGCTGTATGCAATTGGGGGTGATATTTTGGGACTTGAAAATGAACACATATTTAAGTATCGTCGAGTGTGTCATTCACACTTTGAAGGAAAATATCTGTGTCGCAATAACAGAATAAGCAATATTGCAGTTCCGACGTTAAAACCAGGTTGGTTCATCATACAGTAACATAAATGTTTTTGGGTGTGTACACAACCCAAAAACATTTATGTTACTTTATATAAAAGTATATCATTGAAATTTCATTCAAGAACTATGGGCTTTTTGGTACATTATTCAATAACAACTTGTCCCAAATCCCTGTCCATTTACTGTGACACCACAGGAAGCTCATAGAATTTGGGTGATCATTATAGAAATATATAATAGAAGGTAATATAATTTTATATTATCAATTCAGTTACTAGATTTTCGTCAGTATTAATAAACAGGCAATAGTTTCTTATCAAGACAACACAGCTCCATTGTTCTATATACATAATTACATTATGTACCTATATCTCAATGTTTGTAATACTATGTATTATTTTTGGAGATCATTTATAATTATATGAGTTTCTCATCCATGCCATATTATGCTATGTGTTACAATAAGGGTTTATAAACTAATACAAATAATAGGATGATGATTATATATCCTTTTTGTAACACATTTAATGTGACAATAGTTATGTACAACAAGTAATTAATATTTTTTCTTGTTTCAAAATATTTGCTTTATATTTTCAATGATGATAAACTTAACATCATTCCAGTATTCTCAGTAGTCATGAAAAAAAAAAAAAACTACAAAGCATCTTAGGGCAAACAACATTTTTTATAGTGTTTTCCATGGTATTTTTTATTTTCAGGTCTCAATAAAGTTTCACAACCGAAGTCACTGTTTGTTGGAAGGAAACCATTGCAGGGAGTTGTAAATCAGCCAATTCCCTCAACATCTACAGGTATATTGATTTTTATTGTATGATGATTTTATTATTGTCCTTTTCAATTGAATATTTAGATAAATGTAATGATCCTACAGATGAGGCAATACTAATATTTGTAATTATTTAATTTTAGCTCTTGAATCATATCAGCAGTTGATACACACATCTACTAACATTGTAGAAAATATAGTGCAAAAAGAAAATATGGGTAAGTATTATGACATTATGGCATTTATAATTATCATAATTTTATGGTTCCACTATCACTAAATTGCCCACTAAATTACCGCCGCAGCTTTGGATGATCAAAAATAAAT
Source organism: Aporophyla lueneburgensis (assembly GCA_932294355.1). Classification (NCBI taxonomy): domain Eukaryota; kingdom Metazoa; phylum Arthropoda; class Insecta; order Lepidoptera; family Noctuidae; genus Aporophyla; species Aporophyla lueneburgensis. Next base: position 873,393 of record OW028756.1, read on the forward strand.
ATGTATATTGAATATGCACGTATTTTTTCACGATAATCGCTAATTTAAATTATGGTGTAAACATCTAATCTATTTAGTAGTGTAGGTTTAGTAAGAGAACACCATACATTTGTATTTCAAACTAGCTTTTGCCAGCGGCTTCGCCCACTTGGAGGCCGGAAAATATCCCGCGTTAACATACATACCTGGATTAATACATAGGGTACTTTTTACCCCGGTAGATAAAAAGTACCGTATGTATTAATCCAGGTTATAAACTGTGTTCAGAATTTAGTAGGATAGATATATACTATTGACGACATTTTTGTAGATCTTTTGAAGACCATCATCTTTGTAATACATACTTTTGGTGTATGATCAACGTATGCAAGGATAAGGGCTCAAAGGGTCTTGCTTCAAATTTATCGTCACTGCTCAGCTTCTGTGTCTCAGCGTTATATTATATAGCCTATAACCTGCCCAGGAGTATGGACTACAATCTTACCAAGTTTGGTTAAAATCCCTTCAGTAGTTTTTCACCCATGCGTGCATATACAGACATACAGACACAAAATTTAACTATTGCATTTTTGGCATCAGTATCGATCACCATTCATCCTCCAATATTAATTTTGAATATATATTCAATGTACAGAATTGACCTCTCTACAGTTTTATTATAAGTATAGATATAGATACTCTACTTTACTCTTTTGGTTCCTTAAAATTTCTTTATGTGAAAGGTGTGTCAAGGTGGTGTCTTTGAAACTTATGACTTGGACTTGAGGTGGTGTCTTGACTTTAAGTTGTACTTACAACAAGTCATAAGTTTCAAAGACACCACCAACATCCACTAACCTGGACTGGGATTGCATGATGAAATGGCTCAGAGAGGAGACCCGTGTCCCAAGAGTTGGGATATTATTAGGCTGATGATATTTATGTTTAATATTATTGTTTCTAATCAATAGTCAGTGATTTAAATTCTTTATACTACAAAATGTTAAATACAGTTATGGGCCGTTCATAAAATATGTTCATCATGATTTTTTTTTTCTTATCTTGGAAACTTAAACTTTTTTCATTATACTTGAACGTCATTCTCAAGTACCTTAAATCCTGTAAATAAACAAATGGATAGTCTACAATTAATGTTTCACATTGATACATTATATGCTATTTTTAATTACAAGAAATTGTTTGAGAGGGCTAGCTTACGTGACTTAATATTTATTAGAGGGTGTGAAATTAAGGCGAACCTCTGAGTGACGTATTTTATGGATGGCCCCATAGTGAAACTTTTATAATTATATTATTGCATGACCACACAGATGACCATCCTTGTGTCTTGATGATAGCGACTATTGATATTTCAGATCCGGAAACTGTGCTATGTGAGCAAGTGCCACCTGCTACTTTTCAGAGTACTGCTCTCAATTTAGGTAAGTTTTCTTATCACATATAATCGCCTTTAATTTTCGATAAGTATATAATTTTCACTCAATGAGTTTTAATTTTAAGTTGAATTTAAATCTATGTAACTACATTTTGTCCGATTTCACTTTTAAAAGCGTGCACAATTATATTTCAGCTTCGGACATGATATGTCAAAAAATACCGGAGTCTACTTCTCAAGTCGAAAAGGGTGTTCAGAATAATTTAGGTAAGCTTTTATTTAACTAAAATACTGTATCATAAAATTATAACAATTGTTATTATGGGTAGTGCAATAACTGCTTACTATCTGTCTGCGTCTGTGTACACTATGTGTGTTGTGTTCATTGTTCGAAACTTGATTAAAACTGATAATGTAACTCATACAAAATCATTTTTTTATACTTTTCAGGCAGGAAAGTGTCTGCTAGAACACTAAGGCCGTCCAACGCAGAGAGAGCTCTACAGCTGAAAATAATGGCTGCCAAAAGAAAAATAAATAAATTAAAAAATAAAGTCAAAAAGCAGACAGCTGAAATAAAGGAAGCGAAAAAAATGGTTGCCAGTCCTGCAGTATTTGATGTACTCAAAAATTGTTCCAGCACTGCAAAACTTTTAATGCGTTTACAATGTAGAGAAGACAAAAAAAAGGGTAAAGGACGAAGATTCACGCTACAAGAAAAAATAGCAGCTCTGTCTATTTTCAAACAGAGTCCAAAAGCGTACAGGTTTTTAAGAAAAATATTTACATTGCCCGCAACGCAGACACTCGTGAAAATTATCCAAAAATGCAACCTTCGACCTGGGCTAAACAAAAATATTTTTCTACAACTAAAAAAAAAGGCTGATGGTATGAAAACATCTGAAAAATTATGTATTTTGTTATTTGATGAAGTTGCATTAAAAGCACAAATAACATACAATGAAAGAAAAGATAAAGTAACAGGAGTAGTAGACAATGGTCAGCAAAGACAAGCAGAATTTGCTGACCACGCCCAAGTCTTTATGGTGCGTGGTCTGATGAAAAATTTTAAGCAAGCCATTTTTTACACCTTCTCGGCAAGTGCCACAAAAGGACCAGAATTAGCCAAACAAATAAAAAGTGTGATAACTGAGGTGCAACAAGCAGGGTTAATAGTGGTAGCATCAGTCTGTGACCAAGGTACAAACAATCGTCAGGCGATACGACTTTTGATAAATGAGACCAGGGGGGTCTACTTAAGAAGAGGAGAAACTCCAAAAGATAATATAATACTAATAAATGACAAAGAAATCATTCCCCTCTACGACCCCCCACATCTTCTCAAGGGTATGAGAAACAATTTACTATCAAAAAAATTAATTTATGTAAAAGATGGTGTGACGAAAACTGCCAAATGGTCTCATTTATTACAACTGCATAAAGAAAACCCTGGATATAAAGGCATTAGACTGATACCAAAATTAACAGAATACCACATAATCCCTGAGAAACTTAACAAAATGAAAGTTAAATTTGCATCTCAGATATTCAGTCGCACTCTAGCATCCAATATGGGATATTTAGCAGGTAATTTATATTTTTGTACAGTATATACCAGTCACCATGAAGTTAATTATCATGAAATGTTTACTAGATATCTTTACTAGAGATTTTTTGCTCTATGAAGTTATACAATCATACTAAGACAATATTAGAAATCTGTGTATGAATTAATAACATTTTTTTTTAACTTTTCTTTCAGATAAAGGAATTCTACCCACAGAATGCAGGGACACTGCAGATCTCCTGTTATTTATGGACAACATCTTCGACTCTGTCAATGGAAGTCACAACAAAAATAAAAATGCAAAACCACTACTTGGCCCAGCTACTCCAACATCTGCCCATAAAAAGACTTGGGCAGAAGCCAAAAAAGTATTTGACTCAATGCAGTTTGTGACTTCTGCTGGCAGGGTCGAAAATGTTCCAACAATAAAAAATTGGGTGTGGACACTAGAAGCAATACAAGTTTTATTAAAAAAAATACATGTCGAATATGGGGTAACGTCAGTTTGGTTGCGGCACCTTAATCAGGATCCCTTAGAGAACTTTTTTGGGGCAGTTAGAAGTCACGGGTGCCGCAACGTGAACCCGACATGTGACCAATTTGAGTCTGCGTTTGCCACGCTACTTATAAATAATTTAAACAGTGTCCACACCCAAAGTAAAAATTGTGAAGAAGATTTATGTGATGCGTTATGCTCCTTCGTACTCAACGAAAATACAGAAGCCACGTTGACCTGTACAATAAGTATCGAAAATATTTTTGAAATAAATTTTGAAAGTATAGAAAATAAAGAAAAAGACCCGAGAATACTGGCACCCTTACAGTACGTCAGTGGATACTTTTTGAAAAAATCAAAAACCAACATTTTTAAGAATTGCTCGGTGTGTGTGAATGATTTCACCAGCGAAGATGAAATCGAGTATATAAGATACAGAGAATATGCAGGTCGACGATGGCTTTGTACTCCCAGTAAAAATTTAATAAAACTGATTTCGAATCTCCAAGATTGCATTTATCATGTGCTTAAAGAAAATATTGAAGCATATTATTTAAAAGATATAATTAAAATGTCTGTTTTTACACTAATAAATTTTGATTTTATAAAATGTAACGCTCATAAAAGTAGGATGATTGATTATTTGATTAATATTGTAATCCGATTTATGAATTTTAATTACTGTAAAATAATTAATAAAATTTTATCTGGGAGGAGACAAGTTGATGACGAAGACGATAAGATACAAATAAAGGCTAAAAAATACTGTAATAAATGTTTTAAAAGGAAAAAGTAAATTATCTATGTGTCTCAAGACATTCAAGCTGCAAAATCACATGGTTGCATAATGTTCATATCTCAGAAGAGAAAAGTCTCAAAACGTTGTAGGTTGCAAAATACCAACATCTGAAAAACTTCAAAATGCAGAATGTTTAAGTCTCAAAACTTCCATCTCATATGCAATTCTTTTGAGGTATGAACGTTTTGCAACCATATGTTATTTTGCAACTTGAATATTTTGGAATATAACAGGTGGGAGGAACTTAATTATTTAAACTTATTTACGGATTCAGTGAATGTTTCTAAGACAGTTTGCCAGTTTTTCTTGTAATTTACCTATTGGCTGTTTCGTTAAAGTTTACCTTGCGTGCAAAGGTAAACTTTAACGCACGCAGTTTAATATGATAATAATTGGTTATTTTTTATTTATTGGCACCATTTACTGATTTTTGTGATATTATCTATATTAAAAGAAAATAAGACAAATATCAGTAAAAAAACGATGTAAAATTTCAGAGGGGATTCTAAACACTCCGTCTAGAATTATGATCCGTGGTATAGGAAAGTTTAAGTAATGATTATTCCTTCCCACCAATCGTCCCCAGTGTCTGTAAACTATGCTGTAAACTAAATTGTGTACTACTGAACTGTGAAAACCGATAAAATGTGTGAGAATAAAATAAATGGAATAATATTATCGTTTTCCACAATCCAGTAATATAAAGGCTGAAGACACTTTATTCGAAGAATACCTACCTAGTAATTGAAAATGATAAAAGGCCAGTTAAAAAAGTGTTCATTGTGTATTTAATCAAGGTTATGGTCCTTTATAATTTAATTTGTAACTTACCTATCCTAATATCAATAAAATGTCTACAATCTATACACATTAAGTACCCAATTATATATATACATAATTTAAAACATTTGAAATAAACAGAATGAAGTTTACTATATTGTATTTTATTTAACATCCTTAAATGAACATTAAAATGAATGTAGAATAAATATTATAATGAAGCATAGCTATACGACAGAAGCTATCTATAGCTATAGTGCACAAGAGTGTAGTTCTAACTTCGAAAATCAGATGGCGCTAGTTTCTACACGAACGCAAATGACCCGTTCCACGGAACAAGATTGGTCTCTATTTCAGTATATTACAAAGTACTCTGTGGCAGCCATCAAAGCACTAATGTATGGTGTCATTCGCGTCGCGAGTATAATTGTCACAAGAAAGCAACGGGTTTCTCGCGCAGTTTCGGGTTTTTATTTATTATTTAAAATGTAAAAGAAATAAGAAAAAGTAAACAATACAAATTATTAAATAAATCAGTACGCATATTTTGATATAAAATTCATGTCAAACGATTCAGCCGTTACAGAGACAATTTTCAATTTAGGTTGAAGGAGGACCTGTTTACTGCCAGATTTTTCTAAAATTTGGGAAAGTTTATTAAAATTCTAAACAATAAAAAGTATTTATCATGACCTTAAGTATGACATACATTCTTCATATGAAAATCGCACGGTAGGATTCTTCATCAAAATTCTTTAAACATACGGTATTTTTCGGATTTCAGCAAGGTAATCCCCTTAACAGACAGCTGTGCTGCTGGGGAGTTTGTTTCGCCACTTCTTCTTCCCAGCTAAAGCACTAGAAAGTGTCGAAGGGCGGGCGTTTTGGGGGAACTGTCTTTTGTAACTTTGACGTTCAAAAAGTGCTGACTCTCAGCCTAGTTTGAATAAATGACTTTTGATTTTGATTTGATTTTTTGATTTTGAACTCTTCAGCTTTATTATATCTTATATCTTTAAACGAGCAATTCTTGTATACAGAATGTTAGTGTAAACACCGTTATCCTTGAAACCAGTGATTTGGTTTCGTTAATAGAACGTAAAATCAATGAAAAAAGAACAACTTTTTTTTTAAAAGATAATCTGCATTTTTCCACAAGAACATTTCACCCTATGCGCGAGGGCAACAAACTTCGGGAACCACGGCGCGTTGCACGACGCCGACGCACGGGTCGCCGACCCCAGTCAGTCAGTTGTCAGTCTCGCTGGCGACCGCACGTAACGCGGCGTCGCGCGTCGTAGCGTCGGTCATTTATCGCGCGTGAATTGTGTGTGTTACTATGTCTTACACAAATGAACAGTGAACCGAAATCGTTCGGCTTTACGCCATTGCGGGTAATAATCTGAACGGGGCGCGTAGGATGTACGCAGAATTCCTATGATTACAGTACGCACGGCCACACATGTCCAGTATAAGCTGACATCTCATTGTACGAAACCCCTATGCAATGCGAGGTCAGCTAAAACTGGAAATTTACAGCTTGACCTGTAGCCGTGTGTACCTTATTGAAAACTTTTATTGTTTTGAATATGTTCCACCCATGACACATCTATATAATTGTTATGTATTATAGTTGGATACATACGTAATTTATGTAATTTATTTGGTCGGTGTATCTTGAAAAATGGCCATGAAAATCCACCCTTAATTTTTAAAACACATTTGTTTCTGCCCTATAGGTGGTTAAAAATTATGAGAAAAATGTGAAATGTAAATCTATTAATTAGCTATCATGCCGTGTTGGTTTCATTTTAAAATCGATTGTAGTTTTGTAGAAAAAAAACATTCAAGTTTTAGGTTGCAACCCTTATTTTTCGAAAACTAAAGAAGCTAGGGGTTTGATAATTGGCCCAAATATTTTTTCAACAACTAGCAGCATAATTAAGGCACCAATGTCAAAAAAGACGCCAGTGCAGATTTCATATGGAAACCCGGTGAGGCCCTTTTGTATACAGGGGTTTCGGGGGCGATAAATCGATTTAGCTAGGATTTATTTTTATAAAATGTCGTTTTATTCGTATTTTCAATGACCAACTTTATCGATAATCAACTTGAACATAAACTTATTATTTTAAACACAATTTACCAAAAAATACTAGGCTGTAGAGTTTGTTTGTTTGGTATAGTATAGACTTTTCTAGTATTTCATTTATGTAGATTCTTTTTCATTTTATTAATGTGACAATGTTGTAAGCCTTGTAGACTATAGATTTGTAAACCACTTTCTATTTTATTAATTTCCTGATACTTGTTGACAGGCCTACACTGTCCTCCCATACCTATTAACAATGTTATTTTAAACCATTGTAAAAGACAATTATTTTTTAAAGAGCAGTTGTGGAGTTTTTTGTCAGCTCTTCTCCATAGGAATTAACCAATTGGAACCATGCACCTAGCTTCTGACAATTCAGGTTTATGTGAAATAAAATATTTTGATTTCATTTCATTTGAACTTCAACATTACTGGCAAATTGTGGGTGTACTGTACAGTACACCCACAATTCGCCAGTAACGTTGTAGTACACCCCTGCATAATCCTTTCAAAGAATACAGGTGTGATACTATGAACAAATCTCGTTTTGGCAAGTTTTTAAAGCCCTGTCCATAGCTGTATAAATATTTTAAGATATTATAAATTATTTTATTTCTGTAAGTAGGTTTGTACACATGGTGACATATCAAGCTATACATTTCCAGTTTGAGCTGACCTCGCATTGTACAGGCTTTATGTACAGTGACAAGTCAGCTTATACTGGAAATGTATAGGATGACATGTGGCCGTCCTTACAAACACTTTTAAAGTCAATCACATTTTATAAAACTAGACTAGATGACTTCAGCATTTCTATCTGACTAGTCTGAGAAGAAAGGCCGAAACAAACTCAGATGTCACATATTTAATATATTTTTGTTCTTCTAAACATACCTTCACTTTGATATTCCTCCTTTGGTTCAATAATATCGTCTAGTATTTCTGATACAGTTGGTAATTCCACTTTGGCCGCAATGCTTTCTGTTCGACATTCATCAAATATGCTTATGAGCTCTATTGGAGATTTACTGAACCCACAGAAAAACCCAGAGAGGTCTTGGTTCATTAAATAATCGTCCTGTAAAAAAATGATTATAGTATTAGGAAAAATATGTTCCCAAATCACAAACCTTTTTCATCATACTAAAGTCAATCAAAAGAACCCCCACAACTGAGAATACTCAAAGTAGGTCCAATGTCTTCTTCAGAGTCAGTCGTAACCAGCTCCAACCAACATGAGAGGACCATTATCAAACTGGACTGCACACACAAGTTTCATACAGAAGTTGTAGCAATATTATGCGGTACCGTAACATCAAGCCTTGTTTCCTCATAGGGTTGTGCAGAGGTGTATGACTACACTCACATTTTGCCAGTTATGACTAAGTCCCACATAATAAGGGGCAAGCCTATTGCCATTAACTAGGCACAAATCCAGACTCCGGGCTACTACTGAATAATTCCAGATAGAAAACCCAATAACACTGCCCTACCCTGGGATCAAACCCAGGACCTCATGTTCAGCAGTAGGGCTTGCAAACACTCAACAAACACGGCAACAGGCTTACCTTTAGTAACTCAGCCCACGATTTGGGAGTCCATATTTTTTTCACAGAAAGATCATATCATTAGAAGCCTCCACGTAAAATTTTAAGTTTGAAAAATAATTGGTTTAAGAGAAAAATAATAATATAAATCGTAGAAATACAAGAGCGAGCGGAGCAAGCTCTGGACTCGGGGCACCCCGAATCGGACAGGTTAGGTTAGAAGAGCCATCCTCTTCGTGGTTATTTTTTTTAAACCACACAGAAGCAGGAGCCCCGCGAAGCGGGGCTCCGTCGACTTTCCTATACAAAAAAACTATGCGCGCCCCTACTCCCAGATGGCCCATAATGGAAATTATAACCCCTATTCGTTTTATTCGTCAATCCCACACTTTCTGGCCTTTAAACCGATGTCGATACACGAAAATTCGAAAGTGAGGTTAGAATCTAAAAAAAAATATTTTTCAAAAATGGGGGGGGTTGCGGAACTTTTCTTTCACAGGGGGGGTTCTACATCGCCCCCCTCCCCCTCTCACCCCCCTTCACCCCTTAAATTTACTGCTGACATACTAAAACTTAACCTGGCAACATGCAGTAACATATTATTATAATACATATGACAAAAGTATCTCATTATCATTCAACACTCAAAGGTAGGATTGGTGTGAAATCCAGACAATAGGTACGAGCATGTGAGGAATGAAATCACTTTAAAGTTATACTAAATTAAGAAGTAATGAGAATAAATGGCTGTATACCTCACCTTAAAATCCTCATTCATCCTCTGAGCAAACCGTTCTTCGGCTTCCAGACATTGTATCAGTAATCGGTAGCATTGCTTTAGTTTGGCGTAGCAGAAGGAACAAGCAAGCATCGGTCTACAGTCGTCCGTTACAAACTGCAACAAAAAAAAAAAAAAAATCTTACACTATTTTGTTTTACAACGAAATAAATCTCATCTTACAAACACAGTAATGCTGTCCAAGCCAACAGTGATACTTAATGCTTTCTGTTCGTGTCTTACAGTGAAAGCACGCGCTTTGATCATCACCCGCCCCTAAGACAACCCACTGAACCCAGTCTTGGATAAGGCAGATTGGAGATTGCCTATAGTATACATATTTAAGTCCACATTTTCTCATGCTGTTTACTTCACCGAATGTTCATGTAGGTAGTATGAATATTCGTGTAGGACAAAGATTTCAAATTTCGAAGCTAATTTACTTAACTCTTATTAAAAATATCAACTTACTGGATTATCAGTCAGCTTCTCATAAAGGTCATGCAAGTTCCTGTTGACCATTCTAAACATGGGAACACTGTCCACTAAACACATCCGACACATTGGCAGTTTTTCCATCTTAGATGTCAATCAAAAATATCACGCTATTTAGTTCAACTGTAAATAAACAAGGAATAAAACACTGCTGTGTTTATTACGACTCGCGAACAATCGTAAAAACGTTAGTACAAAATAGATTACTTGCGTATAGAGATGTTAACTCGAGTTAACTCGAGTTTCTAACTCGAGTTAACTCGAGTTGTGCTAAATTCGAGTTTACTCGAGTTGAATTCTCCCTAACTTGAGTTTGGGCTGGCCGTAATGAACAAATCAAGTGAAAGAGCAATCGTTTTCAGTAGTATAGTAGTAGTTTTGACTAATTGTTTGTCTTCTTAATTTTTCAAACAAATTGACAAAACTTTTATTTATCTTTATTAAGTAGGTACATTTTTTATCTTACATTATTATTGTTACAAAATGTAACACCAAGAAGATACTTTACTTTTAGTTTTTTTTTTTTTGAGAATATTTTATTTAAACTACGTATTACGTTAACTAACATGAAGTTATGTTATATACTTTTCAGAACTAAGTTATGTAGACAATAATGTGATGTTTATTTTTTGACAATATTTATTGTTGAAAAACCTGAATATTAACTTACAGGAAAATACTTTTAATTTCTTGACTTTAGCATTGTATTTCTTTTGTGATAAATAATTTTTTACTTCGAATAGTATTATATTTGAATAAAAGTTGTTATTGCAACATTTGATTGTGGCAACCAATAAACAAAGTAAGCAAAAGTATTTATAGTAGATCATTATATATTTAAAATAACAAAGTTGTTGGATATTTTCATTGTGATGATTAAGTTATTCATAGCCTAGTACCTGTATTATAAAGTCAGACTGATATTATTCTGTGAAGACTGCTAATAGGTACCTCACTTGTTTTAATGTTAAATATGAGTATTTACTATACCTAAGATAAGACTAAAACCAAAAATAAATGAGTAAAACTATAAAGACCTTTCTAATTGCTACCTACGAACTATGAAGTTTACCAATGATAATTGTCCTAACAGTGATTTGGATGGAAGAAGAAATGTGTAAAAAAGTAATTTGTAACAAATCATACACTCAACTTCTTTTAGCTAACTCGAGTTAACTCGAATTAATTCGAGTTAGCTGAATTTCAACTCGAGCTAACTCGATTTGTGTTTTTTCCGAGTTGGTACATTTCTACGTGCGCACTTCCTTTTTGGACCACGGTAACTTTTTTTTTTTAATTTATTCCTGACCATGGATACATGTCCTTCAGTCGTAATCATTAAACATAACTACTCTTATTCTCACTAAAAATACATAAAACAATAACAAATTCATCAAAAGTGTTTACCGCTCATACGAGCTAAGTACATCTGAGAGGCGATGAAATTATCTAATTAATAAAAACAAAATATTAGTGAAAAAAAAACAATCTAATGAACCCCGAAACAATTAAATTTTTTCTACAGTATTCAGTAAATATCTAAATAATGGATTGAAATAAACTGTTTTGGAAAGTAATTCCTGAACGTGGCGGGGAACACCTATAGAGTTTTGTTCTGTTATGTCACTAATTTCACTGACAAGTAACAGTCCAGTGTTGCCAGGTCTCCTGTTTTCACAGGAGATATACTGCTTTTAGGCTATGTCTACTGTTCTACTGATTTTGCAAGAGAATCTACTGGATTTTATGAGTTTACTCCTAGCTACATCAATATTTGCCTGATTTTCAAATAGCTTCAACAAAATAGCAAACTGATTGGAAGCGTAAGCCAAGCTTAAACGAAATCTAAATGCGTTACGAACCTTTATTACTTGTTTTCTGAACGAAACGCACTACTTCAAACGTTTGTACTTCTGTCAAATGTAGGACCTACTGTGTTTATTGATTAAATGTCATAATATGTCATCTATGTTTTTATTGGTTAAAATTCTCAACAACATGAAATTAACAAAATAATATACTAACTTAACTAAAACTAAACACAAATCCGTGTTTGGTATTGTTGTCATAGAGCATTATAAGTATTTAGTGTTAAGATCGGCATTCCCAATCCTAAAGTGATTCTTGGTACCAGTTTATTGTCCTATGAATTCCCTGGACTACCTACAAGAGATGTCTTATCCTGCTGCTGCCATAATAACTTAAAGTCGCAAAATATTCGTTGATTAATAGTAGTCGTAATAAAAAAAAAAATTGTTGCTAACCACCGACCTTGTTATTTGTTCGCAAAGCAAACAGTATTTCCATGAGGAATTAGTAAAGTTGAATTAAACAACCTAAGTAATACTAATTCAGATATAAGATGGAAAAACTGCCAATGTGTCGGATGTGCTTAGTGGACAATGTTCCCATGTTTAGTGTGGTCAACAGGAACTTGCATGACCTTTATGAGAAGCTGACTGGTAATCCAGTAAGTTGATATTTTGAATAAGAGTTAAGTAAAATAGCTTCTAGATTTAAAATGATTCTCTGACACGAAGATTCATACTACCTACATGAACATTCAGTGAAGTAAAACAACATGAGGAAATGTGGAGTTAAATATATTATGAATACTACAGGCAATCCCCAATCTGCCTTATGCAAGACTGGGGTCAGTGGGTTTGTCTTAGGGGCGGGTGATGATCAAAGGTCATGCTTTCACTGTAAGACACGCACTGAAAGCATTAAGGCTCAACGTGGCTTGGACAGCATAACTGTGTTTGTAAGATGAGATTTATTTTCTCGTAATACAAAATTAACTAAGAAACATTTTGTTGCAGTTTGTAACGGACGACTGTAGACCGATGCTTGCTTGTTCCTTCTGCTGCGCTAAACTAAAGCAATGCTACCGATTACTGATACAATGTCTGGAAGCTGAAGAACGGTTTGCTCAGAGGATGAATGAGGATTTTAAGGTGAGGTATACAGCCATTTATTCTCATAACTTCTTATTTCAGTATAACTTGGAAATGATTCCATTCCTCACATGCTTGTACCTGTAGGCAACTTTACACTTTATTCAAATTATTTACATATATTTATCTATATAATCAAAAACTTAAAACTAATATTTACAAACAAACACAATTACAAATTACAATACAATTAATATATATTTATTTACATTTAAACACCATCATATATACACCCTTAACAGTTGGTCGATAAATTTTCTATCGATAGTCGATGGTCATCGAACTATCGACCGAGCCCTCATCACTAATGACCGATGCCTGCATAACTATCAATAGTTATATACGGCCGGCTACGGCTGCGCGGGCGCATGCCCTTTCCACCGCGCAAGGTCGAGCCAGTCAGAACCTTACCTCGACGCGGAGCGCACGCTTGTCGCCTCAATCTTATAAACACGCGGTATTGCGATTTAGCTTTGTTTTTCATTGTTATTAATCTGGACTATACTTCATCTATCTATCATTCTTCTACTTTCATTCTTCCGCTAATCTATACTGTGCTACTGCTTGTGCTTGTGAACTCTTCTCTATTGTGCCTTCTGAGCTTAGTGTTAACGGTGTACGACTGTGGACAATAAAATCCTCTACAACGTGAGTTACGTATTTATTTCTACCACATACCACACCTATACTGGGTGTTAGTGTAAACACCGTTATCCTTGAAACCAGTGATTTGGTTTCGTTAATAGAACGTAAAATCAATGAAAAAAAAACAACTTTTTTTTTTAAAGAAAATCTGCATTTTTCCACAAGAATATTTCACCCTATGCGCGAGGGCAACAAACTTCGGGTACTACACCTACACCGCGTGCGAACTGCACGACGCAACGCCGACACGGGTCGCGACCCCGCAGTCAGTCAGCTGGCAGTCTCGCTAGCGATCGCACGTAACGCCGCGTCTTAGCGTCCGTCGCTCATTTCTCGCGCGTGAATTGTGTTACAATGTCTTACACAAATGAACAGTGAACCGAAATGGTTCGGCTTTACGCCATTGCGGGTAATAATCTGAACGGGGCGCATTTTCGCAGTGGCTTATCAATAACCTCGATAACAACAGAATGTTGGACGGGGAACCCATTTTGAACACGTGTTGAGGTTAATGTAAGTCGGTAAGTGTTGATATTTTATTCAGTCAGTGTAAATTTAATTTAATTTTTAATTAAACTGTACATAAAATTGTGATTAACTTTTTAAATACGCCAAAAGTACCTACCCAATGGTTTGGTTTATTAAAAACAAAATGTTTTCAAATCATTTAGAATCCAAAGCCATTTCGAATCAAATTTACATTTAGACTCGTCACGGTAGGTATTTGTGGCTGTCCTAAGCCATATGATGGGAAAGTTACATCACAGGTAATGTGTATTATTTTATGTGTTGTGTGGACGGAACGGCTGGCGATCGTTGTAGTGATTACGTCACTGATGCGCATATCCATGAATTTGCGGGCGGTCTGGGATAAAATCTGTTCTAAACCTTTTTAGGAATTTTTATTTTTTATTTTTTTAACTCGCTCTGTTATTTTATATTTAAGTCAAATTACCCATGGGTTAAGTGACAACGGTGTTTACCCTTACAGTCTGTATACCTATTGTCTGGATTTCACACCAATCCTACCTTTGAGTGTTGAATGTTAATGAGATACTTTTGTCATATGTATTACATGTTGCCCTGTTTGTTGAGTGTTTGCAAGCCCTACTGCTGAACATGAGGTCCTGGGTTTGATCCCAGGGTAGGGCAGTGTTATTGGGTTTTCTATCTGGAATTATTCAGTAGTAGTCCGGAGTCTGGATTTGTGCCTAGTTAATGGCAATAGGCTCGCCCCTTATTACATGGGACTTAGTAATAAATGGCAAAATGTGAGTGCAGTCATACACCTCTGCACAACCCTTTGAAGAAACAAGGCTTGATGTTATGTTACCGCATAATACTGCTACAACTTCTGTTTGAATATTGTATGTGCAGTCCAGTTTGATAACGGTCCTCTCACATGTTGGTAGGAGCTGGTTACGGCTGACTCTGAAGAAGACATTAAGTATTCTCAGTTGTGGGGATTCTCTTGATTGACTTTAGTTTAATGAAAAAGGTTTGTGATTGTGGAACATATTTCTCTAATCCTATAATATTTTTTACAGGCCAATTATTCAATAAATCAAGACCTCTCTGGGTTTTTCTGTGGGTTCAGTAAATCTCCGATACAGCTCATAAGTATACTTGAAGAATGTCAAACAGAAAGCATTGTGGCCAAAGTGGAATTACCAGAGATACTAGATGATATTATTGAGCCGAAGGAGGAATATCAAAGTGAAGGTATGTTTGGAAGAACAAAAATATATTACATTTATGTTAGCCTACACTGTTTCAAATATAATAATATAGCTGTGACCTCTGAGTTTGTTTCGGTCTTTCTTCTCGGAGTAGTCAGATAGGAAACGCCCACCTCATCTAGTTTTATAAAATGTGATTGACTTTAAAAGTGTTTGGCCATGCTTGCCACATATCAATCTATACATTTCCAGTATAAGCTGACTTGTCACTGTACATAAAGCCTATACAATGCGAGGTTAGCTCAAACTGGAAATGTATAGCTTGATATGTCGCCGTGTGAACAAACCTACTTACAGAAATAAAATCATTTATAATATTTTAAAATATTTATACAGCAAAATGAGATTTGTTCATACTGTCACGCATGTATTCTTTGAAATGATTATGCAGGGGTGTACTTCAACATTACTGGTGAATTGTGGGTGTACTGTACAGGGGGTCTAAAAAGGCGACTTTGGTAGAATCATAATAGGAAAATATTATGAATCATATTATAATCCATAAAATGGTCACAAACTGACAATTCATTATATGTTCTGGGGGTCTAAAAAGACCACATTAAGCAATTCCGCTAAAACTAATTCATATTGTGAATTCCCAGCAATACCTTAGCAATTCCTCTAACTTTCGTAAAATGGTGACACATATTAGCGATATCATACTCAATGCTATTCATATCCGAATCATATTTGGTGTAAATGTTGCAGCAAAATTAATATCTTTTACATTTAAAAAAAAATATGTTTCGTAATTTAAATAATTCTATTGATTAATAACTAAATCTTAATGTAATGATGACATATAATTTTAATGATTAATAACTAAATTTGAATGTAATAATGACCCATAATTTCAAAACCATATTTGTACGCCGGAAACGGCAGAATATTTTGAGCGTAATAATCCACATAACAACTTTGTACAATATTCTGACAAATAAATGCTTTCTTTCTTTCTTTCTTCTTTCAGCATGAAAAAAATAAAGACCGTAATTTTACCGGTAAATATTTCTGTACGTCTGTGTAGCGTGTAAAATTAGTGTTTTGTAGTGTTCTAGGTTTGGGTCTCTGGATACTTTTTACTTTTACTTTTTACTTTCAAGTTTTTTTTTTTGTCTCTAATATTCATATGCTAATGTCATGCATATCTGTTATTTGCATAGAATAGAATAGAATAGAATAATATTTATTTGCTAAAAAACATGGTATAAAAGATGGTAAAAAAAATATTACAAGAGCATACATGTTTTGCTTAACAGTTATAAGCGTACAAATTTACACATATTTAACATTTATAATCTAAGAATTCTTTGACACTATAAAAACTATGACTACACAGCCATTCATGCAGTTTATTTTTAAACAATCTCAAATTTAAAATCTTGAGATTACTTGGTATCTTATTGTATATACGTACACACATAGATATACAACTTTTATTATATTTAGCTAGTCTCGGAAGGAGATCCAGTACGAGCCTGTGGAGGTCACGTCGGTTACGAGGATATAAGTCATCTGCATTACAAAATAATTCCTTATTCTTTCTAACAAACATACATGTTTCATATAAGTACAGAGACGGTAGCGGCAACAAGCCAAGCTTTTTAAATATCGGCCTACAGGATTCATCAGGTCGAAGCCTGTTTATTGCTCTAATACATTTTTTCTGTGCAATAAATGCTCTATTTTGGTCTGTGCTATTGCCCCACATTATCAAGCCATAGCGGAGTACCGATTCAACGTATGCATGGTAGGACGTTATCGCCGTTTTAACGTTTGTTATATTTCTGACTTTTTTAAGTGCATATACGAACTTATTTATCCGCTTTGAAACCGTATCAATATGTGCTTTCCAGTTTATGTCTTGATCTAAGGTTAGGCCTAAAAATTTAGTTTGCGTCACTTCATCAATTTTATGTATATTCATTGTAACGTTGTATTTGTAAACTGATTTTTTTAGATTTATTGATAAATTATTTGTATTTAGATATTCAATTAGACTTTCAATAGTGTTATTAATATCTGTCTCATGATCAATAATCGTATTTTTTTTCTTATCAGTGGTCACAATAATTGAAATGTCATCAGCAAACAAAATACATTTATGGTTGGTTATATTAATTATAGAATTTATGTATAAAAGGAACAAAATTGGGCCTAACACACTTCCTTGTGGGACACCACATCTGTTGATCTTGAGTTCGGAAGAGTGTGGTGTCATATCGTTATTTCTATCTACTTTTGTAATGATAACCCGTTGTCGTCTGTTATTTAGGTATGTCGATATCCACTGAAGCACTATGCCTCTTATTCCAATTGCCTCCAGTTTTTGCAGTAATAGGTCATGAGACACTAGGTCAAAGGCTTTCGATAAATCGAAGAACAGACCTGTAGTAAGACGGTTTTCATTAATATTCGTCAATATATGTTTTATAAGAGTGAAAATTGCTAATGTTGTGGATTTGTTTTTTTGGAAGCCGAACTGTTCCTTCTTAATTATGTTAAATTTATTACAGAACTCGATCAGTCGTTTGTACATGCACTTTTCAAATATCTTTGACAAGATAGATATCAATGTTATTGGGCGATAATTATTAACGTCTGAATTATCCCCTTTTTTAAAAATTGGTTTAACAATGGATACTTTTAATGCATCTGGAAAAGTACCAAGCGAGAACGATAAATTAATTAGATGTGTTATAATTTCACTTAACTCATTAGTACATGCTTTTATAATTTTCGTATTAATCTCATCGTATCCTTCAGAATTTGAGTTTTTTAATGCTAATATCTCCGTTTTGACTTCATTTTCAGACACAGGTTTGAGGAACATCGAATGAGCTGCTGGATTTTTTTTAGGGCTTGTTTTTATATCCGTACTAGAAGTATGCGCCATATTAGTGTAGTGCTTATTAAAAGCAGTTGCTATTTCGACAGGATCCGTGATTACTGTGTTATCAATTTGAATATATTCTATACTGTCCTTAAAGTTGTTGTTCATGATTTCGTCCCTAATTACTTTCCATACAGCTTTGCATTTATTTTCATTTTTATTAATAAATTTAATATTTGCGTTTCTTCTTGATACGTATATGCATTTTTGTAAGATTTTTGAATAGTGCAAATATTTATTTTTATTTCCTATACTTTTACTTCCATAATATTGGTAGCGTAGGTACCGTTTGGTTTTACAACTTTGTTTCAGTCCTTTGCTTATACAGTTTTGTTTCCTTTGATTACTTTTTACTTTAACTCTTAGTTTTGGGAAGCATAAATTATAGAAAAGGCATAATAAGTCGTGAAAAGCACTGAATGCTATATCTATATCATTATCTGCGTAACTTTCCGACCAGGACATACTTTGTAAGCATTCTTTAAACTTCTGAATATTATTCAAGTTATAGTCTCTTTTATACACATAGTATGCTGCCTGTTTTATTTGTATCTTATTTCGCAAAGGAATGCTCAACATTTGGGCTGTGTCATGGTCGGATAAGTGGAGTGGCATTACTTGAGCAATAGCATCCGGAATATTACTGAGAATATGGTCAATACATGATGACTTGCGTGTTGGCTCATTTATATGTAGTTTTAGATTAAAATTGTACGAAAGATCTAGTAATCGGTTAGTTATGTTGCCTTTTTTAAAGTATTAATATTAAAGTCACCTAATAAAACCACCTTTATTTTAGATTTATATTTATGAAATACATGTTCCAAAAGACCATTTAACTTAAATAGGAACTGGGTGGGGTCAGATTGAGGAGTTCTATAAACACAAATAATGATCAACTTATGATGAGTTAGTTCTATACCGCATGCTTCGAACGTATTTTGTATAGCATGGGTTTTTATAAATGGAAGTTCTTTGAAAACAAGGTTTTTCCTTACTAAGATGCAGGTCCCGCCTCTTGGTTTATCCCTGCAGAAGTTGGCAGCCATTTCATAGTCATAAATTTTAATGTAAGACTCATAGCCTTTTTTTATAAAAGTTTCAGAGAGGCATATGATATCTGGATAATTCTGTACTTCACGTAGTTCTTGTAGGGTTATTTCGAGTAGTTCTTTTTTTGATAAGAGACTAGCAATATTTTGATGGAGTATTTTTAAATTATATGTTCTAGATGGCAGAGTGTTGGGCCCGAAAAAACGTAATGTTATTTTTTGTTACAGGAAAATAATACGGAATTGTTCCTTTTTCTGCCTTATTGGTGGAATTTAAAGCGTTATCCGATTCTTGTGGTTTTAAGTTCCTTTGGCCGAAATAGAAAGGAATTGTTCCTTTTTTGGGTTCTATATTATTTGAACGCAATTTACAGCTTGGCCAAAAAGTCGTGAAAATAATGGTGGCGCCACTATCGTGCATGTTGTAACCCTATATAGTATGACGAAAACGGTTTTGACAATTAATGTGAATATTGGCGGGTTTTATGAAAAAAAAGAAAAAGTCTGAAACCCTTGTTCAGCCACTGGCTAGAACGATAACATTTGCAGTTATATATTTTAATGAATTAAGAATAAAATTATAAGGTACTAGCTTCTGCCCGCGACTTCATCTGCGTAAATGTCGGTTATCGCGGACGCAGACAGTCACGTAATAAAAAGTAGCTTATGTCCTTTCTCAGGCTCTAAACTATCTGTGTACCAAATTACATTATGTGAGGCAATTTTATGTTTTACTAGACCCCAGATCAATTCAATGGGGTTAAGATCGCAGTGATAAGGTGGGAGCCTTACCACCGTGTGACCATGCTCACTTAGGAGTTCATCTATTTCATAGATGGGCATGGGTTTGTAGCGTTTAACAAGCATGAGCAGGTTCGGCTTTCTTGCTGATTCTTCAAACGGCACATTGTTCTCAGACAACCACAGCTTTATTTCGTCAACTTTTGATGCAGAGGTAGGTGCCTTATTGCGAGTCACTGAATGATAGGGGGCGTTATCCATGACTATAATTGAAGGTTTAGACAAATTCGGTATTAGTTTTTCCTTAACCCATTTAGTAAAATTTGACTTATTCATCTCCGAGTGGTAGTCTTCATTTTTATTTTCCCCACAAAATATTAATAATGCATTTGGCACAAAACCATTTTCATTGCCTGCATGTATAATAATGTACCTGAGAAAAAAAAAAACAAGCCGACCATGCAACACATGCAACACTCACAACACATTAAATAAAGCATGCTTCAGCAACAACTTACCTTTTGCCTTTGGACACACTTTCTTTTATTCCACTGACGTTAAGAGACTGCCAGCATTTTTTTAATTTATAGGAAGTATGAATATAGCTTTCGTCTATCGTCTTTCGTCTAAATAATGTCCTTTCTCAGATCATCCGGCAAATTCCTATTTTTAATAATCTTGTCCAAGTAGACTTCACCTTTGCAGCAATACTCGGCTTTTCTATCAAAGATTGCCTGTCTGATTGGCACTTTTTGTATCTAAAGCCCAGGGCTATTAGAACCTTTCGTAAGTGTTCACGACTTCCGTCAAACCCAAGTTCTTCTCTAACCACAGGCAAAAGGTTTCGTAAAGTTGGTGCCTAAAAATAAAAATGACAGTAAATGTCTCTCAGCGTACTTGGTAAAAACTAAAAAAAACCGGCCAAGTGCGAGTCGGAATCGCGCACCGAGGATTCCGTACAAAACTGTAGGTATTCTCGGTTTAAAAATAAATGTTTTTTTTTTAATTTTTATATTTTAGTTGATTGAATGTAAGGTAAATTGCGGTTTACGATTTATGACGTTTTAAAAAAAAAACTACTCACTCGATCTCGTTCAAACCAATTTTCTGTGGTAGTTTACATGGTAATGTACATCATATATTTTTTTTAGTTTTATCATTCTCTTATTTTAGAAGTTACGGGGGGGGGGGGGGGGACACACATTTTACCACTTTGGAAGTGTCTCTCGCGCAAACTATTCAGTTTAGAAAAAAATTATATTAGAAACCTCATTACCATTTTTGAAGACCTATTCATAGATACCCCACACGTATGGGTTTGATGAAAAAAAAACATTTTTGAGTTTCAGTTCTATGTATGGGGAACCCCAAAAGGAGAATGGGCAAAAATGTATGAAGCCTGGCCTCGCCTCGGCCCAATAGTCATAATATATATATCATTGGGAAGGTCTTTTTACAAGGATTAATGATAACCAAGTCGCTTGTCTCCATTTGCTGTCGGAACGGAGTTATTTTGTGTTAAGTATTTAATAATTTTTTTAGTATTTTTTTTTTGTTTTTGTTGATTTTGTTAAGATAATGGTGATATTATATCGTTGTCTTGTATAGAATCATGTGTGTGTTGATTAATAGGTACTAAAATGAATAAACACTCAAGAATAAAAAAAGAAAAAGAAAAGAAAAGTAAGAAACGTTATTTATTTTTTTAAACATTATTATCAATAATGATATCATTGAGGAACGCTGCAGGAGCAGTGAAGCCTTCATGTCTGGCATATCCTAGATACCACACGATTGAAACTATATGAGCACAAGTGCCGACTGTTCGTCGTCCGGTCAAACATGTGCAGTAATAATTGCATAAAATGTTATGGATATTGGTTTCGTTTTCATTAACATTGTTTTTTACCAATACATAACAATAATACGTTTTTGACCGTACGTGACGCGACTGTATGCGTCCGCGTAAAAGCCAAGTATCTTCGTTTATGCCATATTCAATTAAATCTTGAAGTGCACTTTCTCTATATATTTCTAAAATGTATAGTCCATTTGACAAATGCTCGTTGCAGTAGGATCGGGCTAGCTTTAGTTGATAGGTGCCCAAAGAAAGTAAAATAATCTGTTCTTCCGTCAGTAGTGGGAAGTTCTGTATTTCTTGACTTTCTATTCTTTGAAAATCTGCTCTTCGGCTATTCAAACGTTTTCTTTCTACATAATCATAAAGTAGATTCGGGGAATCTATTCTCTCCCTAATTATGTTTAGGAAGGCCTCTGCATGAATGTTATCATCGATGGGTATGTGGAAGTTATTTAACATAGCTGCGGCGATTTTAAAATCAATGAACATTTTTGGTAGTGTTTTATTAAAATATTTATGCCGCAAAAGCTTGAAATCTCGTTTGAACCTCCCGTTCACCACTTCCACTACCCACCGGCATATTGTTACTGATCGAGCTTCATTACCTTGCTCTGTAGTTAACTGTGTCTCCCATCTGTCTTTAGATGGTGGAACGTAGGATTCATATCCACATGCTTCGATAGCCTCTAAACTGTCCCGGAAACCGCGATCTAATATGAAGACATCGTTCGGTTGAAGAAAGCAATGTAATGGGTTTTCTCCATCATTCATTATGTCGCTCATGATGTTCGCATCGGTCTTAGTGGCAGCGTATGGTCCCAAAACATCGATTATATAGCCATTGGAACACACAAGTAAAAACGGCTTTAGCAAATTCTGGAACTTATGCAGGCTATAAGATAGACGCTGGAACAAGAAGTTCGAGCTTTTATTGATATATATATATAAGTCCCATCGCATATCACGATAGCTTTATTGTTTTCTTCATTGCCAAATAATCCTCTTGGTATAGTAAGGTTCTTTTCTAAAACGTAGTTTCTGTTCATATGGTCCACTCCCAAGTGTAATATTACATATTCATTTATGAGGCATTCGCGCACAATAGTTAATAAACGTTCCAGTTTTCTTCGTGACATATTAAATAACGTCGCTAGTCTTTCATCTGAGTCTCCGGTACGTAGTTTCGTAAGATATATGCCTAACGCAGTTCGAGGCTCCTTGCACCTCTCACTTAGTGACGGTGTTTGTTGTAGTATGGAATCAAACTGTTCGCAGTTGCGTCCTGTCCAAAAGTGCATATCCTCGTTGCTTAAAGCACCTCTCGTGTTGAAATCTAGCCTAGGTCCACGATTTAAAGCCATTCTCAACATGTCACAAACGTCACTAAACTGTTGTGCATTGAAGTTATGTGTGACATTGCAGAATTGAGGCAGCTCTTCCCAAGAATTGCTCTCAAGGTGTTGTCCACATACTCTAGCACCGTCAGGAATATATAACTTATATTCACAGAAAATGTGAATCTTGATCGTCTCTGGTATTCGATGGCGGGTTGTGTTTTGGCAGGTGTTAAAGATACAATGCCCTGGAGTGTTTGGAGCTCGAGTGTAGTCTGGAACCTGAAGTTCTCGTACATTCTGTTCTACTTCTGCAGGTGGTCTTCCTACAACGTTGTCAATTCTCTGCCAACATCGGTGACACACACGTCGTGTGTTGTTGAACTCCACCTGAAAATAGTAAAATACGATCTTGTTGATGTAATGTTGTATTTTTATGAAAATATTTAAAACAATGCGGGTTGTAGGCTAAAAATTCAGGGCTAAAGTCATAGCATACTTGTATTGTTTTCACATTTTAAGTAATGCAAGTAAAAAAATATCTTATGTATAGCCGAAGCGACGGCTTAGTGAATAGAATAGATAACAATATCAAACGCACAATAAGTGGTCAGAAAAGTGTTTCAATAATAAGAACTATAAACGTGCGAACTAAGTCATAAAAGGATTGTGAAAAAGCTGCACAAGTCATTATTGATATAAAGGAATGCCGCTCAGACGCAGGTATCTGGGATTACACGTGTTTTTTGACGTGACAACGTCTTATAAATTGGTTTGCCAGGTGACACTTCAAGAAACTGCGTTACGCTCCGCTCACGTTATGCGCTCACAATGAGAGCGAGTGAGAGGCACGCGTCCCTTCCACTCGGGCATGGTTAGCCCGCCTAAGAGCGAGAGAGACAGACATAAAAAGTCACTCAAAGTCGTTGTCACGTAAAACTTTCGCCCGTATACCGACTTTACAGGCAACCAATTTTTTTTTTTCTATGAAGCGCGAACACTATTCTATTCTAAAAAAACACCCACAGCTAAAATAAATACGTGCAGTTGGTAGTCTACAGCTCGTTTCGGAAACGCATTTTTACACACAACACTAGGACAGTTCAATAAGACCTGTAAGTGCGAGTAAAAGGTCCACTTAAAATGATTTATGACTCAGTTCGCACGTTTCTAATGGCTCAAGTATAAAAATATAACATACAATAATATTATAAACAAACCTCTTCTAAAAAGAAAAATTGAAGCTGGTGAAGAGCGATATAGTTTAATGAAGTACTAACCTCCAGAACGGCGTGTTCTCGTATATATGCCACAAACTCGGGGCGCATTCTTGGAAGATCATCAGTCAACACGTGCTGTTGGTATCTAGCACGATGTAGGCCTCGCCGACACATCACACAGTTGCGATGTTCCTCCATAACGATGTTCCAAATCGAAAAGCACAACAATAGTCCACAACACTAGCCAAGATAAACGTTTATAGCGGGTAACAATGTCCAAAAGGGGTAGCCGGGGTCAGTGATGAAAACGGTATAAGAAAGTACTAGATATGTAATAAACAGCAGCGGAACGTCGTCTCACGCACAGAACGATACGACGACTAATGAAGGATGCGGCACAAAAGGTTGTCCACTGGCACCGCGCACCGCCCACCCCACCCCTCGGCTGGTTCCCTATCCCCGAGTCACCGTAGTATCAAAAAACAGAAATCTTAAATGTAATACTACTTTTTTATGTAAAAATACATATTTTCAAAAGTCATCACCATTATCATATCATATCACGAAATATTATGCATGAATAGTTACACAATATATTTCTCGTTTTAAATAATGTTATTTTACATTGTTATTTTTCGTATTTTCAACCATGATAGGTATGTAATATTACTGTATTTGCAATTATGATATTAACTAACTTTGGGGGCTTCCCGAGGTTTTCGGACAAGGATTTGGGACAAGTCGCCATAGTAAATATTTTTCCTGATTAAAAGATCTATCCAATGACGCCACAATGATTGCTATTGGAGCGAGTACCAAAATGCCCAATCTCCTTGTAATTTATGTGACGTATGTGGTGGCAAAAAAGATAGATAATCAAAACTTTAGGTGTTGGTAAGACCGTGTTAATACCTGTTTCATCGCAATTTATTAAACGGTCAGATGTGAATTTATAGCATTGCATTACATGCTAATAATTATTTAAAAAATCAGCTACTGAGGTCTTATTAAATGCAAAACTTCTTGCGGCACTTGTTTTCAGGCTTTCTTAGCCTAAGTTCCTTTTTCCATTTTCTAAATCCTGCCGCCCAATCTTTCCCGGCACTTTTATTCATTTTTTCCAAGAATCTGGATATTTAAATCCTAAATATTTTGCATACTTTATGAGTATGCTAAAGATGAAAGTTGCTGCAAGGATAACCCATAGTGCATCTTGCTGCAATTCAATAAATATTCTGAAAAGACATTTCCTTGCTGGGCAGTAAATACTTGAGCAACAGTATACTTTGACCCGTACAAATTAGTAGATGACGTTTTGTTTTCCTCGTAATCTTTTCTGAACTTTTCAACACGATGTTGCAGAGTTGCGATTTGATACTTGATACCATATTTGTCAGTTGCTTTTCGAATAGACAGTACTCTCGAAGTAACTTCTGATATGGCGTGCTTGATTGTTTCTTCATCAATACTACGTCTATCGGTCTTTGGTTTGTACTTGTGAACCATTTTCTAATGACAACAAAGGAATATATAATTTTAATTGAAATGTATATATTTTCACATTTTGTTGGGGCACCTTGAAACAGTTACGGGGCACAATGATGTGTATCATTGTGCCCCGTACTTCGCTGTATCTAAGTGCCCCAAAAGATATTTTTCAAAATATACGAATTTTGTAAATAAACTAACATTTAAAAAAATCAAAAGTACTAAATCCTTAACAATTGATCCCCTAACTTACATTTGGTGTATATAAACATTCACAGGATCGTACAGAAGACCATAGAAACACTTTTACAAATTACATATTTTTTTAGTTGATCGCACTCGAAACACGTTACGACTTGTTAAATGCCACTAATTGACTGGCTGTCGACGAGATCACATCGGATGTGATCAAACATATGTATGATCGTTTTAGAGGTGTCACCATTCAAATACATTCAATCGATTTTTAAATAATGCTTGTGTATCTATGTGCCCCTTGCATCATTGTGCCCCACCTCCCCCTAATATATTGAACTGGACATACCGCCCACCAAAACATTAGTTTTTAATTTATATCTACTTATTTATATACTAATGCATGTCATGCAAATCGAACAATAAATGGACTGTAAATATTTTAGGTTATACATTTGATTTTAACATTACACTTCAACAACATTTCATCAATCATCAATCATTCATAAACCGCCCACCATAGCTCACTGACTTATTGGTTCTTTAGGAAGCGGTATCAATTTGTATAGGGGCCTTTTTAACTCCTTGTTCCCCATAGTTTGGACTGTTACCACTCTTACGAGATTGTCCTGCCCGGGATGTAATTGTTTCACCCGTCCCAACAACCATTTCGTAGGGGGCAGATTATCTTCCTTAATAATAACGACATCTCCAATAGCAGGCTCTGGAACCTTCACTTGCCACTTGTATCTTTGTTGGAGCGTGTTAAGGTACTCTGTACGCCATCTGTGCCAGAAGTCTTGTATCATTTTCTGAATAGTTTGCCATCTAGTTAAAAGACTGACAGATTGGTACTCATAGCATGTATCAGGAACCGAAATCAAGGGCTCACCGACTAAAAAATGCCCCGGAGTAAGTGGCATCACAGTATTGTCTATTTGATAAAGGGGGCGAGAGTTGAGACACGCCTCAATTTGTGCTAAGAGCGTAGAAATCTCTTCGTATGTCAGTTTTGTACCCTTAGTTATCCTGTAGAGGTGTCTTTTAGCCGACTGAACTCCAGCCTCCCATAGGCCTCCACATGTGGGCATCCTTGGTGGTATAAAGTGCCATGTTGTGTTATCATTAGCTAGAAGTTCAGCCGCTTCCTTCGCGATATTATTCTTTCCCTTCCGGAACATGTCCTTCAATTCCTTGGCAGCGCCAACGAAATTGGTGCCATTGTCGCTCCATAAGTTCGAACAGTGGCCTCGGCGCGCCACAAACCTCCGAAATGCAGCTATAAAGGCTTGTGTGGTTAGGTCTGTGACCGCTTCTAGATGGATCGCACGAGTGGCCATACATATAAATAAACAGATATAGCCCTTTGTTGCATGGTGTCCGCGGCCTTTCGATGTCCTTATCAATACGGGTCCAGCGTAATCAACTCCACTATTCATAAATGGCCGATATTGATTGACTCGAACGGCAGGCAACTGACCCATGAACTGGGTTTTTACCTTCGCTTTATTCAAAATGCAGGTCTTACAGTTGTGAATACATTTTCTTACGGCTGACTTCAAACCTATCACCCAGTATCTCGTTCTCACAAAAGCCATCATCGCTTGTATCCCACCATGTAGAGTTTTAATATGAGCTTCTTGAACTAATAACTTAGTTATATGATGATTACAGGGTATTAAAATCGGGTGTTTTGTAGTTTCAGCTATGGAGGCATTTTCTAACCTTCCTCCCACTCTTATTATCCCATTTTTATCTAAAAAAGGGGCGAGTGTGATAAGAGAACTTCTTTTCTTCACGCTTCCATGCTTCTGTAAATCTTCAATATCCTTCTGATAAAGTAAGTTTTGATAATACTTTGTACATAATTCTAATACTTTGTCTAGCTCATTAACTGTTAAATATATTTCCTTTGTTTTCCTTTCCTTTTTTGTAAACCTTCTGCAGTAAGCCAATATCCTTTTCATTCTTGAAATTGAGGAAAAATGTTCCCAGATTGGTTTGTCTTCTACACTTGTGTGAAATGATGAACCCTTTAGTTCTAATTCAGTTTGAGGGATTTCATATGTCTGCAGATCTAGATTTTTATGTTTTAACCATCTCGGTCCAGTCCACCATAAGTCAAAAGAAGCCAGGTCGCTTGCTTTTACGCCTCTTGTAGCGATATCGGCTGGGTTATCGGTAGACTGCACGTGTCTCCATCTGTCATTGTCTAGTATCCGTGTTATGTCTGCCACTCGGTTCGCAACAAATGTACGCCAACGACTTGGTTGAGATTGCAACCATGACATTACGACCATTGAATCAGTCCACGCAAAGATTTTGGTTTTAGGTATTTTCAACAGGTCTACCAGATCATTGATTAATTCTGCTAGTAATGCTGCGGCGCATAATTCCAATTTAGGAATTGAGATTTGCTTCAACGGCGCAACCTTGGTTCGAGATGCGATGATTGTGATATGTACTGTGTCCTCTTCAATAACCTTTAGATAAGTAACAGCAGCATATGCGTGCGTAGATGCATCTGCAAAACCATGCAATTCAATGTTTGTATTATTGATCGGTGTAGTTTTAAACCAGCGTGGTATTGTGATGTTTTGAAGGTGTATTAATTCTTCTCTATATCTCATCCACTCATCTATCAACTCTGACGGCACCTCGTCATCCCATCCCAAGCTACATAGCCACAGTTTTTGTATCAAAACTTTGGCGTTGATGATCACTGGTGACAGCCATCTAAACGGGTCAAACAGCCTTGCTACATCAGATAGAATAGATCTCTTCGTTACGGGACAACGAACTTCAGGTAAGTTAATTGTGAATTTAAATGTATCATCCTTCCTATCCCATGTCAATCCCAGAATTTTTATAACTTTATCTAGCTTTATCTCTATTCCATCCTTCGTATTGTTTGGACTATCTCTCTCTTGTAAATACTTTAATACTTCTTCCGAATTACTAGACCACTTTTGCATTTTAAAATTCCCTTTACTTAGTATCATCTTTATTGCCTCACACATTTTCTTTGTTTTTTCTTCATTTTCACTTCCCGACATCAAATCATCCATATAAAATGAATTTTTAATTACAGGTGCTGTATTAGGATACTCAAGTGCTTCATCATCGGCGAGTTGTTGTAACGTTCGTACGGCTAAATAGGGTGCTGCAGCTGTACCAAAAGTTACAGTCATCAAGTTGAAGCTTTCTAGTTTTTCATCAGGGTTATCTCGCCAGACTATGCGTTGTAAATTTGTGTGCTCTGGTGTCATATCAATCATTCTATAAATCTTAATTATGTCTCCTACTACACATATTCTATGTGTTCGCCATGTGATAATTAAGCTTCGTAAATCAGGTTGTAATACAGGTCCAATCATCATGGTGTCGTTCAGAGAATGACCATTAGAGCCCTTCGCAGACGCATCGTAAACTACTCGGACCTTCGTTGTATCCTTGTCTTCGCGTATTACAGCGTGATAAGGAAGATAGACTGATATGTTGTCATCATTTGGGTCAGATTTTTTCAAATGACCCATTTCTATATACTCATGAACTACTTTAGAATAATCAGATTTTAAACTGTGCGAATTTTGTAATTTCTTCTCCAATTGTTTGAATCTATAAATAGCTTGTTGTTTCGTATTTCCGCATAATTCCAGTGTCTCTTCTATTCCTTGGCGCAAAGGTAAGTGCACTGTGTACTTTCCATTCATTCTTTTAGTTGTATTTTTGTAAATCTCTTCACACATCTCTTCTTCTTTTGTAAGTAGTTGTCTTTTCTTGTATAAACCTGTTTTGATTTCCCAGAATTTTCTTAATAAATCATTATCTTATTTATTTTATTTATTTATTTTATTATTTATGTACACACAGTAAAAAAACAGAGTGATAAGGCATATTAATACAATTGAGTACAAAGGTACTGCTTATTTCTTAAGAAATTTCTTCCAGCAGACCTGCGAAAGGAGAAATGAAAAAGAAATGTAGACAATAGTGTGTGAAAACAAGAAGAGAAGATATGAATATGTGAAGTCTTAAACTAAAATATACTTATACATATATAATGCAAGAAATTAACATATACTTAAATAAATACATAAAGCTAAAATATACAAATAAATACATATATATATATATATATAAATACACACAATTATGAGGAAAGGTAGTGCTCTTTTACTCGGGATTTGAAAAGGGAAACAGTTTTTAGATCTCGAATGCTAGGCGGAAGTGAGTTCCACAATCTAACAGCATGAACAGAGAAGGAATAGGAATAATAACTGGTTTTATGGGGTTGGGATTTAAGGAGGGATCTAAGGTGTGATCTGCACGGTGCATCGCTAGGGCGAGCGTAAGAAAAACGTTCACGCAGATAGGAAGGGTAAGACGGGTTGTGTAGGAGGTTGAAGAGGAGACATAAAATCCGAGTGTTCCTGCGAAGGCGGATTGGGAGCCACTTGAGTTCCTTGCGAAGGTGAGAAACATGGTCATACTTTCGAAGACCGAAAACAAAGCGAATACACAGGTTTTGCAGGCGCTCAAGCTTGTTTAATAGCTCCTCAGTAGCATCCAAGTAGCAGGCGTCAACATAATCTATAATCGGCTGCATAAGTGTTTGTGCCAAAGAAATTTTAGTCTTCAAGGGCAAGAGACTTTGAAGGCATTTCAGCGAATGAAAGGAGAAATGTACCTTTCGACTGACCTCATTGACCTGAGCACGCCACGAAAGATTGGAGTCAATAACTACACCCAAATCTTTAGCGGTTTCGGTATACTCAATACGAACACCATCTAGATACAAAGGCATCAGAGATGCAACATCAGCCGCATTGCGAACAAATCTACTGCCTATGATCATGGCCTGAGATTTAGATGGGTTAATTTGCAAACCAAATGACTTAGCCCAAACATTGATGCAAGCCAAGTCACGATTCATTGCAGCAAGTGCAGAGCCCGCGTCAGCTACAGTAAAATGGCGGTAAAGCTGCAAGTCATCTGCGTAGAGATGAAAATTAGAGGAAATAATCGTGGTAACAAGGTTTATGAAAATAGAAAAAAGAAGAGGAGAGAGAACGCTACCCTGGGGAACACCCTCAGTGAGACAACACCAATCAGAGAAGAACTCCTCCAGGCGAACACACTGAGAGCGTCCCCGGAGATAAGAACTGAACCAGGCTAAGGAGGGAGAAGAGAAATTTATAGATTGGAGGATACCTAGTAAAATGTCAAAATCCACAGAGTTGAAGGCGCTACTAAAATCAAGCAATACGAGAACAGTCAGGGACTTATTCTCCATTGCCCAGCGGATGTCGTCAGTTACCTTAAGAAGCGCGGTTACAGTACTATGACCTGAGCGAAAACCGGATTGGAAAGGGGAAATTAACGAGTTTGACGCCAAGAAAAATGATACTTGTCTATGAACTATGTGCTCAAGAACTTTAGAGAGAAATGGAAGAATAGAAATAGGTCTAAAGTGAGTTAATAAAGTAGGGTTATTAGTTTTAGGTAAAGGTATAATATGAGCCTGTTTCCAGACTGACGGAAAAGAGCAAGAGGTAAATGAGTGATTGAATATGTGAGTGAGAACAGGAAGTAACGAGGAAAGGATAAGAGTTATCATTCTTGAACACAACTTATCATTACCGACTGCTGAAGAAGTAATCGCAAGAATAGATTTCTTAACGTCATCCTCAGTAACATTGCTAAGCTCAAAGGGAGAACATTGAGGTAACGGCAAACTAGCTAGACTCTGCAGTGTCGTAGCTTTGACAGACGGCTCTAGAGAAAAGGGAAGGAGAGAGAAATGTTTATTAAGATCATTAAGGTTCACATCCTTACACTGGTTAGTCGGTGACTTGCCTATGCCTACAGATTTGAGGAATTTCCAAACATCGGAAGAATTGCGGTTTTTGAGTTGATCGTGGAAATAGCGTCTCTTAGCGTCTTGACACAGATGACTGCAGCGATTACGCAAGGACTTGTAATAAGAGAGATTCAGTTCTGAAGGTCTGCGCTTATATCTGCTCTTGGCTTTATCCCTACGCCCCATAAGCACTTTAATTTGTTGCGTTATCCATGGTGCTGGGTTATGTTTTACTTTGATACGTCGGATAGGGGCATGCTGATCAAATAAGGCGAGGACGGTTGCATTAAAACATTTGACCTTATCCTCGATGTTTTCTCTCTCGATCAGAGGGGTCCAATCAATGTTTGCGGCATCCCGCTGCAAAGCCTCCAGATCTATGCCTTTGTAGTTACGGAGATATAAAAGCTGAGATTTACGCTTGGGAACACGGATGCGATATGAGAGATAAATGAGATCATGGTATGAAAAAGTAGCCGTAAGTTGACCATGGTAAGAAACATTATTAGGAGAGGAGACGATCATAAGATCTAGGAAAGAAGGTGTACAGTTAGGAAAATAGTGAGTTGCAGAAAGAGGCAAAACTTGAAGATTGTAAGAAGACAAGAGTGAAAGGAGCTTGAGGGAGCGAGAGTCATTTTTAATCAAGCAAGTATTAAAATCACCCATTAAAATAACGTGCTCGTACATGGGGCAAAGATCGCTGAGAGTTGAATCGAGGGAACTGAAGTAGTCAATGTGAAGATTAGGACTGTAGAGCACTGCTAGCAAAACTTTTGTGTGATGAACAGTAACTTCAAGAAATAAGTATTCAGCCGACTCAGAATACCGTGAAGGAGATGAACTAACCACCTTGTAAGGTAAATCAGCACGCAAATACATAGCAATACCTCCTCCACCTTTGCCGGTCCTATCATTGCGGATCAAGACGAAGCCGGGGAGTGAATATTGATTAGAGGGTAGAGATGGCTTCAAAAAGGATTCCGAGCGCGTCCAGGTGAACACTACTAAAGGATGCCAGAAGTTCAGAATAGTGACCAGGAACACTCTGAGCATTTATATGAGCAATATGCAGATTCTTAGGGTCATTGGAGAAAAGAGAAGAGATTTTATCATTCAAAGTAAGAGGTAAGGAAGGGTCACTGTCCGCACTAACGAAACTAGTAGATGAAGAGCACGAGAAGAAGCTATCGTTAAGATCAGCTACGTCATCCATAAATATACCAAAATTATAATATTAATATAAAAATAATATAAATATTTAAACTACAAGAGTAATATAATAACTTAAATACAAAACAAATTACACTATTTACTATAGATTTTCCTTTGAGAAAAACCTCCCCCACTCGCTGGTATATTGGTAGAAATTTTACAATAGTAAACCAAGTTACACAACAGAATGGAAAAAATAAAATAAAAATATAATGTAAACATCGCACAGTATGTACGTAGAATGGAACGCGACACAGGCGAATAGGTAGGAGCTATGAAACTGACATTAACATCCGTCATACTATCAATTTTGACATAAGATCTTTAGACTCCTTTATTAAAAGTTTACGTACATACCGGCACTAATAAAAGTGAAAAGTAAAATGATTAGAAGTGAGACGCTTTTATCTTCTGATACCATACTTGTTACATGTAGTGTTGTTATTTTGTGTTCGTCGCTAACTAATTTTTCTTCCCTTTGACCTGATAGGATCCACCCCAAACGTGTTTTCTGAGCCACTATGCCATCAGAACATCTTACTATACCAACTTCTATAATTTTGCAAAAGATGTCTGCACCGAGTAAAATATCAATTTTGCCCGGTGTGTTATACGTAGGGTCAGCCAATAGTAGGTTTTGGAGTTCTGGCCAGTTCATCGTGATGTGTTTTGAAGGTAATCTAGCAGATAGTGATTTCAAAACATAAGCCTTCATTTGTATAACTTCCTTTCTATTATATTGCGATGTAACTGACAGGTCAACTACATGTTTTATTGGAACCAGGTTTCCTTCTCCCAACCCTGAGACTACACCGTTGATGCTTGTTCTCTTCAATCTTAAGAGTGCGGCTACTCTTGAAGATACAAATGAAGCCTCTGAGCCTTGGTCAATCAATGCCCGAAGTACATGTGTTTTGCCGTCACTTGATGTAACATGTACTTGTGCTGTTGCCAATAACACTTGACGACCAGGTTGTTCTTTAGAGAAATGTGCGTTTGCCACCTTCTCTGTTTGTTCTTCTTGTTTGTTATTCTCTTGTGTGTCACTCTCTTGTGTTGTTTCTTTCACTTCATGTAAGAGAGAATGATGCTTTCTACCGCAGACTCGGCATTTCCTCTTTTGTTTACATTTGTAGACTATGTGATTCGGTACTAGGCAGTTGAAGCAAAGGTTTTTGTTTTTCACAAATTCGCGTCGTTGTTGCACAGTTTGTTTTGCGAATTCTTTACAACTAAAGATGTAATGGTCACCCTTGCAATATACACAACAAGGTGATGAACTGCTATTGGTGTGCGCAGAGGCACCTTTTTCGTTTTCAGTATCCTTTGCTACGACATGATACGTCTTGTGACCTTGTGTCTTGTCTTTTACTACTGTAGTGGTGATGGGAGCAATTAGCTCGAGCGTACGAAACTTAGACTCGAGGAACCTTTTCAACGCCTCCCACGTAGACAACTCATCGCTATTCTCCTTGTAAGCTTCCTCTTCCCAACACTTTAACGTCTCTGAATCCAATTTCTGCGCCACAATAAACACTAGGATAGGATCCCAAGTGGCGGTGTTTATTTGCATGTTATTCAGACTGTTGATGCATTCTACAGAATTATCGAGCAAAGCTTTAATTTGTGTAGCTGACGGGTTGCTTATCTTTTTCTGACAGCAAAATGTCTTTAAAACTGACGACACAATCATCTTTTTGCTACCGAAACGTCCTTGAAGTAATTCCCATGCTGTTACATAATTACTTTCCGTAATTTGAATATGTCGTAATAACATCTCGGCCTCTCCGGCAACACTAGTCTTTAAATAATGCAACTTACGCACATCGCTAATAGAAGTGTTATGTACGAGTGCTGTAAATATATCTTTATACGTAGGCCATTCTTCATATCTGCCCGAAAATGTAGGTAGCTGTATTCTTGGTAGCTTAGCAAACGGTAGCTGGCCATCGTGTGATGAAGTAGACATGTTCGACGCTTCTAATAATCTCTGTTGTGACTCCATGTTTGTTAGGAGATCGGTTAAATCCGCATGTAAACAAAGATACATTTCTTCGTACGTAAAATATTCTTCATTAAGAAAGTAAGGCAACACGCCCCGCTGTTCTCGTGGTGTACGCTTCATAAGACTGCTATGCGTTTGTTTGAACGAATCCCAATATTCTTCAATGGTTTTTATTCTCGCTTTAACATAACCTGCTGTTAATCGCTGTTTCGGACACTTTTTTATGTTAACTTGCGCTTTCTGTATCATACTAGCCACATCTTCTAACGTAGATAAATGTTTAGACTGTTCTGAAGTTGGTGACGTCATTTTGCAGAATCAAAATAAATAGTCCACGTAGTATTATTCGCACAAACACGCTCAATACGTTACAATGTCTTAACCACTTTTTATTCAAAGTTTTTATAAGTAGTCTTCACACACTAATTACTTGTAAACAACTTCAATCCTTATCTAAGGCATGCGGTCCTCTATTGTATTCGCGCACCGAGTCCCAAGCCGTTCCTTTTACTAATTAATCCGGCTCGATTTCGACCATATGTTTAGTTCCTTAAGGTTCACTTTCTTGAATGTTTGGAATGGTGTTTTAGAAAAATAACAAACGTCTTTACTCAATGATGATTTATTCGCGACTGTTTTTACGTCTCACTGCATGCATTAATATATTGAACTGGACAGTGTGTATAAATAATACTAGAAAAAATAAAGATATATCATACTTTAACTATTCCAAGGAGTACAATACGTGAGTAAATATTTGATTACTTTTTCAAGTAAGTTACCTACCTTTATTTAATTGTATGGTCCTTTTTTATTTTTATTACAAGTTGTCAGTATGTGGGTGGGTTGATGTGGTAGCAAAGACATTAAAATAAAGACGAACAATCACTGACCTCTATAATTACCACTGGACTGGCGGCTGTCAAAGTGCTTTTGTGCCCGTTTGATAATCGCAATTTTGGCGCTGTCGGACGTGGTTGGAAGTAGCGAGTATCTGTGGTAACAAAGTTTAAAATAACCTACAAAATAACTTTTCTTTCGAAAGTCGGTGGCAAAAAAGTCAATGAAATAAAAAACAGTCACCGACTTCCGAAAGAAAAGTTATTATGTGGGTTATTTTAAACTTTTTATAAATAAAATAAATAAATAAATAAATAGCGTTTTAATTCAGGCATTGTACCCATATACAAAATTTACAAAAATAAATAAAATCAAATCATAATCAATGAAAACTTAAATTTGAAATCAAATATTAAAAACATAATGAGGATTAGAACTAAAAATTAAAATTAAAATCAATATCAAAAATAAAATCAAAAACAAAATTAGAATCATAATCACAATCAAAATAAATACAAAATTTAAATTTAAATTTAAATTAAAATCAACATCATAATTAAAATTAAAATAAAATCAAAATTAAAACATAAAACATAGAGGTATGTAAAGGTACCCATAGTCTTCAGAAATTTGTACATTTCATTTGTCATTTTTTGTTCCCGCTTAGGTGAACAGAAATCCAGTGCAAATATATAGGGCTTGCCAAGTTGCCCGAGACAGCCCTTAAAATGCTATTACTGGAGCGTCTCAAATTCTGCCAAAAAGACGCGACCCTCGACCTCATGATGGCATAAAAGTCCGGGACCCTCGCTTCGGCAAACATGCTCGAGGCACTACAGTATCTTGGTAGTTTCATAAGGGTTCGGTAAGCATTATTGTACTGAACCCTTAATGAGCTGTACATCTTTTTTGTGAAGTTACACCAGAGTTGACAGGTGTACATTGACAAACAATAAGCTCTGAACAGAGTGTTCTTTACGTCTCTGGTGCACTTCACAAATTTGCGAGCGAGCATGTTACTCCTCACTGAGAGGGCCCTACGCTCTCTTTCAATGTCGCAGTCGTCCTGAAGTCTGTCCGTCAATATGTGCCCTAAGTATTTAAACTGCTTTACGACCTTTATGGTCGCACCATTCAGATACAGACTGGGTATGTTCCCCGGACCTGCCCCAGACCTGAATACCATAGACTCTGTTTTGAGGACGTTGTATTTCAGTCCATGAGCATCAGCATAATGCTCACAGACAGACAACAGTTTCCTCAAGCCTTTAATCGAGGGACTCAAAAGAACCATGTCATCCGCATAACTCAAGCTATTCACGCAGACATTGCCTAGGTGACAGCCAACTTGGGTTCTTCTGAGTTCCTCGATCAGGTCATTGATATACAGGTTAAAGAGGTCCGGAGAAGTCAATCCCCCTTGGCGAACACCACAATCTAGCCTGTAACTACCAGATAGCGTGTCACCCCATTTCACTTGATTGGTCTGGCCCCCATACCAGAATCTCAACAGATCTACAATTTGTTGTGGTACTTGAGACTTTTTTAGCTTGTCCCAGAGGATTTCATAATTCACCAGGTCAAATGCCTTGCTGAGGTCTAGGAAGCAAGCATACACTGAGGTTCTCTGGCGAGTGTAGTAAGCTATTGTACTCTTAAGGCTTATAATTGCAGAGTCTGTTGAGAGCCCGGGACGGAAACCAAACTGCGCATCGTCAATTTTAATGTTTTTCTGCAGTTCAGGCTGTATGAGACGC
Organism: Aporophyla lueneburgensis; assembly: GCA_932294355.1. Lineage (NCBI taxonomy): Eukaryota > Metazoa > Arthropoda > Insecta > Lepidoptera > Noctuidae > Aporophyla > Aporophyla lueneburgensis. Next base: position 911,127 of record OW028756.1, read on the forward strand.
TCCAGCACCTTGCCTATTACCGTACCGAGTGTAATTGGTCGGTAGTTACTGGATTGACTTAAATCACCAGTTCTATTTTTGACGACAGGAACCACCACAGCTTTCATTAAAAGTTCCGGCAAATAGGCGTGTCTGACACATAAGTTAAAAAACGAACTTAAGTGAGGAAATAAGTTGGCGCTTCCCCAGACGAGGTGCTCCACACTGAGACCATCGTGTCCTGGTGACTTACCACGTTTCATGTTTGACACAGCAGATAGTACATCTTCTTGCGTAAATGGTGGCAGTGACTCAGTCACGATGATATCATTGCTGAGCTTACAATCCGCATGCAGGGGGTCAACTTTAAATTTACTGGCAAACAAATTTGCTATTTTACATTTCTCCTGTAATCCATCAACAGAGACGGGTAGACTTTGTTTAAAATTAAACTTTTTTGTCGCGTTCCAAAACTTCACGAAATTATTTTCTTTTCTATGCAAGGCCAAAATATTCATTTTTATACTATCTTCGTTTTTCTGACACCATTTTATTTTATTTTTAAACATTGAACGACTACTACGCATATTTTCAAAACATGTACCCTGTAAAGGCCTGCCAGCCTCCACCCAAACCTTAAAATGGAACCTAGCAGTTTGATGATAGTCACGCACGTGGTAGTTCCATCCAGTCACCTTTTTGCATCGCCTCTGTTCATCTAAACGGGAACTCATTACAGCGGCAGTCTGTAGTGTATCAACAATATACATATAATACAAGTTAATTGACTCACAGTATTTATCATAGTGTTCGCAATGTATATTGTTTTCACAGTCACACTTAAAGATATTAAAATCGGTAGTCAAAGTCAAAGTCAAAGTATCTTTATTGTGGGCACATGTAAGTTACAGGTCTTAACAATATTTTAAAGTATCAATATGTCCTGCCTTATAGGCATACAATAATTATGTAGGTAGATATGGCATAAAAAATTTGGAATTATTATAGATGGTAAGTTATTATAAATGTAAAAGTACAGTGCAACTATCACATGGTCAATACTAATGCATGTCAAATACGGTGAATCTAATACATGGTCAATACTTATATATGTCAAAATACAGTGGAACTAATAAATGGTCAACAATTCAGGAAATCTTGGATCGTGTAGAATGCTTTATCAATTAAAAATGTTCGTAATTTATTTTTAAATATTGAAAGTTCCTTAGTGTCTAGAATGCTAATAGGTATTTTGTTGTATATTTTTGATGCAATGCCAAAGAAGCTTTTGTTAAATAGAGCCGTTTTATGTGGCACATTAGAAATTTTTAACATATGCCTTTTCGATTTAAGTTTATCAAATAGATTTTCATTTGTTTTTATAAATACAGCTACTTCATAAATGTAAATTGCAGGGAAGGTCAATATTTTTAATTCTTTGAAATATGGTTTACATGAATCTGGAACACGGATACCAGCCATCGCACGTACACATCTTTTTTGCGCTTTGAACACTAAATCCCTGTTAGTTGCATTGCCCCAATAAATGACTGCATATCTCAGTGTCGCCGAAATATAAGCGTGGTATGCGGTCAAAAGAACTGATCGATCAACTATTTTTGATAATTTATATAAAGCATATGAGTACTGATTAACTTTATTGCACTGTGTCTATGTGTGTTTGCCAAGACAAATCCTTATCAATCCAAAGCCCTAGAAATTTAACGCAGTTGACATGTTCAATTTTCGTCCTTAATACTTAATTTATACGGTACTTAATTTATCCGAACTATATTTTTGGTAAGCATTAATTTGTTCTTTGGTACGCGTGCCCCATTTAATTCTACTTTGGCGGTTACTGGAATCGGTGAGGGCTGTCTCAACAGTCATGCAGGTTATATCGCAAACAATACGCAAGGGATAGTGATCAGACCACATGACGTCATATATGACGTCAGCCGCTATCACAGTATCCCATGCAGCCTTTGTTGAGATGCAGTGATCCAGCCACCGCCGACATCCATGTGACTCACTCATGAACGTAAAAGTTTCTGAATCTAATCCTAACAAATTAAAATCAACACATTCCCACTCCATTTCTGTACAAAACTTTATCAACTCAAGGCCAAACTTAGCGGAGGGATGAGCATTAAAATCACCCAACACATAAACACACTGCGCATCGCCTTCTTCTATAATTGCGTTTATTGCACCCAAACAATCAATGAGCTCAGTCAGATTATCGGCGTTGTCAACGGGCATATACACATTAATAACTATAACACATCCCATTCCAGTCGATATTCGTACAGCCGCTAGGCGGTCGCTATTACAGCTAATTGGTGAAACATACGGAAACTTAATTTTATTCCACATAATGGCTAAACCCCCATACGGCCTACCCCTTAACATCCCTGCTGAAGTATCGACAGAAGACTTAGCGACACACCCAAAATCATCATTAATTTCGTTAACAAAATTTAAGTCATGGGGTAGCAACCAAGTTTCCTGCAGTAACACAATGTCATTACTTTTAGTGAGTTCATACTCACATTGCTTTGATCGCTTAATCGATTTACAATTATAAGATAGTATTGATATTGTAGATAACTTACAGTCCATAGTTAATCTATACTAATATTATAAAGCTGAAGAGTTTGTTTGTTTGTTTGTTTGTTTGTTTGATTGAACGCGCTAATCTCAGGAACTACTGGTCCGAATTGAAAAATTCTTTTTGTGTTGGGTAGCCTATTTATCGACGGAGGCTATAGGTTATATAACATCGCGCTATAACCAAGAGGAGCGGAGCAGTAATGAAAAATGATGTAAAAACGGGGAAAAACGCACGGGTCGGCGATTCGACGCTACGGGAAGGGTCGGGGGAACACGAAATTTAACGCGGATGAAGTCGCGGGCAGAAGCTAGTTACTTATATTCTTAATCCCTCTCGCCGTAAACTCACGGAATCGCCTAAACCTAACGCCCGTAGGCCAAAAATCAACATTCAAGAATCTTTCTAGTCTACTTCTATCTATTGTTACCTTAAAAGAAACAAATTCCGTCTCATGTTTCTGTGTAAGTAGTTCCACTTTAATACAACTTTCACCCATTTCACTCACATATGTCCGAATATCGTCCGTGGTAGTCAATTTGTTCAATCGAGACACGTAGACCGCTGAGGATAACTGAGCTACCTGTAGTTTAGTCGAACCTTGACCAGTTCCACTCAGATTAACAAACTTCTTCCGCTTCTTTTTCTCCACCAGCGTAAATGTATTATCTTCCTCAGTCTTCGATTTATCAGCAGTGTTTATTTGCAATGCGCTACGCAATACATCTCTGTATAGCGGGGCATGCGATAAGTCAGCTGTTGTTTGATGATCGGGCGACCTTGAACTTGAGCTCATTACCGGTACAGTCATTTTAACAGCTGATGACACACTAGGTGCGAGCGAGCGGGGGGACGTATCTTTCACTCGCTCGCATCCTTTCTCCGTAACACAGCTATCTGCTTCTACCTGCACTTGTTTACATTTATTGAGTTCAATCATCATTCGTTTTAATTGTTTTTATTTTATTTTATTTTATTTATTGAGGGATAATAAACAACTACAACATAATATATAATACTTAAGGTTAACAAAATTTAAGAGGTAATGTTGCAGTCAACTGCATTATCCGCAGATAAGACATATTTAAAGATCTGTGGTTGCCACTAGACGAGCAAAACCAAGATTAACGAAAATTTTAAAATAAATAAATAGGTTACTATAAAGCGAGCTATAGCTAAAAACCAAATCGGATCAGAAATAGTTTCATTTACTTAAATTATGCAATAAATAAATTTATAATGTTAATACGATTACAGATTAAGATATTTTTTTATAATATTTGCTTTAAATTTATTTTTCGAGCATGCAAATATATCAATATCAATAAAATTTGAATTATAGGATTCCAACAGTCTATGAATAGGACAGCGTAAGCCAGAGTTCGTACGACAAGAACTAAGCGCGAACAGAGTACGTGCACGAACCTGACGCACATGAACTGTTCGGGGGACAGAATAACACAGCTTACTCGTTAAATCAATGGCATCAAAATTATTGTGAACAATATCATGAAGCACATTGGCCTCCAGGTATTTGCGCCGATTCTCCAAGCTAATAAGCTTATACTTATTAAGAAGTTGGGAATATGATAGATAAGTCTTAGTCCCATAACATCTATAGTACATAGCACGGACGTACTTGCGCTGAACCCTTTCTATTCCATCTACGTACTTTTGGTAGAAGGGGTTCCAAATAGGGACCGCATACTCTAACTGAGAACGAATGAGCGTCTTATACAGATGGAGGTAGGTAGAGGTACGCTTAAATTCTGTTGACGATCTCATCACAAATCCATACATTTTAAAAGCACGATTCACTATGGCTTCGATATGCTGGTTCAAGGAAAGTTTGCCATCAAAGAGAACACCTAGGTCCTTCACTATAGAAACATTATTTAAAGGGATACTGTTAAGATTGTAATTGAAATTAAAGATGAACTTATTCTTAGTAAAGTGTATATAGTTACACTTGGGGATACTAAGGTGCAGCTTATTTTCGATACAGTACGCAGTTAATCTGTCTAGGTCCTCTTGAAATGCATGGCAATCGTCCATAGTTCGTATCGATTTAAACGCCTTCAGGTCATCTGCGTACATCAGGAATTTTGACTTTTTAAAGCATTTCTTAATATCATTGATATAAATAATGAATAGTAACGGTCCCAGGATAGAGCCCTGTGGAACTCCGGAGGTAATATTCACAGAGACAGACTGATGACCATTAACCACTACCCTCTGTGACCGGTTTTCGAGGTACGACACAAACCAACGAAACAGATTTCCGCGTATTCCATTGTAAGCAATTTTACTCAGGAGAATTTCATGGTCGACCTTGTCAAAAGCTTTTTTGAAATCAGTATAGACCGCATCTATTTGTAATCGCCCATCAATACTCTCAAAAAGGTAATTAGAGAATATTAACAGATTGGACGTTGTAGATCGACGCTTAACAAACCCATGTTGTTCAGGAATGATAATATTATGCAGAAGAGGGTAAATCTCGTTGTGAACCAGTCTCTCAAAAAGCTTTGACAAGGTCGACAGGATCGAAATGGGTCTATATTGTTCGACGTCATGCTTAGAGCCACCCTTGTGCACCGGTGTAATGTTAGCTCGCTTCCACGCCACCGGGAACACACCTTCCTGCAGACATCTATTAAAAAGGATATAGATCGGCTCACAAATATTATCTGCAGTAGCCCTGAAAAAGGCCGGCGGAAGACCGTCAGGTCCTGCCCCCTTCGTGGGGTCCAACTGCTTCAACTCGCTAAGTATTTTTGATTGATCTATATGTAGATTACTAATTAAGCTACTACTCTCTGCATACTGCTGTGGCGGACCCCACGAGGTGAGAGTAGGTGATACGGGCTCAAATACGGACAAGAAAAAGTCCGAAAACATATTGCAGACAACATCAGGGTCACTTGATTTGACATTCTGGTACTGCATCATGGACGGAACGCCTGACTTACGTTTACGGTTAGAAATATAGGACCAAAAGTACTTTATGTTTCTAGAGAGACTATCTTCAATAGAGTTTATATAACTGGAATAACAGGTTTTACACAAATGTTTGAAGGTAAACCTACATTCGGAAAAGTTATTGTAGTCTTTGACGTTGCTGTATTTTTTCCACTTTATCCAAAGACGTTGCTTCTTTTTAAATATTTTAACTAATTGTGGCGTAAACCAGATTGGGAAATCCAGCGATCTAGTCCTTGCAGGGGGGACTAGTGGGCTAATTATGTCACTCAACATGCTATAGAAAGCCTCCACAGCCTCTTCCGATGAAAGATTGTCGAACAGCGCAGACCAATTGACCTCGTCCATGTGTTTGTTAATGAGGTCATAATTAGCTTTACGGAAATTATATTTATGAATCGGCTTTCTCTTCATCATTTGTGTACACAAGCTAACAGGCGCGGTTATAACAAAAGGGGGGTGATGGGGGTCAACTGGTAGTAACGGGTCTTTAAGGTGGCAAGTCGAACAGCTAGTGTTCGAGATAAACAGATCCAAGATTTTTCCTCCACTATTAGGCGAGCTGTTATATTGGTGAGCATCTAGAGAAGACATGAGATGGGTCAGTTCCGAGCACAGAGGGTGTGTACAAACGCATGACACGCAAGCGTTACGCCCCGGCGTTACCATGTTCCACGTGACATTCGGAAGATTATAATCACCGACGATGTAAACATTCATGACATTAGGCGCGTTTAAGGTGTCCTGTAGAAAGTCAAAATGACATGTATAGACATCAGAGCTGGTCCCCGGCGGGATGTAAACTGCGCTGATGACATGTATTTTATGTTTATCGTCTTTACTAGGCAGCGCAACCATGAGGTGCTCAATACACGCCGAGGGCTTACAATGGGGGCTATTAAGGAGATCGAGAGAGGCCGATTGAAGTTCACGTAGTATTGCAATGAGCACTCCACCCCCATCTCGCTTCCCCGTAGCATCACGATCCCGGTCACAGCGGAACACAACATAACGAGGGTCAATAAATTCGCTATTCGCTATTTCTGGTATCAGCCAAGTCTCTGTCAATATTATGATGTCATATGAGGATGCCAAGATATTCACGAGCAACGAGTGTAGCTTAGTTCTAATTCCCCTACAGTTCTGGTAGTAAATTAACAAATTATCAGTGCTAGCCATCTGCCAAGTGTATTGCAACAAATTTATATTGATCTCGCGTTCTTGTGTAAAACTTGGTATAATGTGGAATCCAATGAATTCTAACAGTACATCTATAACCATTAATTAATAAGGTAACATTAAAACATGTATATAATTCTGAATTACATCGTATTTCAAATGGTCGATTTAAATTTAAAATTGAATATAATTTTGATTTACATTTCATCATAAGTGGATTTGACTTCATTAAATGTAAATATAAATATAAAATTGATTTATAATTTTTATTAAGTAGGTTAAGATTGATTAAAATAGTAATAAGTTTCATGCCATGCACAATTTTGTAAAAATAGCTAACGCAACAGAATAAAACATAAAAAATATAACTGTTAAAACTATGTACAATATTGATACCTATGCGAGTTAGACATTTATTCGACAGGTTTGGATCGAATTTTATCGAGGTCTCTATCTCCGCGTATAGCAAACGAGGGTTCACCTTCACGCTCTCGGATAAGTATTGTGGCATTTCTAATCCACACATATTTGTAGTGGTGGCTTTTGGCGACATCCCGGGCTTTACGAAATAACTGTTTCTTTTTCAGGGTTAAATGCTCATTAAGATAAATAGAAGATGACGTTCCAGTTATGCCGATTTGTTCAGTCTTGAGAGATGATGCCTTACGGAAGGCACTAAGTAGGTTATCCCTGTGTATACACGATGTGAATCTGACGATGACATTTTTTGGCCTTGTGCTTTGTTGATGTGCATGTGGCACTCTATGAACGGCGACGATGCTCTGCTGTGTCACTGGGGAGTTAAGTGCAAGACCGATTGCTTCAATGAGGGCCGGTAGGTTTTCGTTGCGCCTTTCGGGCAAATTACCTATTTCAACATTGCATTGACGAGCCTGTTGTTCCAAGGTATCAATTTTCGTCTCAAGAGAATTGACTATCAGCTCCACATCAGCAGACTTAGTGCCATTTTGTTCGCTAGTACGCTCTTCAAGGATGTCATAACGCTGCGTCAAATCCTGTGTTGTTGCTTGGAGGCTTGCAACATCATTGCGCATGTCATGCACATTCTGCTTCAAAAGGGACTGCTCGGTACGCAGCGAATTTATTTCCTTCTGTATATTAGCCATAGTAGATTTGATATCGTCGCGAATTTTAGTTAGATCTTCATTCATCTCACTCCGCCAGTTTCTGAGGGTTGTGTTCAAGTCACTTGCGAATCTTTCAAAGTCTGAACTAGAGATGGTTTGAACAGGTAAATCCGTAACTTGGCTGGGATCATTACAAGTAAGCAGAGGACTGCGTTCCTCTAAGGTGTCACACGACATGTCCATGGAGTTGTCCACGACCGCAGGCTCTGTGTAGCTGCGTACAGGCGTATTAACATTCGACCTTAGACGCCTGGTTACATTGTTGCACGACGGGCACTTCCATGAAGCCTTAAATTCTGCGCTTAGCGCAGAATACTGGTCATGCGTGACATTGAGACACTCATAGTGATATTTACCTTCACATGCACAGCACAGAAGGATGTTATCACGAGCAGCAGTCGGTTCGCCTTGGCAGCAATTCATTTTAAACTTGATGTAAACAAAGTTTGAATGTAGGACAGCGCCACCTAGTTTGCTACGTAGAAAGTTTGTCGTGTATGGCAGAAGTGTGATGATCGCAGTAACGTGTCAATTTTTATAGTACGGTCACGATAGGCAAGACGTGGTAGTAGAACCAAGACAAATCCACAGATGGCGCCAGAATCGACTAATGACTTGCGAATTTGATGCAACGACAACTTATTCAAGACGATAAACAAAACTTCACAAAAGTTATTGGGACACGATAGAAGCTTAGTATTTGTATACTAAGCGCGGATTAACTAGCCCGGAGACAGTTAATAACGTTTGCAGCCCGATTTTTTAGTTTTTAAATTAATACTTCATTCAGCATACGAACCACACAGACCAGCACTTATTAGTTGAGTCACAGCACTTATTAGTTTAGTCACAGCACGGATAGTTCTTGTGGCACTAGACAACGGTATTAATTCAGTCTTTTAGCTGTCACAGTCACTAATTATTCACTTTTACTATTTTTTATAATTATTAAATACGGAGCAGCGCTCTAAATAAACTATCGGTAACGCCCTCTAGCGGCCGAAAAAAGAAATTGTTCTATTTCCGATTTTAATATCTCCATATCCGAGGATGCCGCTGTCCCATTAGTAACAGCATCCTTTTTAGCTTTAATGGAAGCCACATCAGTTTTTAATATGGCCATTTCTTTTAAAAACGCTGTCACGTCCACGTAGTCAAATGTCACAGGAGGCAACTTATTTAGGTTTTTTGCAACAAATACTGGAAGGCAGTCAGGTTCAAATTCCTTGATGATCTTAATAATCTCTTGCAAACTTCTTTGTTCGGAGCCATCCTTATGCCGCATAAGCTTCTTTGTTGGTGCTAAGAGCTTATAAACGATAGCTCTGGCCGTTTCTACTTCCTCATTAGAATACGTACTGAGGCAAATCTGCAGTATCCCAGTCTCAGGTATGGTATCGATTTTATGGGTTACAAACGCCAAGAGTTCGTTAATCACCACTTTACACTCCTTACAACGATGTTCACACTCGTTTAATTTGTCAACATTACTACTGCCCGGTAAGTCACTTTTTGGCGAACGTATCATCGGCATTGTGCGAGCGAGCGATGCGCGCCGCGGCTAGCACGAGACTTTATGGTTGTTTTTGAAGTCAGTTACATTTTTTTTAAGTTTTTTTGTTTTATCCTTGTTAGTTTAAATATTCAACCCAAATTATTGTCAAATACATAATTTTATATATGTGCACTAGAATTTTGTAATCCGTAGCACCGGTAATAACAGCGCCCATGTACACAATGAGCTAAAATTGGCGTTTCGAGTACGGTCCTCCAGTGAGGCCCGTCCCACTTCTTGTTGCTTGACTAGATCAAGCTATGTCCCATGTGTGCTGTCTTTTCAATCGACGGTGTTCCAGTGGGTTACTCAGTACAGAAGCCAGGCTGTTAACGTGCTTTTCAATGCGCATTTTGTATAATTTTGTTCGGTGTTCAATCTCTTCCTTTACAGTAGTGATTTTGAGGCAGTCATGTAGCTCAGACATTTTGGTAAACCACGGAGCTTGTGTTATGGTTTTCAGAACTTTATTTTGGTATCTTTGCAGGATCTCTACATTGGAGTTTTTGGCTGTTCCCCAAAGTTCAATTCCATAGGTACATACCGGCTTCAAGATAGCTTTATAGATAAGTATTTTGTTGTCTAGAGATACTTGTGAATTTCTTCCTAGTAGCCATTTCAGTGACTGCAGGCGGTGATTCAGCTCATCTCGTTTTTTCTCTATATGTTGTCTCCAGGTTTGTTTTCTGTCCAGGTGCATACCAAGGTATTTGGCTGTCTGATGTTGGGGCAATACATCGTTTCCGAGTTTAACTGGTAAACAATTTCCCTTTCGAAGAGTGAACGTTACATGTACTGATTTGCTGACACTTGCTTTGATACGCTATTTCTCCATCCATGTATTAATTTTATCGAGGTGTACCTGCAGCCGCTAATTGCTTTAATTGGATCTGGGTTGTTACAGAGGGCTGCGGTATCGTCAGCGAAAGTTGCGGAGAGGATATTGTCTGTGTTGGGTAGATCAGCTGTGTATATCAAATACAGTACCGGGCCCAATACTGAACCCTGCGGCACTCCTGCTTTTATGTCATAGCAGTTTGAGTATGACTCGTTAATCTTAACTCTGAATATGCGGTTGTTTAAGTAAGATTCCAAAAGTAGGTAGAGATTGTGTGGAAGATTACTTTTAAGTTTAAACAAGAGTCCTGGGTGCCAGACTTTGTCAAAAGCTTGTTGCACACCTAAGAAAACACCTGAGCAATATTCCTTATTCTCCACTGCATTTCTTATTTTGGTTACTACTCTATGGACTTGTTCAGTTGTCGACTATTTACTTCTAAATCCAAACTGGTGTTCTGGAATAACTTTGTTTTCTTCTAGTATAAGGTTTAATCTACGTGATAGCACTTTTTCAAATAGTTTTGAAATTACCGGTAGGAGGCTTATGGGTCTATATGATGATACGAGGTGTGGTGGTTTGCCCGGTTTTAGGATCATTATAATTTCTGAGACTTTCCATAATTTCGGGTAGTACGACAGCCTCAAGATGCCATTGAACAGCTGCGTGAGGAATACTATCGCCTTTCTGGGTAATTGTTGAAGTACTTCTGCTGTAATTAAGCAGAATCCTGGAGCCTTTTTTCGGTCTAGTTTCCTTATCTCATGGTATATTTCCTTTGGTGAGCAACTTTTTAGTGGAGGGCTCAGCTGGAGATCCGATTTTAAGAAGCTGTTAATTTCGTCTTCAGTCTCAGCAACACCATCATTTGGCGTGAAAACTTTACTAAGAAATTTTCCGAAGGCTTGACATCGTTCCTCATCTGTTCTGGCCCAGGTACAATTATCTAACTGTAGTGGATATTGGGCTGGCATAGGTGCTGTTTTGCTTGTTTTTACTGCATTCCAAAGTGAGTAGTCATTCTTTCCTGAGCTTGATAGGTTTTCTAGTTTATTTTTCAGGGTCTCAGCTTCGATGTTCTTTGTGAATTGCTTTAATTCTGCGGCCATTTTATTCAGTGCTTTTTTGTCCATGGCATGTTGACTATTGTGCCATACCCTTCTGAGTCTCCCTTTTTCCAGTACTTTTTCCTTGATTTCTCTAGGAATGTCATTACTAGAGGTACTTTGCTTCGTCTCCGGTGTGCACATCCATGCTGCCTGTTGAATCAGGTTAGTAATGTATGTTGTGGCCGAGTCAATATCGTCACATCGCTTCAGTGGTACTTTTAATTGGAGGTTTGCCTCAATATATGCTCTGAAAGCATCCCAGTCTGTCCGCTTATTGTATAGGCATTCCTTTTTTGGTGTTGTAATAATATTTGCACTTATCGTTCCTATCACAGGTGTGTGATCAGAGCTACTGGCCAAGCAGCTTTCAACTTTCAGATACAAGTTTGAGAGACCCTTAAATATAAAGAAATCTAAGAGATCTGGTTTTTTGTTTGGGTCTGTAGGCCAGTATGTTGGTGGTCCTGTACTAAGAATTTGGAGCTTGTTTTTATCTATGTTAAGTTTTAGTTCTCTTCCTCTAGTGACGGTTAGGCGTGACCCCCAATGTACATTTTTTGCATTCCAGTCACCTCCAGTCAGGAACCTCTGACCAAGTGATTTGAAATATTGCGTGAAACTTTCTTTCAGAGCATGTCTTGGCGGACAATATATGGCTGATAAGGTTATTGAACCCTTTTTATCGTGTACCAACACTGATGTAGCTTGTATCTCCGACGTTCTATATTCTTGTATTAGTTCATGCTTAATGCTTTTCCTTATTAACACTGCAGGTCCTGCATGCGCTGTTCCATCTGGGTGGCAGGTTAGGTATGTGCAATAATTGTCCATTACAAAGTTATTGTTTGAGGTCAGGTGCGTCTCGGAAACTAATAGCACATCAATGTTGTGCAGTGTTATTGTTGTTATAACATCTTGCTTATGGTGCAGGAGACCATTAGCATTCCACGTTGCGATCTTTAGGGTAGCCATTTATCGTACCAGTTAGTTAATAACAGTTGTGAGTAATGTCATCATGTTGCCCATTTGTTCAATAAGCTTATCTAACTTTTCAGCTTGTTTTGTGAGTAAGACTTCTAGTTTGGATTCTTCTTTTATGTGATTGTGCTGACCTTTGGCCGCTCCTGCGTATGTCTTGTCGGGACTTATAGTAGGCAATAGTATATTTCTGTCATGAGTTCTGTTATAGTACGCTCTATCATTAATTGTTGCTGATAAATTGTCAATGTCATATTTTCTCATATTTGTTGTTGCTCGGTTGCTATCGGCTATCAGCGCCATGCTTTTTGTTTTCGTCATATTATTCTTCCTTTTGTTAATTTCTAGGAATACTTGGCAGCCTTTGTAGTTTGCAGGATGACTGCCGAGACATAGAGCGCACTTAGCTAGCGTGTTCCTATCTATCTTTGGGCAATCGGCAGTATTGTGGTTATCGGCGCATTTGACGCATCTGTAAGGTCTTAAGCAGTTATTTTTTGTGTGCCCATATTGTTGGCATCTTTTGCATTGTGGCACAGTTTTCTTATTTATGGGATCTTCTATTAGTACTCGAGTATGATATATGTGAGTGATCTTCTTTACTTGATGGTTGTTTGGGTGCGGATCTAGATTTACAAAAAATGTTCATAGAGGTATTTTATTGGGGCCATATTTTGCGTTTATAATTTCTCCTTTTACAGTGTTTCCAGTATTCTCTACAGCTTCTTTAATTGCTTCGAATGGGGTTGTGGGATGAAGGTTCTTTATGACTATGCGATATGGTCTAGTGTCTCTGCTAGTGAATGTATGACCTATCAATCTATTCTCTCTAACTATGTTCATAAGTTTTTTGTAGGCATCAATGGTTGAGCAGTTGAGCCTTGATTGTTTTCGTGTGATTATTTTCATTGAGAATTCAGTATCATTAAGTTCACTTTTGATCAGGTTTGAGAGTTTGGTGACGTCTTCAATACCGTAAAGCATAATAGGTGGGGGTTTGCTCGGTTGTTATTTGGTGCGTTTTATCGTAGTTTCAGCATCGTAGACATCTAGGTTGAGGGTTTCAAATTTGTTGTTTAGTGGTATATTCGTGTTTGTTGGAGATGGTGTGCGAGAGGTTCTTCTTCGCTTATGCTGTCTTGGTACAGGTACACTCTGCCATTCTACTGTTCTAGAGGGTTTGCTCGAGTCAGTGGTTGGTTTGTTATTAGTACTCTTGCTTATGTCAGTATCGGTAAGGTCTCCTGTTGATAGGTACTTAGATTTGTTGTAAAACATACTGCGACGAAAGGTTTGCTGTACCATTCGTGTAGGTGGCGTTGAGAGATCTTTATCGATTGTTTTGATTTTGTTCAGACCAGTACTGTTAGACAACAGAGGGCGCTGGGTTCCCGCCTTTTCATGCTCACTCATAAGATGCAAGATTGTGCCCCCCCCCCAGAATACGAAGGGCAGCCTGAGATTTGCTCAGGGAGGGATTCTCCAGCGTCGCTGGTACCCTCCTGGGGTAGTATTTCTTTCAATATTGCTTCCATGGTTTCTTCTTTACTTCTCCACAATCCAGTCATTTTTGGAACTATTTAGGAACCAAGGCTTGCTGTAGCCTCTCCAGCCAGTCTCTAGGCCAGGTTTGTGGATATACCGCCACGGTTCGGTCGCCAGGGCCTCGTCTGTTATCTGGCAGGGAGCACCACAAGGTTTCTTTCTGTCGCCGTAGGGCGCGTGCAGGTGAGGTTGACGATTGGGCCGGAAAAGATGTTAAGTCCGTTATCCCCTTACTCCCCAAACCAAATTAAATGAAAATTTTATGGGACCAAATGGCAGGTATACTCTATGGAACAAAAAAAGAATCATCGGAATCGGATCAGAAACCTCTGAGTAATCGGTGCAGACAATGTTGATATCGTTTTAGTTTTTGTTGATTTTTCAAAAAGTGCTAGTAAGATTTCGATAAAATTTTCATGAGACCATACGGAAAGTATACCCTTACCAAAAAAAAAAAAATGAACTTTTCAAATCGGTTGGTAAACGACGGAGTTATGCCCGAACAAACATAAAAAATAATATAAACATCCGAATTGATAACCTCCTCCTTTTGGAAGTCGGTTAAAAAAGAGTATCCATGGAGTTTCTAGCTCATTCTTCTCCATAGAGATCTAAGCATTGGAATGCATTCATTCTACTCGTTGCTTCGGTTCGGTGCGAACGTGTGTTGTGTTGATTCTCCTAACTATTTTCCTATTGGTTAATTAGTGAAATTTCAAATCTCTATCGCACTTCGAGTGTTTTTATGGCTTAACCACGCCCTTTGGGAGGGTCTAGAAAGAGACAATAACTTTTTGCAACTTTACATTCACAATTTGGAACTAGAAGATCGCTCCGACTGGTGTATTTTGCAAACGTTTGGCGGGGATTGAACTCGGACGCACGGCGGTGGGGTGCCGCGCGCTTGGCCGCTGAGCCACACTGGTACTGGCGCACGCGACGAAATAGTGAATCACCTACGCTTGACTGGCTACGTGTGCTACGAGTGACTGGCTACGAGTGCTACGACCGGTGACGTCCTCTGCTACGAGTTTAAACATCGGCTACGCGCCACGCAACTACAACTACTTATAAACGGTATTCTTTCGAATAATTTACTTGTCGGTCATGCAGCGTTCTCCGCCGAATAAATCACAAAAAATCCCCAACACTCCGATAGATCAAACGCAGTCAGTTTCGAATAAAATGCAGACTGTTGATGACCCTGAATTTAACAACGTAAGCGTGCGTCCTAGACGCCCACACGTCGATTCTACGAGTGATCAGCTGGAGGATTTCAAGCAGGAAATTAAAGATATGCTGTCGTCGTGGAAATGTGAGCAAGAGCAAACTATATCAAAATTTATGGCAGAACAGAATGCGTTGGTGGCAAAATTAGTTTCTGACATGTCGGATATGAAACTTCAAAATTTGGAAATCCAAAAAACAAATATTGGAATTGAAAAATCTATAACTTCTATTAGTGATCTTTATGATGATATGAAATGCCAAGTAAAGCGGCTCCAGGATGAGTGCAGCGAATATAGGAAACTGACAGAGTCACTGGAAAAAACGGTAAAAGATCTACAATACAAGTCTCGTTCATCAAGTATTGAGATCCGTAATATCCCCAGTCAAGATAAAGAGTCAAGTGCCGACCTCATAAAGATTATGACTGCAATCGGGAATACAGTAGACCTACCGATCTCACAGACCAACATCCGTGACATATATCGCATTCCAGGGACCTCCGCCACCAGCAAACCGATCGTTGCTGAGTTTACGAGTGTCCAAACTAAGTCTGAACTCATTTCTCATGTTCGAGGCTTCAACAAAAAGCAACCAAATAAAGACAATAAACTTAATACAGAGCTGTTGGGAATAACTGGCCAAAAGCATGCCGTCTATGTCGACGAACACCTGTCTAATACCACGAAGAGACTTTTTTACTTAGCGAGAGAATACGCAAAAACACACGAATTTAAATTCTGTTGGGCCGCAAACGGTAATATCTTCTTGCGCAAGCAACCTGGACTCCAACAAATACTCGTCAAGTCTGAGTCTACCCTTATAGAGCTGGAAGAGAAGAAATGACTACTCGAAACCTCTGCATTACAAAGTTATCTTCCCAGCTGGATATCATGTAACGTACTTCAATCACTGGCCTTGAACGCTAAACTGTTATTTTTTATCCTAATTAGTATTATGTTTTTACTTTTTCTTAGTCTACCTTATAAACACATCTTCAATAAACACTTTCAAATTCATCTTCTATTAACACAAATACCCACACTTACATTTCATATTATTACCCACACACAAAAACTTACATATACAGTTAGTCCCTTAACCAATTTCACAGTGCCTTATTTATATTCTTTCCCGTCTGTAGTAAAGCTTCTTTTTGACTTTTCCGATTCCATTGTGTTTCTGTTCTTTGTTATTCATCTCTCAAATGGCTAATTTAGTAGATAATATAGTATCGGATTTGGACGATATTTCAGTTGCAAATGCTCATGTGTGTTTACCGGAAGAGTGCACAAAATACTTAAGGATATCAAATAACTCCATGACGATTTTACATATTAACGTGCGTAGTATTAAAAAGAACTTTGACCAACTCTTAGCGTTGCTATCCGTAATTAAAGTTGATTTTGATATTCTGATATTAACCGAGTGTTGGTTACGTAAAATCACAAATCTTCCGGTGTTAGATGGCTACAACTCCCATTCAACGTATAATAACAAAAATCAGAATGAAGGAGTAGTAATGTACATAAAAAACAATATTCAGTGTATCGTTCAGGAGCCTGTTTTCACTAGTGGTAACTGTCTTTTATGCCAAATCAATAACGAGCTAGCAATAGTCGCCGTATATCGCTCCCCCTCTTTTAATTCTAAAGTAGATTTTGATAATTTCCTAGACAGTCTGGACTGTGTGCTTACAACATTAAATAAGTGTAATAGTATTTACCTGATCGGAGATACTAACATAGATATTAAACCGACTACTTCAGATGAACGATGTTCTAATTACCTAACCCTCAACGCCACCCATGGTCTTTTACCTGGACATTACCTCCCCACTAGAATTAATAATTGTATTGATCACGTTCTTCTAAAGTCCAACAAATCAACAAGCATACTTGTCTTAGAATCCCACATAACGGATCACCTTCCACTACTAATATGTATGGATGGTCCAGGGTCGGTGGAACAGACCGTTCCTGCTTATAAGATCCCAAAAATTGATTATCCTAGTGTTGTAGAAGATATGGAAAGTCAGGATTTCTCTCAAGTCACTAACACAGAAGACCCAAATATAGCTGCCACTTGTCTGATAAACATTGTTCAATCTATTCTTAAAAAACACACCCGTATAATCACCGTTCCCAAAAAGGAAAGAAACATAAAACCTTGGATCACTCCAGGTTTATTGCGTTGTATTCGACATCGTGATAAACTCCATAAAAAAGCCCGTAACTCACCCAACAATGATATCGTCCAAATCTCATATAAACGTTACCGAAATTATTGTAACAATCTTCTCAAGAAGCTTAAATCAGCATATGAAAAGTCAGAATTGGAAAAAGCTAAACATAACCCTAAAACACTCTGGAACAAAATAAAACAGATAACAAATACGAAAAAAAGATGTGCTCCTCCGCTAGAACTTTTAAAAACACGTACAGACCCGTATACTGCAGCCAATCAAGTCTGTAAGTTCTTTGCAAACATAGGCTCAGACCTAGCCTCTAAAATTCCTGCACCCTCACAGCCATTTCCACCACCAAATACTTCCTCTCCCAGTTCTCTTGTCATTCTTGACGTTGACTATTCTGAAGTTGAGTCTACCATCATGAATTTAAGGCATGATAGTGCCACTGGTTGGGACGGAATATCTTCTTCTCTCCTCAAGACATGTCGTAAACCTCTTGTTCCTCTTATAAAACATATAATAAATATATCAATAGCGTCAGGAATTTTTCCGGAACCCTTTAAGAAAGCCTTGGTCCATCCAGTGCATAAGGGCGGGAGCAGAGACTGTGTGAATAATTATAGACCGATCTCGGTTCTTACGGCAATATCTAAGGTTATGGAAAGATTGATAAATGGTCGTCTACTTAAGTTCCTACACAAACATCAAGTTATAGCATGCAACCAATATGGCTTTAAAAAAGGTGTATCTACGGAAGATGCAATTGCAGACCTATCGGAAACTGTTGCTAAGAATCTAGATGATCATCGTAAATGCCTTTCAATATTTCTGGACCTACAGAAAGCCTTTGACACAGTCTCTGTTCCTACTCTCCTGTCAAAATTGGAAGCTATAGGCATTCGAGGAAAAGTGCATGAGCTTTTCAAGAGCTACCTCCAAAACAGGAAACTCCGTGTCAAGATCGATTCATACACTAGTGATGAAGAAATCATCACATACGGAGTTCCGCAAGGCAGTGTCCTGGGGCCTACACTCTTCCTTATATACATAAATGACCTTTGCACACTAACACTCCCCAACACAAAAATATTCACTTATGCCGACGATACTGCGATCGTGGTATATGGGGATACATGGACTGACGTGAAATATTATGCAGAACAATCGCTACGTACGGTTGTGAAGTGGCTGCAGAAGAACCTTCTGTCACTTAATTTGGCTAAAACCAACTATATTCCTTTTTCCATTAGTCACAGGACCGAAGCCCCAACTGACATGGATATTTTTGTTCATTCCTGTTTGGACTCCTCTTCATGTTCATGTTCATCACTATCTCGTGTCAGTCAAACCAAATACCTGGGTGTAGTAATTGATGACGGACTGAAGTGGTACTCACAAGTTGAAAGTTTAACATCAAGGGTCAGGAAACTTATCTATATCTTTAAGTCTCTAAGGCAATGTGCTGACTCAAAAACACTGAAAATGGTGTATCTTGCACTTTGCCAGTCTGTCATCAGTTATTGCATTCCGGTTTGGGGTGGCACTGCTAAAACTAAACTGATTGGATTGGAACGGGCCCAGAGGGCTGTGCTCAAGGTGATGCTCTGCAAGCCGTATAGATTTCCCACAAGTGAATTGTACGCGGAATGTAGGGTACTTACTGTGCGGCAGCTCTTTGTGCTCAATGCCACCCTCAGAAAACACAGACAGGTTCCTCCATCAGATCCAACCACTCGTAAAGCCAAACCTGCATGCCCATCTGTTTCTCACAAAACAGCTTTCGCTAGCCGCCAGCTCTATGTAAAAAGCTCACTAATTTACAGAAGGGTCCACAAACACATTCAAATTAATCATTTAAATAAACACAAACTCAAAACCAAATTACAAAACTGGCTGCTTAATCAAGACTATTCCCGTACAGAAGACCTTATTTCAAAATTAATGTAGGCACTATTAATCATTATTTATTCTACAAACACAGATACATAAACACATGCAACATCACATGAATACACCTTACACTACACGCATCCACACAAAACACTTTCTCCCCTCTCATACGCCACACCATACCACACCACACCACACCACACTCCATCCCATCCCATCCCCCACACACATACTTACACATTCATATAGCATATCAGTTCATCATGGGTTTATTGTTAGAATCACACACTTTAAAGGTTAAATTTGTATACTTAGTAACTAGTAGAACACTGACTCCTAGGTCACAGGGTTTCCCTAGTTTAGGAGGCAGGGTTTTCCACTATTTGTGCAGCCTTTTCCTAAAAACCAATTTAACCTACCTATGTGAACGGTTATTGTTATTGTATAAAAAAAGGTTTTTCGTGTCAATAAACTTATTTTATTATTTTTATTTATTATTTAATGGGTATCTATGGTACTTTCACAGTTATTATGTCTTGTGACTGGGACTGTAGCACCAAAAGGGGTGCGTCTCATAACGTATAAACTCATTTGGTCTAATTTCATTTTATTATCGTTCATAAGATATAATCAACGTGAGATATACCAACTGTTGATATAATTTCTTTACATATAACATTTATTTATTCTAAAACTTAATTAGTATAACGTTGTTTGATATAACGTTTATGTAATCGAAAATCATTTGGTCTAACGTTTAATATGTATATTGTTTATTTAATCGAAAATCATTAGGTCTAACGCTTAATATATATAAAATACATCATTACGGTTAACACCCCGACTCAGAGTACCCCGACTCGGATAGGTTAGGTTGGGAACCGATTACTTTTCTGAAAGTTTTTTGTTCGAATTTCGTTTTACCGAAAACTATTAGCCGACGTCTTTTTTGCAATATGCATCATTTGACATATTTCAATTATATATTATTTTGTTGTGTTTTTGTTTTGTTGTTTGTGTTTTTGTTTTGTTGTTTGTTTTATTATATTATTTTGTCAATATAATGTGCAACAAAATTTAGTGAGAAACGAATCGCTGTAAAACCGACTTTACGTAGTCTTGTCTGCCCTACCCCTAGAGTGTAATTTAAACCCGCGCAGGCGCGGAGGGGTAGGGCGGCCCGCGAGCTGAGGAGCAGTTGGTCTGAAGGCCCGCCACCGCAGCTGAGGCTGGCCGGCAATGGGCACGCCACTATTGCGGCGGTAAGTCCCCTCTTTGAGGAGTGGATAGAGAGGCGTCACGGCGTCCTCACCTTCCGCCTGACGCAGGTTCTCACCGGGCATGGGTGCTTCGGTGGGTTCCTGTTCAGGATAAAGCGGGAGGATACGTCCGGGTGTTTCCATTGCGAGGATCGTCTGGAGGACACGGTGGAGCATACGGTGGAGGTGTGCCCTGCCTGGGCGGAGCACCGCCGTGTCCTCGTGGAGGCGATCGGCGGCGGCGACCTCTCGCGTCCGGCCCTGGTGCGAGCCATGGTACGGAGCGAGAGGGAATGGGAAGCCGTCACCTCCTTCTGCGAAGCAGTAATGCTCGCGAAGGAGGAGGCGGGGCGCGTGAGGGAGTGGCAGTCTCTGCGCCCTCACGCCCCTAGCCGCCGCAGGAGGAGACGCCCCGGGCGTCGGGAGTCGATAGCGGACTCCCGGCCACCGTAGGCGCGAGCTTGCGGGTGGCGAGCAATGGGTAGCTCGCCGCCCGGTAAGGACCAAGCTCGGGTCGACGGCGCGCAGTGTTCCACGCGCGCCTCAAAGAGATGTCAGCAGCAGTGTAGGGGTCTACTAGGACCGATGCCTGCCGGGGTCGCGTGATTGTTCGAAAGAGATACCGTGACCCTGGCACATGGGCAACTGATGGAACACGGGTGGGTTTTAGTCAGTAAAAGTCTGACACGCCCTCCCGCTCCGCCCAGAGCGGGAGAAGTCATTTGATGATTTCCCATCCTGAAAAAAAAAAAAAAAAAAAGGCTGGCCGGCAAAGCCGGCCAGCAAGCCTCAGCTGCGGTGGTGAGCATTAAAACCATCTGCGACGATAAGCTCGCGTGGGGCCGCCCAAACCCCGCAGCGCCGGAGCCGTGACAGAAACAATGCTTGCTGCATGTTGCATGCCTGCTTGCATGTTGCATGCTTGTTTGCACGCTGCATGCTTGCTTGCATGCTGCATGTTTGCTTGCTGCTTGCCTGCTGCATGCCTGCTTGCACGCTGCATGCATGGTTGCATGTTGCATGCTTGTAGCAAGCAGCATTGTTTGCACGCTTCTTACTAGGACCCTTTAAAAACACTTTTGTTCATAAAAAATGAAATTCGGTCAAATATTTTTCGAACTTATGATAGGTAACCGTTAGGTTAGAAGGATAAGGCGGGAGCGGAGCGTAGCGGAGCTCCCGCCTTAGCCTTCGTGGTTATTTTTTTTAAACCACCCAGAAATAGGAGCCCCGCAACGCGGGGCTCCGTCGACCTATCTTAGCGCATTTCATCGTATTAGACTAAATAAGTTTTATATATTTTGAGTGGTATGTCAAACGATTTTATATTTAATGTATGTTATGTCAAACGATGTTATATTTAATGTATGTTATGCTTATAAAAATTTGTTGTTTTAAAATTATAACAATCGTTCATTATATTAACTAATCGGTATATTAAATAAAATTATAGGTTCCGTTGTTATATGTTGTAAATATTATAGATTTTGTTGTTATATCATCTATTACTTACCCCACCAAAAGTATTTTTGTACTTATTTTATTTTGTGTCTTTTGACAGTTCAAAAGTGCCTGTAATTGGCTTAGTTGAATTCCATTATTTGATTTGATTCGATTCTATCATACTGAATAATAAAACTATTTAACAAATGTTTTGTTTAATTTGTCCTACCCTATTGTGACAAACCTACCAAAAGAGGTAACAATTTTGCTCGTTCTTAAGAAGCTTAGTCTCTGTTCCGTTTGTCTACTCATGTGCTAATGTGTATGGACAATTAGTTGCTAATTTGTTGCAGCAAATAAACAGGAAAAATACTAGAAAATAGGTTCAATATTTTTTTACAGTCAATTTTAGTTTGCCGCGCGAACGGCAATATGCCTAAAATACAATGGCGTTTATTGCGTTATTAATAGTAGGTTCAAACTTAGTTCTAGTACTAATCGACAGGTATCGTAGCCAAGTTTGGATAAATGTGGCGAATATAACTACAGGCTTTATATTTTAGGAGATATTCATTAAAATATAGTAGTATGAAACTGTATTAG
The DNA here is from genome assembly GCA_932294355.1 of Aporophyla lueneburgensis. Classification (NCBI taxonomy): domain Eukaryota; kingdom Metazoa; phylum Arthropoda; class Insecta; order Lepidoptera; family Noctuidae; genus Aporophyla; species Aporophyla lueneburgensis. The sequence continues at coordinate 933,664 of OW028756.1, forward strand.
AGTAGAGTGACCATACATTTTCATAATAAACTGAGACTGAATCGCCATTATTGGAATGTTCGGTAGTCATAATTATCTTAATTTTTTAGGGTGAAACTCTTTAAGACATCCTATAGCATACTTTATAAAAGTCAAATTCACAAATCGATAAAAAATTATTTATTCAAAATCAGCATACAGGCAAAAATCAAGTAATATAAGTCAACATTTTTTTTTTTAAACTACCATAACTTTTATAAATTAACTGAAACTAATGTAAGACACAGAATGTAGACACATTTTCTTACAGGTACTTATTTCAATTTTAGAATAATTTTAAAAATATAGTAATTTTATTTTTAAAATGACATACAGCCGGTTTCTGATTTGAGAAAACTAGCAAATCTCAACTGAGTATTCTCAAATCCTTAAGTATGCTTTTAAGTATTTTGCGTTTCACAACTGAAAATTGTCTTTTGTCAAACCACAATCAACTGATTATTTACTTAAGTTTTTTGATCAAAGCTAACACGTTCCAATTCACGTTCAAAAACCGGTACTTTTAAAAAACTCATCATATTTTTAAATTTTATCATCATAAATTTAAAATAGACTCAAAAATAAATTGTTAATGTTAAATAACATCGTTAATTTGACTGATGACTTTACGTAGTCTTGTCTGCCCTACCCCTAGAGTGTAATTTAAACCCGCGCAGGCGCGGAGGGGTAGGGCGGCCCGCGAGCTGAGGAGCAGGTGGTCTGAAGGCCCGCCACCGCAGCTGAGGCTGGCCGGCAAAGCCGGCCAGCAAGCCTCGTTGAATGCATGGAATTCTTCTTTTAAGAATACCAAAACACCTTTCAATATTTTATTTCGTGATGCTATCTGGGCTCTGTTATAGGCTTCCTGCGATAGAGAGGCCTGCCTCTCCTACTAGAGGCCTATGAGAAACCGAAGGCATGGGTAACAATTATCCCCGAGAATAAGGTATTACACAAATCTGCTAGCTTCAAATTGAGCTGCAAGTGGTGAGTCAGTCCAAATAGTAGTGGCGCGCACGGAACTTTGCCAACGTGCATTGATACTAGTAATTTATAAATCGGCATCACAGTTGGCTTGAACATTAATAGAAAAACAACCTTTTCTGTTCCTATACAGCTCAGCTTTTCTCCCTCTTGGTGATTTTTTTTTATATGTGTGCAGTCTACAGCACCTATGAATCTAGGGAATTCAGCTTTTTCAAAAGATCGTGCCGCCACTAATGGTCTCCCTGTGCAGTGTGCAGGCATATGAACATATTGCCATCTCAGTAATGCTATCGCACTAGTCACCCTACCTACCACACGGCACAACGTCGCCTTGCTTACATTTACAGTGTCCCCTACAACAGCTTGAAATTTACCAGTCGCGTAAAACCTAAGAGCTTTTAGAAGCTGCAACATGGGAGAAATGCAGTCCCGCCGTTGAATACGATAGGTCAGTTGAGGCTTTATTTTGTAAAAAATAAATCTAAACGACTCCTTCATAAAGGCTTGTGCAGACTTTTGCGACGCGACGCTCGCACGCGATTCAAAGATTTATATCCGTAAAACAATTTCTATGAAAACACGCGCGACACTGTCGCTCCGCATCGAGCAGCACGACAACATAAGGTACATTTTGTGTGGCGTCGTTGCGGAGCCGCGACGGCCGCGACGCCATACAAAATGTACCACAAGCTGTCGCGCTGCTCGCCGCGGCGCGACGAGCGGTCGCGCTAGTGTGAAAGGTTGCGAAAGTTGCGTCGTGATAAATCGTAGAATCACCTCCGCGTCACTTCGCGCAACCTCTCGCGCCTGTTTGTACGAGCCTTTAAAGCGGAACCGACTCTTAAATTTTATTTGCCGCTCAGCGTGATGAACAAGTTAGGCCGATGTACTGCTATTCTTTTGCGGGTTTATCTGCGTTGAGGCATCTTCAGAGACGACAGGAAGTATCGTCGTCACTCATTATGATCAAAATCACTAACAAAATCTCTAGTTTCTATAGCTGATTACAGTTTGAGTAGATGAAATTGGTGTGTTAACTTTCAACTGAGTAACTTGCCGTTGATTATGCTTTGAGTATAGTCAAACACGTTTTTTTCAATTCAGAAACGCAACTGGCGACTTTAATCATGAGTTAAGTACGCGTTGTGTCAAATTTGAGTAAATGACGTACAACTTTAACCATGCTTTGTGTCAAATTTGATTAAATGATCAAATCTTGATTAGAGTTTGAAAAACTCAATTCAGAAACGAAAAAGTGTTTAAGTAATACTTAAATACTGATCAAGGCGTTCTCAAATTCAAATACTTAATTCAGAAACCGGGGGATAGTGATCTATTTTTGTACCTGGTATAAATTCTATAGCACTAACTAAGGAAAAATCTTTAATGTTAATACTAATCGGTAGTTCAGTGAGCAAAACTGAGTGCGCTACATTGCAATTGCAGTCTTTATTTTAGAAAAAAGTTTTTGTTATCTCAGTTCTACAGTTTAGAATTTACCTTTTTCTTTTCTTTAAATATTTTTAGTCAGGGACCTAGTCCGGCGTTGTTTAGATTTTAATTAACTTTGATGTTTTTTTGAGTAACAAGGCTAATGTGTATGTACAATAAGTTGCTAATTTGTTGCAGCTAATAAACAAGAAAAATACTAGAAAATAGGTTCAATAATTTTTTTAGAGTCGATTTGACTTGGCCGCTCGGACGGCAATATGCGTAAATTACAATGGACTTTATTTCTTTATTAAAAGTAGGTTCAAGCTTAGTTCTAGTACTAATCGACATGTAACGACCTTGTTTGGATAAATTAATAAAATAAATAAATATCATTGGACAACCAACACATCGTTGTCTGATCCCAAACTAGGCAGAGCCTGTACTATGGTAACCAGACAACTGATAAACATACTTATATATTTCTAAATACATACATATTATAGATAAATTACACCCAGACACAGAACAAATGATTGTGCTCATCACACAACCATTTGTCAGGACAAATGTTTGTGTGATGAGCACAATCATCACCCAGGGGTGGGAATCGAACCCACGACCTCAGTCTTAGCAGTCAGGGTCACTAACCACTAGACTAACAGGCCAGTCAAAAGAATTAAAAAAAAATGTGGCGTAAATAAAATTACTGTATTTTTAAAATTATTCTAAAATTGAAATAAGTACCTGTAAGAGAATGTGTCTACATTCTGTGTCTTACATTAGTTTCAGTTAATTTATAACAGTTATGGTAGTTTAAAAAAAAATTGTTGACTTATATTACTTGATTTTTGCCTGTATGCTGATTTTGAATAAAAATTTTTTTATCGATTTGTGAATTTGACTTTTATAAAGTATGCTATAGGATGTCTTAAAGAGTTTCACCCTAAAAAAATAAGATAATTATGACTACCGAACATTCCAATAATGGCGATTCAGTCTCACTTTATTATGAAAATATATGGTCACTCTACTCTAATACAGTTTCATACTACTATATTTTAATGAATATCTCCTAAAATATAAAACCTGTAGTTATATTCGCCACATTTATCCAAACTTGGCTACGATACCTGTCGATTAGTACTAGAACTAAGTTTGAACCTACTATTAATAACGCAATAAACGCAATTGTATTTTAGGCATATAGCCATCCGCGCGGCCAACTAAAATCGACTGTAAAAAAAAAATATTGAACCTATTTTCTAGTATTTTTCTTGTTTATTTGCTGCAACAAATTAGCAACTAATTGTCCATACATATTATCCTTTATTAATTTAATTTTGTGGTAAGATACGTACTTACACTTAACCTGAAAACGAAATATAGCATAACTTTTTGTATATTAAAGTTTTGATGATTTTTATTTTTGTAACAAATACAACAAATTAAGACCTTTCTTGATGTATCATTCGCCTATCTGCATTATTTAGTTTCTGTGTAATCACGGGCGATCACTACGGCAAGTGGCGGTCCTAGCGGCCAACTGTTTTTGGTCGTAGCGTCTTAGTTTTTTTTGTAACAAATTCAGGAAAAGAGGTGTGTTTTGTAACAAATTACAACTAATTCCTGGCAAAATTTCATCAAATTTGAAGAGCTGGCCGCGCGGTGCTATATAGGTAGCTGAATAACCCTCCGGGAATAAAAAAGTGATGTTATGTACATCTTAACTTCGTCATTAGTTAAGGTATTCAGGGACACCGCTTTTACATGGGGGTATTAAAGAATGCTGTCAAATTGGTCGCAGCACTTGTTGATAAATAAATAATTGGCATTAGGACAGCAGACTACTAAGGGCGAAAATAGCGAGCGGAGCGAGCTCGAAAATTTTAACAACCGCTTCGTTCTGGTTAGGTTTTGTTATATAGCCTTTTTGCTAGGATATCCCTGCCAACCATGAGAATGATTAATGCTAGAGCGAGCGAAGCGAGCTCGAAAATTTTAACAGCCCGCTTCGTTCAGGTTAGGTACTTTTTTGACGTTTTCAAATAGAAATAGGAGTTACATTATCGACTTACAGGATATCCCTGTCAACCATGAGAATGATAAATGCTAGAGTGAGCGAAGCCAGTTCGAAAATTTTAACAACCCGTTAAGGATGGGTTTTTTTTATGTTTTCAAACGGAAATAGGAGTGACATTGTCGACTTATACAGGATATCGCTGCCAACCAGGAGAATGATGGATACTAGAGCGAGCGAAGCGACCTAGAAAATTTTAACAACCCCCCTCGTTCAGGTTAGGTTTTTTTTTTTGATGTTTTCGAACAGAAATAGGAGTTACATTGTCGACTAATGCCAGAGCAGCCCTAGCAACTATGAGATTGTTGAATACAAAGGCGAGCGAAGTGAGCTCGAAAATTGTAATAACTCAACTCGTTTAGGTTCAGTTTTGTTTTATATATTCAAAAAGACCTAAGAGTTACATCGTCAACTTATGCCAGGAAAATTCAGTAAGAGAGAGCGTAGCGAGCTCGAAAATTTTTGCCCACCTCGGATAGGTTAGATTTTCTTTTGATTATTCCAAAAGAACTGGGAATTATTTGGTTGGTCGGTCTATAAAGAAAAGCTTAAAACTGGAATGTATCATACAGGCTCTTGACTCTTTGGGGTGGGGGTTCATGACCCCTAGGACCCCCCCCTCGGACCGCGCCTGTTAGGTCAGTAGTCAGTATGTACATTCAATAGCTATTCATAGACAAATAATTTCTGTGATAGAACATGAGCATGGATCTAAGGACAGCTATTAAATTCTCAATGATGAAGAACAAACGAACAAGACGGTTGAAATTTTTCTCTGCACATACTATAATTAAATAGACCCATTGCTTCATGTGATAGCGCTTCAAATGCCATCTATATACAGAGAAAAGAATTATTATAATACTAGCTTCTGCCCGCGACTTCTTCCGCGTTAAATTTCTTGCTCCCCCGTCCCTTCCCGTCGCATCGAATCGCCTACTCGTGCGATTTTCCCCGTTTTTGCAACATGTTTCATTACTGCTCCGCTCCTCTTGGTTGTAGCGTGATGTTATATAGCCTATTGCCTTTCTCGATAAATAGGCTACCCAACACAAAAATATTTTTTCAATTCGGACCAGTAGTTCCTGAGATTAGCGCGTTCAATCAAACAAACATACAAACAAACAAACTCTTCAGCTTTATAATATTAGTATTTAGACACGCGGTAGCGTGTCAAGCCAAGTTCAAGTAACAGAACTGGCGAGCAGCACCGTGTGTAATATTACACGAACCATTTGGAGCCACTTTTGAACCCCTCATAACTCAAAAACTATTTCACATAGACATGTCAAATTTGGCTCATATATTGAAACTTGCAAGATACATATGTGGTTCAAATTTCATAAGCACATCACAAACGGTTATTTAGATATTAACGTCCAAAAATCATCATTTTTATCACTGACTGACCTATAGATCAAAACTCTAACCCAGTTCCAGATGACCTAGAAAGTTCAAATTTGGCATGCAGATAGGTAATTAAGTGAATATATAGGAATAAATAAGAAACTGGTAAATTTTTATCATTTTATTATAATTTTTCACTTAATTGATTTTCTTAGTAATCAGCAATCAAAACTTATGATAGCCGGGCTTTATGTGGATTTTAAGGTCTGCACGTGAATATGTAACGAGTTGATTACCACCCTTATTTTTTTTATCCAAATATTTCCGAATTAGTACTTATAACTTAGAGTATAGTCGACTTTCGTATTTATTACGTTATTAACTGGGGGATTTAGTATTAATAATTATTGTTTCAATATTTAGCGCACATCAAAAGTATAAGATCATAATATTTATAAATAATTAAATAATAGGCATTTCGGTACACGGCACGCGGTGTGACGCTGGAGCAGCAGGGTGGGAGCGGTGTCTCGATGACGCGAACATCTACAAGCGAGTGGCAGCCGCGCTCATTAGCGCGAGCGCTGTCTTGTGTCCGGTTGTCTCTCGATTTCTGACCTATAAGGTTGCGATTTATGCTACGAAATTCATAGGTTTTCTTAAAAAAAAAAAAAAAACTTATATATTTGTGGTTATATTATTATTACAATACTTTTAGTGAGTATGTATGGTATAGGCAATAGTTTGAATAAAAAATAATAATATTTTTAGTATAGTTATGTGGGATCGTATGGTGAAATAATAGAATGTTTTTCGTAGAAAACTTGTGTATTTTTTTAAATTGAAAACTTAATATAATCAAAACACGTCTCGTCTCACTCGTCGTACCGCCTCAGTCCCGCCATATTCCTTTTTTTTTCGTAGAAAACTTGTGTATTTTTTTAAATTGAAAACTTAATATAATCAAAACACGTCTCGTCTCACTCGTCGTACCGCCTCAGTCCCGCCATATTCCTTTTTTCCTTCCCTCTCTTTCACACTGAAGCACCTTTCACTCGCACCTTAGCATATGTTCCCTTTTACACAAAACTCATTCCACACTCGGTCATCCTACACACTGTCTGCCCTCAGACATCATGTTACAAGTACTATAGGTCTCACAACATCATCACACCTTGCATAAAAAACTATACATAACATCTTAAGTTTAAGTCTTACATGAGCTACAAAAACAATGAAATTTTTATCTTAAACAATATAGCTTCAAACCAACATTTACTTCAGAAGGTGACTGATTTCACAACAATATATTTTCTTTACATATCAACATACTAAACTTTTATTTCTGTAACGTAGCCAGCTTTACATCTTAATATTTATTTTCCTAGAAAAAGAGATAAAAGACAGCATGACACTCTTATAAACTACAATTTAGGCTTGACATCTTGTTACATCTTAACTTAACAAAGAAATACAAAACACCTTAGTGATACAATATGACCAATTAGCTTACTGTAATGCTTGACAAACTGAATCTTAACAACTCTGTATAAAAACGAATCTAGAACATAACAAAATAGAGAATACACAAAAAATAAAAACATTTCTTAACACCTATCACTTTCATACAGTCAGCACACAACAACCATACTTCATAACCCTTACATACTCACTTGATTTTACTCCTTGTCACCTGGCCATTTTTTCATATGATCTGCAGATGTTGTGGTTTTGACTGGACCTTCTGCCATCATATCTACTTTTTCCACGTCGTACCTGTCGTGTCGTTTAGTTTTTTTTACCTGATAAGGTCCCAAATATTTCGGTTTGAGTTTGAGCCCTGGCCCAAATTGGGTTCGCTTTATAGCAACTAACTCTCCCTCTTGATATTTCCTACTATCCTTTCTATGCTTATCATAGTTTTTCTTATTTTCTTGTTGTACTTCCAGTATTTGCTGTTTTGCTCTCTTCCTCAAATCTTCTCGATTTTCCATATAGCTGTCTCGTCCTTCTTGTTGTAGTAGTTCGTATATTTCTATGTCGTCTTGTCTCTTCATTTTCTTTCCTATCAGCATCTCGAATGGAGTGGTGTTCACGCTTCTCTGGTAAGTACTGTTTAAGGCCATCTGCACTCTTCCTACATGCCTGTACCACAATCCTGGTTTCTCGATACATAGCTTGGTAAGTACTGGTATAATAGTTCTGTGAACCCTTTCCACCTGACCGTTACCTCTAGGTACTCCTGTAGTTATATGACATAACTCTATTCCCTCCTTCATGCAATACTGTTGAAACTCGTTGCTGGTGAAAGCAGTACCTCTATCTGTGATGAATCTTTCTGGACTACCAAAAGTATGCTGTAGTATCTCCAATTTATTCAACACTTCCCTCGTTGTGGTACTTTTACACGGAAACAACCATACGAACTTTGTGAAAGCGTCTATAACGGTGAGTATATGGTTATATTGCTTATGAGTTTCTGACAGGGGACCAACATGATTTAAATGCAGAGTATGCAACGGAGTGTCTCCCTTCTCAATTGGATTAAGGTAACCTTCCTGTTTTCCTTCTTTTCTATTCGTTAGTAGACATGGTATACATGATGCTATATAATCTTCAACTTTCTTTCCTATTTTTTCAATGTAGTAATCCTTGCTAATTAGTTCTAAAGTTTTCTTCTTCGCGAAATGACCGTTACTGTGTGCCCTCTTTATAATTTCATTTTCCATTGTATTAGGTATAACAAGTTGTTGATCTGATCCTTTATAAAGCAATTCTTGATTGAGACTGTAATCTTTAAATGAGTTTCCTTCTTTCAAAATTTGTATTATGGCACTAAGGCCCTCGTCACACTCCTGTGCGCGTCTTATATCCTGGTGTAAGCTAGATGTTATGGCTGCTACGTACGGGTTTCGACTCAGGGCGTCGACATGCCTCATTCCAGTGCCGTCACGGTGTTCTACTGTGAAATCATAATCCTGTAAAAATAGAATCCATCGAGCAACTCTTGTTGATGATGCTAAATCTTTCTTGTTTAGTGTCATTTGGAAAGCTTTACAATCGGTGACAATCTTGAAGAATTTTCCATATAAGTAGTGCCTGTACTTCTTCACACCTTCAATTATAGCAAGTGCTTCAAGCTCATAGCTTGTGTACTTGGCCTGCGCATCCGTAGTCCTTCGGCTCATATAATGAACTGGGTGTAAATTTCCATCATCACCTTTTTGCATTAAGATAGCTGAATAAGCAATACCTGATGCATCAGTATGAAGCTCCGTCTCTGCTCGTTGATCATAAATCTTCAACACTGGTTTAGTAGCCAGCTTCATCTTCAAATCGTTAAAAATAGCTCTGTGTACATCACTGAATTCAAACTTGCATTCTTTTTTCAACATATCTGTGAGTGGTTGCGCTATCTGTGCATACTTAGGTATAAATTTCCTGAAGTAGGAACAAAGTCCCAAAAAACTATGCAGTTGCTTCAAGTTCTGAGGCTCAGGGAATTTTGTAACAGCATCTGTTTTCCCTGGCGATGGCATTACTGCACCACCTTCAATAATGTGGCCTAGGTATTCTACCTTTCTGGTTAACAGCTGAGACTTCTTCCAGTTGATTTGTAACCCATAGTCTGATGCAGTATTCAGAACTTCCTTCAGGCGCTCAAGAGCCTGATACTCGTCTTGCGCTGGAATTAAAATGTCGTCAATAAAAACAATAACAATACCTCTGGCAATCAATTCTCTGAATATGATTGTGATGAATCTTGTAAAAACCTTTGGGCAAGTCGCTAAACCAAACGGGGCACGTAAAAATTCATATTGTCCGGTCGTCGTTACAAAAGAAGTATACTTGATTGAATCTTCATGTACACGTAAATGAAAGTAACCATTTTTTAAGTCTAATGCACTAAATATTCTAGCTGAGGACAACTTATCAATAAGATCATCTATTATGGGGAGTGGATATTCATCTTTAACCATTTTACTGTTAATCTTTCTATAGTCAATGCATATTCTTAAACCACCATCCTTTTTTCTCACTAACACTAATGGACTGGAATATTCTGAGTAACTCACCCTGATAATTCCATCATCAAGCCATTCTTGGATTTGGCGATTAACATCCTCTTGTTCCTTGAATGAGATTCGTCGTGGCCGCTGAGATACTGGTAAGTCATCTTTGAGAACAATTTTTAATTGTATAGGAGCTTCTTTACTTTGTTGTGGCACATAACTTGTTACTAACCTTGTCACTTCTTCTTTTACAGCAGGATTACTGACGTGAGCTAAGCAATCAACAGAACTAGAGAAATATGCAATATCTTTCAACCACTCATAGTTTGGGTTCATCCAATCATCTTTCGGCAATAACCAAACCATACAATCTTTCATAAACATCATAACATTTCGCAAGAAAGCATTACCAATTATCATTTGAAATGGTATAGAGTCGTTAGGTATTACATAGAACGTAATATCACGGTATAAACAATTATCAATCGTTATGTCTAACTTGACAACACTACATGACTTTACTTGTGAATAACCTAAACCGGTTAACGTAATGTTATTGTCGTTACACTGCACAAAGTCTGACTTGCTAAGTTCGTTATAGAAGTCCTTTGACATCAAATTCACGTCACAGCCCGAATCAATTAACGCACTAGCCATTTTACCGCGCACAAACACTGATTTTAGTGGTTTTATACGACGTACAATGCGAACAACCGGTACATTATCGTCAGATTCCTTGTTTTGTTTGTTTACATTGTAAGTGTCAAACTCATGGCCGTCGTCCCTATGGCCAATCGCTGTGCTGCTCTGTGGTTTCATACTGCCAACATCGTAACACGAATCATTTGTCCTTGTCGCGGTCGCCGTGTAAACATCGCCTTGAACATCGTCTTGAACTTCGTCCTTCGCGCTGCTGGTGGCGCCCTCTTGTATCATGTTGAAGAATGCTTTCTTCGATATCTGATTGGTTGATCTTCGTTGTTCAGCAGAAGTGCCAACCTTCAGAACTTGTTCGGGTTCTCCGACCGTGCCCGAACTCGCCATCTTTTTCTTTGGGCAATTTGGAGAAATATGACCAAATTCATTGCAATGGAAGCATTTTTTACCTTGCGACCGATGAGGACAATTTTCCGACGAATGATTCTTTTCTCCACAGTTGAAGCACCGCATCGTTTCAGCCGTTTTTCGTGTATTATTACTGCTGTTCTGAGTACCACTAGGCGGCTTACTTCGTCGAATATCTTTTACTGAATTTTTCTTGAACATCGCGTACAACTTAAGTCTTTCTTTCAGGTCCGCGTAAGTGGTGATCCCATCAAAAACATAAATGTGAAATGAGAGCCAAGTTCAATATGATATTTGTCTTGGTTGTTGACTTCAACGACAAAAGAAGTGAGATCTAAATGGGTGCCAAATTCAAGGGTTAGTCCTGAAATGTATTTATAACTACATAAAATATCATTTCTGCTTATAACTTAGGATAATATATTGTAGCCTAAGGTCTGACTTGGCTAGTTCTCATATACGAATTATTATGTTCGATAGCTAGTTTTTATAAGCAAGCCAAATTTTCGGAATAATAAAATAAGAACGGAAAAGTAACAGGTTTAGAACTTGCAAATGCTATAATATAATTCGTATATGAAAACTAGCCAAGTCAGACCTTGGGCTACAATATATTATCCTAAGTTATAAGAAGAAATGATATTTTATGTAGTTATAAATACATTTCAGGACTAACCCTTGAATTTGGCACCCATTTAGATCTCACTTCTTTTGTCGTTGAAGTCAACAACCAAGACAAATATCATATTGAACTTGGCTCTCATTTCACATTTATGTTTTTGATGGGTAGATACTAGCTGACCCGGCGAACTTCGTACCGCCATATACATAGACCTACATATTAGGAGCATACGAGTAGCCTGGACGGAGCCCGGCCGCGCACTGAGGTGCAGACCACGGACTCGTGGTATTACGCGCGCGCGCGCCGGCGCATCATAGCACCAACGTCATACCAGCCTCGGAAGTAAAAGCATACTGAGACGTAGCCTTTTTTTTTTTTTTTTTTTGTGGGGCATCTCGTAGTTTATCCTGAAAAGATTCTTACTACTTAAACGGATTGTGACCCGGCGAGTTCTAAAAAGTTACCTTTTTAGGCCTCCAGCCGGGGTGAGACGTAGCCCCAGGGCCAATAATATTTATAGTGTGCGTACAGACGGCGCTATACGTCACACGCGTGCTAGAGTGAGATGGGTGCGCGGTCATTTTGGACTTTTACGTTTTTGAGTTTTGGGACCTAGCGCTCTCCGATTGGCTGCCTGATATTTTGAATATAGTAGCACAGCTACAAATTGTGAGACCCAAAATTGTATGTAAGGCAGACTATCATCTTAATAAACATTCTCTCAAGTATTCCCTACATTTGAGTTTTACTTACTTAGTTAAAACCCTAAACTCTAATCGCAACTGAGGAAATAAAACCCTTCCGGTAAAATCGAATTACCTAAATTGAAAATAAAACTGGAGTACTCAATTGAAAAATTCATATTGTTGTACAAAATGCATGGGGTGCTTATTATAATTACTACAGGTATACTATACTATCGTTAAAATATTTACAGCAATGAAAATCAAGACCCCCACGCTTTTTTTATACAATATGAATTTTTCAATTGAGTACTCCAGTTTTATTTTTAAATTTTTAGTCCAATTAGTTTCAAAAGCGTGTTTTTTAGTTTTTTCAAACTATAATTTATTAAATGTAGATTTTATTTTTCTTATCTTTAACTATTCTTTATAAACAATGACTTCTTTACAAAATATATACAAAAAATTAATTGATAATATTTAAAAACTCAAATTTATAAATGAGGTAGATAACATTGATTTTGACCACTTGTTTCCATTTTTTTTTTTTTAATTTAATAAAATTGACAATTATCTCAACACTAATTTGTGCACAATATTTTTGTTTAACCTATCTTTTGCTAATACAAACAAATTTGATGGTTTTCCCACACGTGAACAGGCCACATACAGTTGTCCATGAGAGAATTTACGTAGAGACGCAGAGATTTTACTGAGACTATCACTTTCCGGGAGATAGTATTAATTCACTCGTTTATAAAGGAACTGAACTGCGGTGACACTCGGCGCCAGTATTTATACCTGAACCTTGAATTTCCCGAACGTTCTAGTTCGCATGCTTCGAGAGGAATCTATTGATCGATTGTTCGAAATAGTGGGTCTCGATGGTTCGAGAGGGAGCTTTGTTTACGCTCAGAGGAGGTCTCGAGAACGAATGAGATACCAAAGCTTTGGATATTCAAACCAGAGATGGAACTCGATAGAATTTGATGGCCAGATCTTGAAACTTTGATTAAAATTTGGCGCCAAGACTTTAATAGAAAGAAAGAAAAATTGTTTATTCTGCATAAACAAAACGCACAACATAAAATAGTAACAAAAAATAGACTAAAAATACACACGTACAAAGTAGCCAAAAGCCCCGTATTCAAAATTAAAAGGGTTGTACAATATTTTCCATTGCTTGTTGATGTCACGGCCTGATTATTATATAGTTATCTGTGGTCACGGCAACGGACCAAAAACAATACAGACAGATATGGGGAGATTCGTCTCAACTGCCCCAGCGCCACCGCAAGCGGCCCGCTCGAGTGCTAAACACAACATTTTGACTGCGTTGTTTCGGCATCAAAACATAAATAAAATATATCAACCATATACATTCTGAAGCGTCTTTACCTCAGCTTTCGAATGGTATTATTTATTTTTATGATTTTTCTTTACATAACCAAGAAAAATGTAAATTAAAATTGAAAACGTGCTTTCGACATGATCTTCAATTTTCTAATTTTTTTGGACCACACAGATCGAAAGATCAGCTGTTTTTACTTCGATATAGATTATAAAAAAATAAGTGTTTTTCGTTTTTTGCGAATAATTAAATGCGAAGCAAAACGATATTCGCACACCGCGCGCGTCAGCCGGGCGTACCGACGCCGCCGCACGCGTTGGCTGTCGGACTTTCTGTCTTCTGCACAACGAATGGTCAAATTGTAAAATTTCCATTGGGCAGAAACGAGTTGCAAGGAGACTCAAGTATTCTTCTGTTCCAAAAGTGACTACGACGAAGTTTATGAAAAACTGAAGGAACGTTTTTCGAGTGCTAAAATGGTTCCGGGAACTTTTTCGTATCACGCTATTATTCCTACAGAAGATAATAGATTAATTTTGAAAAAAACATCTTTAAGCGAGACGTTTGATATTTTTCCGAAGTTGAAGCAAAAATAACAAATTAAAAACGATACATCAATGAACAATAAAAAAAGGAAAACAAAGGAATAATACGCCTCATATTTATAATCTTATTTAATTTACTTCATCGTTATGCAAAATTAATAATAAAAATCTGTCTATCAAGTCACAATCTTACTAAAAAAACTAATTATATTTACAGCCCGTCAAATTTTCTAATTATTGTTATTCAGGAAGACAGAAAGACCGACAGCCGACGCGTGCGGCGGCGTCGCTACTCACGGCTGGCACGCGCGGCGTGCGAATATCGTTTTGCTTCGCATTTAATTATTCACAAAAAACGAAAAACACCTATTTTTTTATAATCCATATCGAAGTAAAAACACCTGATCTTTCAATCTGCGTAGTCCAAAAAAATTAGAAAATTGGAGATCATGCCGAAAACACGTTTTCAATTTTAATTTACATTTTTCGAGGTTATGTAAAGAAAAATCATGAAAATAAATAATACCATTCGAAAGCTGAGGTAAAGACGCTTCAGAATGTATATGGTTGATATTTTTTTTATATATGTTTTGATGCCGAAACTACGCAGTCAAAATGTTGTGTTTAGCACTCGAGCGGACCGCTTGCGGTGGCGCTGGGGCATTTGAGACGAATCTCCCCATATGCGTGTTACGACATTGACAATTACATATTAACAAACAAAACAAAAACAAAATTGCCGAATGCAGAGTGCATTATTGGCCACTTTTCTGTAATAATTCTCTAACAAAAATAGGACAATTTTTTGTCATTAATGGTAATAATAATTGTAACATAATACGCAGTATAATTATAAAAATATCAGTCACAAACCATTAAAATAATACGGTTATATCGTGAACATAAATAAATATTACGTGAAATAAAGTAATAGAATTAATATTCTAAGAAACAGAACACAGCGCCATCTATTGGGTGTATTTGCAACCTAGATGTCAAACAATATTGAAGAATTTTATCAATGAATCAACGTACAACGCCATCTATGAGAACTTCATAAAACTAAACAGTAAATAAACACTTGCATAAGAAACAATTAATTGATACATTTTATTCGTTTACATTCACGACATAAGCGAATAATTGAGATGATAACTATCCTATCCAGTAAGTTAGACCAAAATACGGGTACATGTGAAATTTGATTGAAATCGGTTCAGTAGTTTTGGAGTTTATTGGCAACATACATCGTGACACAAGATTTTTATATATAAAAGATTAAATGAATGTCTCAAACTGTGGTATGTTCGGAAAAGTTTAGATACCTATTGCTATAATTTTTTATCTAAAACTTTAAACAATATCTGGATGACCGAGCTTTGCTCGGTATTTTTTGGTAAATTGTGTTTAAAATAATAAGTTTATGTTCAAGTTGATTATCGATAAAGTTGGTCATTGAAAACACGAATAAAACGACATTTTATCAAAATGAATCCTCGCCAGACCGATTTATCGCCCCCAAAACCCGCTGTATACTAAATTTCATGAAGATCGTTGGAACCGTTTCCGAGATTCGGATTATATATATATATATACAAGAATTGCTCGTTTAAAGATATAATCCCATTCTAATATGTTATCTTCGTTTTTGGTATTTTTAAGGTAGGGCATTATGATTTCAAGGTAGGGCATTGCCCCACAATGCCCCCCCCCCTAGCTACGGCCCTGGATAAAATTAACCGGCCGGTGGCGGTGGGGTGGTGTGGGCGTGGCTGTCCGCACTTCGCGCGCAACCGCATAAACAGCGGCAACGTCAATTCGCGGTCCCGACTCTTCATGTCGCCGCTAGATGGCACAGGCGGTAACATAGACTAAGAGCTTGTGTTTAAATTATTTGGTTAGTACATATTATACTAGTCAGTTTTTGTATTTTTTTTTTTAATGGGCATAATGTAGTATTTTTACATAATATAAAGGACCATATTTATTTTTAAAGAATACAAACACATCTATTGAATCACACATTTATTACAAAATTACAAATTAGCTACAGAAAAATACTTTCTTCGGTTTCGACTATTACGAAACGCCTTGTTATTACACTTTAATTGTAAATATAATTTCGGAAAGCATGGGCAGGGCGGTGAAAAATGTAAATCTTTTATTTGTTCATAAACAGACATGCCAATTTTGCAGTTTATGTGATCAATTTTAATTGTTTTTTGGAATATCTGCTCCACCCTCTTAATATTTTCTACAAGGTCATCGGGTGGAACCACTAACAAAATTTGGTCTTTAGAATCATTTTTGTAGTGAAGGTACCTAGATTCTGCACTTAAATTGCAAACTTGCTGATTAGCGTCTAAATACGATTTAAGTTGTTCGCAATCCTCGTGACAATCCATGCATTTTTTCAACAAGGCTCCGCATACGTAAAAAAAGCATTTTTTTCGGGAATATCAAATTCTATATAGTCTGAACAACTAATATCCCGCAATACACTATTTGACTGCAATATATCTGGTTGGTTAATATTGATAACGGGTGGAACGTTATTGATTTCAGTAGCGTCATTATTCGTATTTTTGTAATTACTTAATTGAACGAGGGATTCTGTCAAATCTTCCGTACAATTGCCTTCTTTCGGAGCTCGGGTAATATTGGCAAAGAAAATTTTACGATATGCAGATATAAATTGTCTGCTGGTTGGTTCTTGAGCATTTCCATTTTTCGATCTAATTTTACCAAAAAAATTCTCAATCACGTCCTGATTAAGACGTCTTGTCAGAATGTATTGATATACTTCTTGCTTAAGATATCCGTACAGATTTAAATTTGACTGGATTGTGATCTGGAACCCTTGAATAAATTTCACGTTTTGAATAGCGTCGTAATTTTAATGTTCGGAAAAAAATCAACATTTTATTGAAAAAATCAATCTGTTCTTTACGCCCACAAAACGCTTTTTTGTACTTATAGCTGTCACGGAGACTCGATGAATTCAATGCGTCAAATAGATCGTTCATCAATATTATTAATTCGACTGTGTGCGTTGCTGATTCATCTATCACATTAAAATCTATGTATGTTGACAAACCTGCTGCTACAGATCTGCTTAAAAGTTGCGTCGCGTAACGAACTTTCTTTTTTTCAAAGTTCGTAGGGTACACAAAAACAAAGTTTCAGGTTTCTAGCTCTAAAAATGACGGACTTCCATACAAAATTTTAACCCCTTTTTCACCCCCTTATTTTTTTTTCTTAGCGGATGCCTACGTTATTACAACTATGTGTATGCCAAATTTCAGCGAAATCCGTTCTGTAGTTTCGGCTGTGCGTTAATAGATGAGTCAGTCAGGTTTGCCTTTTATATATTTAGATAAACCAGAATTTTATGTAAAACTACGCTGACATACCCGCACACGTAACGTTGTTCACCAGTATGTATACGAATATGTGTCTTTAAATTATTTTTATGTCCAAAACTATCTTGACAAATATCACACTTATAAGGTTTTTCACCAATATGTATACGAATATGTCTCTTTAAATCACTATTTCCTATAAAACAAAGCTGACAAATATCACACTTATAAGGCTTTTCACCTCATAAGTCATTTATTTCATAACAAAATTGTTTGTGTTGAAACATTTTAAGTATATCATAGATCAAATAAAATAAATAATAAAAAATACTACAAATGTTTTTTTTTTTTTTTTGTTAAAATATTTAAAAATATACTTAATATGTTAGAAAATAAATAAATGATGATAAAAAAATACTACACTGTGTACGAATATGTTTAGTTCCAACACCACTTTCATTAAAACTACGTTGACATTATGGTTTTTCACCAGTGTGTATACGAATATGTTTCGTTAAAGTACCACTTTGACTAAAATTACGTTCGCATACATTACACTTAAAAGGTTTTTCGCCAGTGTGTATACGAATATGTTTAGTTAAATCACTTTTTTCCTTAAAACTACGTTGACATACATTACACTTATGCGGTTTTTCGCTAGTGTGTACACGAATATGTTTTAATAAATTACCCCTTGAACGAAAACTATGGGAACAATCATCACACTTATAAGGTTTCTCACCAGTGTGTATACGAATATGCGACAATAAACGGCTCTTCTTAGTAAAACTACATGAACAAACATCGCACTTATAAGGTTTTTGGTCAGTGTGTATACGAATATGGCTTAATAAATGACTCCTTAAACTAAAACTATGGGAACAAAAATTACACTTATAACGTTTCTCACCAGGGTGTATACGTATATGTTTAGTTAAACCACCACTTTGACTAAAACTACGTTCGCATACATTACACTTAAAAGGTTTTTCGCCAGTGTGTATACGAATATGTTTAGTTAAATCACCTTTTTCCTTAAAACTACGTTGACATACATTACACTTATGCGGTTTTTCGCCAGTGTGTACACGAATATTATGCCTTAATAAATAACTCCTCGCACTAAAACTATGGGAACAAACATAGCACTTGTAAGGTTTTTCACAAATCTGTGTACCAGTATGTATAAATGGCTCTTTGAAATAAGTGTCTGATTTGGGCAAACGTTTTCGTGCTGTATGGATAATTTTCGAGTCCAATTTTTGTTTTTCTGGTTGTTCGGCTGTTAGTGCACCTTCTAGTTTTGTTTTTAGTAGTTCCAGCTTTGGTTTCTTCCCGACGATGGTCCCTGTGATTATAAATCTGGTAAGTATAATGTAGCAAGAAAATTTATTCACACTAGGACCGAAAAGGCGGAAACGTCGAATTTGAACAAACCTTGTCCAAGAGAATTAAATAGCACATTCATTTGTAGGTATCGATCTGGAGCGTTTCAACTTTGAGAAATCAGATTTTTATTTGTGAGTAGCATTTGCCAGCGGCTTCGCCCGTGAGGTGATCAAAATGATAGGTAATATGTGTTAATCCAGTTTATAAACTATCGGTGAGTATTCAGTAATTTCCGTACAGCCATTTTTGCGTGATTGAGTAACAAACATTGAAACTTTCACGAATATTACTCAGATAAGAGACACAATGATTGATCATTCAATTAAAGGCATAAAAATTATGCATTACAATAACAACAATCCCATCAACTTCATTTAATCAAATTATTCAAGCAATCAACATAATTGCGTAATTGTACATCACACGGCCACCTCATTAGCGTTCTTGGATATCAACGAGCATCCCGAATTTTATAGAAAAGGTTATCGAGAAATTATGTAACAGATTCAGCAGACGAATAATAAGTAATTCTTAAATAACATGGCTTTTTAGGGTTTCGTTGCCAAATGGCAAAAAACGGAACCATTGTTGATTTGTCATGTCTGGTTGTCTGTCCGTCCGTATGTCACAGCAACTTTTTCCGAAACTATAAGAGCTATGCTGTTGAAACTTGGTAAGTAGATGTATTCTGTGAACCGCATTAAGATTTTCATACAAAATAGAATAAAAAAACAATCAATTTCGGGGTTCCCCATACTCAGAACTGAAACTCAATTTTTTTTTTCGTCTAACCCACACGTATTGTGTATTTATAGATAGGTCTTCAAAAATGGTAATGAGGTTTCTATTATTATTTTTTTCTAAACTGAATAGTTTGCGCGAGAGACACTTCCAAAGTGGTAAAATGTGTCCCCCCCCCTCCGTAACTTCTAAAATAAGAAAATGATAAAACTAAAAATATATACATATGTATGATGTACATTACCATGTAAACTTCCACCGAAAATTGGTTTGAACGAGATCTAGTAAGTAGTTTTTTTTAATACGTCATAAATCGTAAAACGCAACTTACTTTTCATTCAATCAAGTCAAATATAAAAATAAAAAACATTTAATGCAATAAACATATAAACCTTATGCTGAAAGCGAGAATAACTACATGTTTGTACGGAACCCTAGGTGCGCGAGTCCGACTCGCACACCGAGGATTTTTTCGCGATTTACGGGTTATTTGAGTACAGTAAAAGGGTGGACATAGGGATGGGGTAAACGACTAGGAAGAATACATTGATTTTAAACAGGCTAATTTATTTTATTTTATTATTTTTAACATATATTACGCATACGGAGCGAAATCCGTAAAAGGGCACATCAGGGACATAGGCTGTACTGCAGTCTCTTCAACGGTGCCAGATAGACTATCGGTACATGGAGTTGCTGAAGTGTCTGTAAAATAATAACACTACTCGTATGTCAGTCCCACGTCAGGACCATACCTCGAAACCTATCTGCAGTGAGGTGTCAGGGAGACATTAATCTCTCCGAAATTGTTCACCGTTGCACTGGAGGATGTCTTCAAGTTTCTGGACTGGAAAGACCTAGGCATCAACATCAATGGCGAGGATATCAACGACTCTTCGACCAAGAACTGGTGGGTATATATTATCTTACTTGAGATTCTGTCGATGGTTCAACAAATCATCGTCAGTGATTTCTCTGTAAGAAAAAAATCTTGATATTTTATTTAATAATAATAAAATAAAATAAAAAACAAATCATGGCAATTATGCGGTGTGTATGAATACAATGCGTGGACATACGAGGGTGGAAAGACAGACGGGTCACCTTAGCTGAGAACCTACGGTTCAGTTGGATTAGTCTCCCTGTGCTACAATTACAGATGTTCTATGTCACGAAGTCCGTTTGGCTATGAATGTTGTCAAGCGTGCACATGCACATTGTTTTTGTGTGCGTAACCTCGAGAGCGCTCAGACTACTTGAAATATTTTGATCTCGATTTTGAATTGGTAATAATCAATGTACAAGATGATTCTCACGACAGTAAAACGCAATCACGCTCAGATAAATTTTCGATTTCCGATTGGAAATCGAAAATTTATCTGATAGTGATTGAAAATACTGAATAGTCCTAAATGTTTTATTAAATGCCTACATCTTCTTAATATGTTTCTATTTATTGCAACCCAATCTAATTTATTTACAAAAAGAATATACTTTTAAAACCAAAATTTTATTTCGATTATTAAATCTCGGACTTGAATATATGTATATCAGATTTCTTTGTCAACGTTACCCACTTTTACACACACAAGCGCGCTTGTCGGGATACGTCACTACTACAATAAAAGCCGAACGGAGTTCGTGAAATCCTCTTCCCCCGGACCGCCGTTAGGTGTTGACGTGCCCCAGTACTATACGCAATTATTTTTCCGTATATTTAAATAAATTCATAAAATTTAATTAAACAAAAAAATAGGAGTGCATAAATACCGAGGAGTTATTTACAACACAGCAGCTAAGTTTAGTAGCACAGTGAGTCGGCGACAATTACCAACTCCTGAGATCGTGCGCGCCTGGTACCTGAGCTGCCTACTCCTGCGAAGACTCCGCCCATTACGAAACGTAAGAACCAATCATTACTAATTAAAGCGCGCGCGCACCTCCTTCATACTTGGTGACGCACTGGCCACATGCGTTTGGAGAACGGAATCTTATTAGGTGCCCATCCCTCGTCGAGCGAACCAATACTTACACCCGAAACTACACCATCAACATATACGCATATCCACGGATACTATAACTTGCATAGGCGTCATTTACACCTGCTCATATTCCTGGTAGCCTAGTAATCATGAACTCGCTACTGAATAAATCTCTATCAGACACGGAGATTAATTCATCGGAACAAGAGAATAAAACGCCGCCTAATTATGCACCCCAACGGGTAAAAAGAAGCTGGGAAGATATTTTTATTAGTGATCAGCTGGATGAATTTAAAAAAGAAATGAGAGAAATGATGGCACTTTTCTGTGGTAAACAGGAAAATGAGATACAACAAATTACTCTCACTTTAAAAGACATTCAACAATCCAATCTTAAAATAGAAAACTCAATCTCATTCGTAACTGCACAAAATGAGGAGCTTCAAAAAAAAATTGACAAACACGAAACTCAGGCCAAGGAGGATAAGAAATACACCACTTTGTTAGAGAATAAACTTGAGGAACTTCAAATGGGAAGTCGTAAATCGAATTTTGTAATAAAGAACGTACCAAAAAAACCCAGTGAATCCAAAGAAGACCTCATGGAAATGGTTATGTGCCTCTCCAAAAACATTGACTGTACTATGAGCAAATATGACATAAAAGACATATATAGAGTACGCGGAAGAAACACGGAAATTCAAAACTCGCCCATTATTGTGGAAACTGGTTCTACCTACACTATTAAAGGGTGGCATTATGAAAATGGGAAAAGCTTTTAGCCTAAAACACAAGTCGAAGTTATGCGGCAAGCACATAGGATTTAAAACTCAGGAAGACACCCCTATATTCCTATCAGAACACCTGACTCCTAAAGGGTCACGTCTGCACTTCCTTGCTCGGACTTTAACTAAGTCTGGACCCTACAAGTTCTGCTGGACCGCCTATGGCAAAGTTTATCTCAGGAAGGACGAGCAGTCACCAACTTTAACTATTAAAAGTGAAGAACAGGTACAGTCGGCCAAGAAAGTGGTGTACCACCCTAAAGTTGAATATCGCTTGCAGATTCATAGGTGATAAAGAATAGTTTCGCTTGCAGATCGATCTGACAACTTCTATTGCTGTCTTTATCTGATTATTGATAACGACTATTACTGTTTGTAACGTGACAGCTGTTCTTAGTTTGAACTTGATGGAACCAATGACGTTGTAACGTGACAGCTGTTCTTAGTTTGAACTTGATGGAACCAATGACGTCGTAAAATCAACGGCGGGGGGCTGTAGATTTTGATGACAAAATTGTATCTACAAATTCAGAATTGTAATCAACAAGTTACATAAAATTGTAAAGGCACAAGGCGAATCCACAAACCTACAATTTCTGTAAACTTGTAATTACAATATCAATAAAAAACAAGCTAAAAATAGATTTATCCTTTTATTAAATTTCTACAATCAATTTTAAAATACTTATAACAAACAAAAACATAGCATATATAGTAATATTTAGCAGATATTGAATTTTTTTTTAAATTAGAAACGGGTGTAACCGCCGTTGGCCTCTATAACCTCTAAAAGACGAGACCTCATTGAACCAACAAGCCGTGAGCAAATATCGGTTCCTCGCATTTCCTCCCAAATATAATTACAGTGACTAATAAGAGCTTGTTTGGTTCTTTCATTTTGATGCGACCATCGTTGGACCATAAGGCCCCAAAGATTTTCTATCGGGTTGAGGTCCGGCGATCTTGAGGACCACTGAATTACCCTTACGTCAGTGTGTGAACGAAACCAGGCTCTTACGATCCTCGCATCACGTCGATATAATTTACAGCCGTCGCTCGAGGAGGTAGAGAACACAATTCTCCTACACCATCCGCACTCATCCAGCCCCAAATATTTACGGAACTTCGACCTGATTCTCTATTTGGGATTACATGATCATCTTTATACCGTGTTGAATTATATCGCCAAAGGTGAAGACGTCCATGCTGACTGGATTTAAACGTTTTTTCATCACAAAACACTGTATTAGACCAATCAAACTCTAAGTGCTCTCTGGCGAAGTTCAGACGAGCAAGTCTGTGAGCATCCGTCAAATATATTTTCTTGGCGTAATGCCTGTGGTGCAACCCCATGTAATGTAGATGATTCCTTATTGTTTGGGCACTCACATCGAACATCTCCGCAAAATGTTTTGTGGGCTTAAAACCATTGATTTCATATTCCCGTCTCATGAATTCTCTATCGTTATAGGAGAGTGCAGGCCGGCGACCACTTCTTCTGTGATCCAACAAACTTCCCTCCTCTCCTTCACGACGAATCCAAAAGCGGACAGAACGCCTCGATATATTCAAATTCCGGGATATCGCACTGATACTGCTTCCCTCATTAAATTGGGCAATTATTTGTGCTCTTTCGGCAATGGTCACGTTGGCAGGCATTGAGATGATTTTATATGCAGTTGATTGAAAAAACACGGAAAATATATCGATTTTTTGCATATATTTGACAAAATGTCAATTGTCAGTTTTCTTTTTCAAATGGAATTCGGTTGTCTATTTAAATAGTTTTTATTACTTTTGTTTGGAAACATTTCAATTGCTTTGTAGAAACTAATGTCCTTTTCATTTATACTAAAGGTTAAAATGTCATGTACTTATATGTGACATATGACGTATGAATACTAAATACATAGGTTTACGTCATGATAATGTTGTCTCTTTCAGTAATATCTTTTTATAACGAACCTTGTTGTAATTTTCGATGACCGGGAAACTAAATCAAAACTGGTACACCACTTTCTTGGCTGACCGTACATCAGCTTATGTTAAAGAAATGACTATTAGACCACAATTCTATGTTCCTCAGATACCTAACTCTAAAAGTAATTATGCCATCGTCTTATATTATTTTTTTGTTACCTACTCTCAGTTATTATGCAAAATCTTATATACTGTTAACTAAGTATGTTTACAGGGATGCCACATTAAGTTACTTGGTTACACATTCACACACTTTCTCAGAACTTTGTAAATACACATCACATATACACATAGTCACGCACATTCATAATACAAGTCGACTATACATACTCAGACACACAAAATCATGCATACAAACTCTAACACAGCTGCGCTGTTTTTACAAAATCACTTCTATTGAATTTGACCTCATCCGACTATTATCATCAGTCTATAAAATTTATGGTATTCTTGTTATTGACGGTTATTCTACCAGGGCGATATTAAATGGGTGACAACCTACAAACTATAAATGAAATTGACAATATTGAAATTGCGCGTTCGATAGAATGTGATTGCTCTGAGATCTCAAGTATATTTCAGTAAATAATAATGACTTGACTATTGTCTCTCAAAATATATGGAGCGTTAACTGTAACTTCGATGATTTTTCACTATTACTATCTACTTTTAAATTTGAAACGGATGTTATAATTTTAACTGAGTGTAGACTTAACGATAACAAACCAATTCCTAAACTTAGTAATTACCACTCTTTTGCCTCTACCAGACATCTAAACCAAAATGGGGACAGGGTGGTAGCCTATGTTAAAAACACATTAAAACCAAAAGTAAAAGAAATAAAATTGGCCCAGGCATCTTGTCTCCAGCTAGATATTCTGAATACTCATATTTTGTGTATTTATCGGTCTCCATCAAACACTAACACTGACAGTTTCATTGACTCACTTAGCACTCATCTTGATACAATAACATCGCAAAAAAGCGTAGTAATAGCAGGAGATATAAACATCAATATTAGACCTAAAGACATAGAGACGTCACAGGATAGTAAAAACAGAGTGAACTATTTGAATATGTTGTCATTACATGGTATCCTCCCTGGGCATACATTACACACCAGGGAAAGGAACTGTTTAGATATTTTATGATAAAAATTAACAAAAAAAAAGACTTCGGCATTTATCGCTATCCTACATACTACCATCACTGACCACTATACTACATTTATGTCACTGCGTAAGCAAAAAACAACACAGGTTTCAAATACAACCATTACTAGTTTAAATTTCGAACAAGTCGAAACAAATACGTGAACAACATTTTGCAGATTTACTATTCTGTGATGATCCTAATCTATTGACTGACTTACTTATCGATAAACTAACTGAAACAATTAATCTCAACACTACTACAGTAAAAATTCCAAACAGTAAACGCATTATTAAACCATGGCTAACCCCAGGCATACTTCGTTGTATTAGAAATAGAAATAAACTGCAAAAGACATCATACAATCGATATAGAAAACACTGCAACAAGCTCATAAAAAAATTGAAAAGAAAATATGATAGGGAATTACTTGTTAAATCAAAATCAAACAATAAATTACTTTGGAAAACTATAAAAACTATAACCTACACTAATAAAACTAAAACTCAAAACGTTGAACTCATAAATATTAAGCCCACCCCTATTGAATCAGCAAACTTTATAAATAATTATTTTGCAAATATTGGCAAACAGCTGGCCCAACAAATTCAGCCTATTATAAATAATGACCCTAATTATGTACCTGATCAATCGGCAACACAAGTTAATTCATTTGTACTCTTGGACACAGACCTCAATGAAGTAGATAAAATTTTGATGAGCTTAAAGTCAGATAGTGCCGCTGGCTGGGATAATATCTCGACAAGATTTTTAAAGTGCATTAGTAATGAAGCTGTCCCAATTATAACCCAACTTGCAAATCTATGTTTTAGACAGGGTATCTTCCCGGCCCCTCTTAAGCAATCCATTATTACTCCAGTTCACAAGGGTGGGGACAGAGGCGATGTCAACAACTACAGGCCGATATCCGTCCTTCCAGCTATATCGAAAATCTTAGAGAAATTAATCAACATTAGGCTGCTCAAATATTTAAATAAATTTAAAACACTATCCCCATCACAATTTGGATTTAGGCAAAATTTATCTACCGAAGATGCAGTTACTGCACTAAGCTCGCTTGTGGCTAGTCAACTTGATAATGGCAACAAACGTTTAACTGTCTTTCTGGATCTTAAAAAGGCATTTGACACCGTCTCTGTGCCAATCCTTGTGAACAAACTGGAGAAAATTGGTATAAGGGGAATTTCACTCAATCTTCCTAAAGATTATCTCTCTAACAGGAAACAACGGGTTAAGTTGGGGCAATATGTCAGTAATGATGCAGAAGTATTATTTGGCGTGCCTCAGGGTAGTGTTTTGGGCCCCACACTTTTCTTAACATATATTAATGACCTCTGTAATATGAAAATTAATAACGCCAAAGTCTTTTCTTATGCAGACGACACGGCAGTTGTTTTTATGGAAGTTCCTGGGATGAAGTAGAGCAAAGTGCTTCATGTGGCATGGCCCAAATTGCTAAGTGGCAAAATAATAATCTACTGACATTGAACACCTTAAAAACTCATTATATATGCTTTAGTATTCGTAATCGTACACAACCAAATAAGGACTTCACAATCACAGTACATGAGTGTGGTGATATTAAAAACAAGAACTGTATGTGCCCTACCATTAATAAGGTCACACACACCAAATATTTAGGTATCATGCTTGACCAAAGATTGTCCTGGTATCCTCATCTTCAGCTGGTCACTAACAGGGTTCGGAAACTAAGCTGGATTTTCAAAACATTGAGACATATTGTTCCAAAAAATCCTACCAATGTCGGAGGCCCATCTAGGAACCTATTAAATGATATCATATCGCTTTGGTACAATCAGTCTTGGTTTACTGCATTCCTATTTGGGGAGGTGCAGCTAAATCTAAATTTATTGAAGTGGAACGAGTGCAACGAGCCCTAATAAAAATAATGTATTTTAAAAAGATTAGATATCCCACCGAAAGCCTTTATCAAATAAGTGATTTGCTTTCGGTAAGAAAACTATTTATTATTTATACGACTGTAAAAAAACACAAAGAGCTGCCTTATGATACCGGTATCCTGTCAAAAAGAAGGAGAGATATTATAGCACCGATTCCACAAACAAAAACTAGATTTGTGATAGACAATACGAGAAACGGTCATCTCAACTTTACAATAAAATAAATAAAGAGATATATGTATATACTAAGCAATATTATGAATGTAAAAAACTATATAACTAAATGGATAAAACAACTCACCTACGATGACACCGAGGCCCTATTGCAGCACACATCATAACTCACTCATTTATGCATACACTAACTCCTATGTAACACATGTACACTTACACACCACACATACACCCCACACACACATATCACACATACTCAACTCACTTGTAACATACACAAAACAGTTAAAATTTCTCTTTTTAATTTTGTAATTTACCATGTTGAATTTATATGTATAAATAGTAAATACCGGATTTTGTATGTACATTACTATTATCTAAGTTGCGGAAGAGTGGAGTGTCCTAACACAGGCAATTGTTTGCTTAAAAGGACACTCCTACCACTAGCTTTGTTGTGCAAATTTTGTTAAAGAAAATAAACTATTTGTATTTGTGTATTTGAAATAGAATATGTACGCTGCCAGGCTAGACTAGACTCCTACCATAGGATTTCAATTGAGTAGGTGGAAGCGTGATGGTGGGGTCCAGGAGACAAGAAGTGGCGAGCGCAACTAGTCCGCCGTACGCGGAGCAGACAATCAAATCAAACACAATACAACAAAAGAACTTACCTGGTGGTTGAAGGACACTGCTTCTGGGTTACCTGGAGTTATGTATGTAAGTGAGTGTATGTGTATCGTGTCGTGACGTTATGAGTATTTTCCTGGTAACAATCCGCTTGCAATAAGGCTGGAGGCAATCACAGCATGCGGTCTTCAAATCACTCATTCACAATAGCGTCACTTTGACTTGACCTTCAAACTATTTCAACAAGATATGTCCAAACCCGTGTTATTACGTCAAATTAGGGGTTAGCTACAATCACCACAACTGGGTCATGACAGATTGTCCACAAAACGACCGGGGTAAGGGATAACTTTCCAAAAGATCGCGAAATACAACCGGCGACGCGTTCCTTTCAAGAACTTCAGTTTTAACAAACGTAACCCGTATATTTTCAAATTGGGGTTATTTAACAATCAAAACAATAGGATCACGACTAATTATCCAACAAAATGATCGGTTTTAAGGGATTAATTTCAACAAAAGGGGTCGAGACGCCAAGAGGACCCGCCAAATCCCAGAGCGTGTGTCAAGTGTCAAAATCAAACTGTCAAGTGACAGATGTCACTCCGTTCGGTACGCTCCGTTAGGCGCACAGATTAAACAAATAGATCGGGACTAAACAGAATATCTGTACTAATATTGATTGAGAACAATTGGGCTGGAACTCGCGATGTTCGTCACGCCACTCTTTGAACGTCAACCGCGGCGTCATCGGCTATTCTTTGTGTGACGATCTTCGCCAATCTGTTGATACCATTGATATATATGTTACACTAGATTGGCAATCATCGCGTCAAGGCGTTGCCACCGGACATATGGCCACAGCAGGGGGGTGACAGTCGCCTACAAGGCACTTTTAATGATTATAGTGCTTCCATCTATTGGTCTTGTACCCTAACTTTTTACACTATTAATAGCTCAGTTTTAATCCAACAGATGGCGCGAAACCAGTTTTTGGCAACATATCTTAGGGCTGCCATTTATTAATGGTTACTTTAATTCAGTAACTTCTTATCAAAATGAAATGTCCGTTTATAAGAGAAATCTTTATATTTATCTACATAATAAATGAAATTTGTTCAAATTATTTATTTTCTCTATGTTAATTCAGGTTTTTTTTTTCAAATATTATATTAATTTGGAAGGTGTTAGTAGATTTTAATCAATATGCCTTGGCAGCACTAAGATGAAAATTTTCAAAGTTCAACCGTGACATTTTCAAATGGCCGTAAACTGCAAATTTTCATTGTTTTTTTAAATTCTAATGGTGTATTTCTGTGCGTTGAGTGTTCTTCCTCCGCAGCTACATTCGAGTTGAGCTAGCTCCTCGTCTTAGTTCATCAGATAAATGCGATTGTGGACGCTTTATTTATAAAAGTTTCTTTGCGATATTGTGGACGCTTTAAATGTTATAAACTTTCTTAGTTACTTGCGATCATTTGGACGCCTTAGTGTTTTAAGTTTTTTTGTGATATTGTGGACGCTGTAGTGTTTTTAATTTTCTTTTCATGCGATAGTTTGGACGCCTTAGTGTTTTATGTTTCTGTCCTTGTGTTATTGTGACTTTAGTTTTTAAGTTGTTCTGTTATCTTGCGGACTCACTCAGTTAAAAACTGACAATGCCAACTACAAGAAGATGCGTGTTTGGATGTAAAACAACAGGTAAGGCTGCAAATGTACCGTTATGTATTTATTAGCATTACTATAAAACAAAGTCACCCCGCCACGTGTGTCTGTCTGTCTGTCTAAACGCATTAAACTCAAACGGCATTGAACCATAATTTGTTTGTTGGAGTTTCCTATATGGCAAACCGCCTTCCTCTATGTCCCTATGTATTAATACCATGTGCTGATAACGGGCACAAAAAAATTGTAATATAATTTTAAAGATATTATCTAACAGTAATGTATTTATAACTACAGTTCCAATAACCATTCTGTATGAATAATTATTTCTTAGTATTTATAATGTACAGACGCCACCAAGTCAAGCTACCCTAAACTGTCAATTTTTCCCAATGAACCTTGAACCTAATGCTCTAGAAATAAAGTCGAAAATCTATCAAAGAAATCTGACAGATTGTAGTAGCTTGATGTGTTGGCGTCTGTACTAGCTGACCCTACCTACCATTTTTTTTTTTTTTTTTCTGGATGGGAAATCATCAAATGACTTCTCCCGCTCTGGGCGGAGCGGGAGGGCATGTCAGACTTTTACTGACTAAAACCCACCCGTGTTCCATCAGTTGCCCATGTGCCAGGGTCACGGTATCTCTTTCGAACAATCACGCGACCCCGGCAGGCATCGGTCCTAGTAGACCCCGTCACTGCTGCTGACATCTCTTTGAGGCGCGCGTGGACCCTACCTACCCTTACCCATATTTTCTCACCATTTAAACCTTCCCTGGATTGCGACACATTTCAAAACCAAAATCAGCTAAATCGGCCCAGCCGTTCTCGAGTCTTAGCGAGACAAACGAACAGCAATTGATTTTTATATATATAGATTAGTAAATTGTCTGTTTTGAGAAATAAATTGAATGTATCTCTAAAACCATAAATTTATATTTCAAGTGTTGCCATCCACAACTTTCCTCAACCTACAAAAGACCCAGACCGGTTCAAGATCTGGGTGAACCTTGCTGGACCGTTGTTGAGTGGCTTAACTGATGATGAAATTTATCACAGAAAAAAAGTTTGTGACATACATTTTAGGCCACAAGACAAAACCAGAAACAATCGCTTAAGTGCTATTGCTGTACCTTCATTGTTAGTGCCAGGTACCTATGTACCTACTAATTTCGGCTTGTTACTTTGCATTCAAAAAATCTTTGATCAAGTCAAGTGTGTGCCAAGTTTTTTTTTAAAGAAATTAGTAGTAGTAGTTCAGAGCCTAAAACTGTGCCCAGTACAACAGTTCAATTCGCTTGTCTTCTATTATAATGTACTGAACATCACAACTTTGGGAAAACATGATTGTGATACCAGTATGGTGCACATTTATTTTAATTAATCTTTTCTTTCATTCTTTTTCAGGAACTGCTACTGTAGATATTGCATCTCATCAGACCTGCCATGATATGCCATCCACATCCACACCGGACAGTAGTACGTCTTCAAAATCCACTGTGCTATGGCCAGGTAAATTATTTATTTTGTATAGATAGATTACTTTTTGTCAAATGCGATTCTTCCATATTTTTTTTTTTCAAAAACTATTTTCTTAGAATCATTCTTTGACCACCACTGGTCTATAGAAGACAAATGTTTTCGTTGCCTTAGCTCCATGATTTTATTTGTATCATATCCAACTTAAATATTATTTTGTCTAAACAAGACCTAAATGAAATATTATTGCTATTGCATTGAAATATTATTTATGTAGTAAATTCATGTCAACAACATACAATACCATTTATTATTCCCAATGCATGTTTGTAGTATGTATTTATTGTTTTTTTTTTATGTGTTTCATTCTTGTTTTAGGAATTGCCACTGTAGTTAGTGCATCTCATCAGACATACACTGATATGCCATCCACACCAGACATTAGTATATCTTCAAAATCCACTGTGCTACAGCCAGGTAAACTATTTATTTTTAAATACTTTTTTGTTGTGCGATTCTTCCATTTTATTTTTTCCAAAAAAAAAAAAATCCTGAGAATCTTTCTTTGACAGCCACCGGTCTATAGAAGACAAATGTTTTTGTTGCCTCAGTGTCACAAATTTTGGGGTGCTATGTCAGAAGTCCTCCACGTGTGCCCGGCGGCTGCTGGTCCCTCTCGATACGTCTGGAGGGAAGAGCAGCTGCTGGGCCGGTGCACCCCGGGCGCGGCGGTATCCTTCTCCGGGGTATAAGAATTTCGTCATGAAAGGATAACCTTCGGGGAGTGATACTTCCGCGGCTAATGATTCTGACACGGGTGGGGTCCATCCCGGACCACCTGGGCGTTGTTCCGCGTGTCCCTCTGAATAGCAGAAGGCACAGCGGAGCAGCAAGGGCGGGCTCGGTGTGCACTTACCCTGCCTCCGAGCAGACGGTGAGGGACTGCGTCCTTCACTGTCCCCGTCGATATCGTAATCCCATCGTCGAAGTGTCGTGGATCACGTCTCGCGGCTTCGATAGGGACCGAGGGTCTTGGCTTAACCGCCCGGACCGCGAGGTAGAAAACCTCTATAAAAAGTTACCCCGAATCTCAAGTGGCGGCGCAGCGCGAGGAGATGTATGGCTGACGGGTTCCTTTGGAAAATCAGTCGCTACTGCGAACCGTTTGTGGCCAATACGGCTTACCTGGGTACAGGGGGTACGCCCAGGTGGACTTTTTAGATCCCCCACACTCGTGGGAACAGTATGGAGACAAAAACAAACACAAACGACGGCCGGTAACGGCAAAGATAGGGAGGGAAAGGATGCGGGGTCGGAGCCCGGAAACGCATCCAGCGATGCAGGCGCGGGAGGTCCAGAGGGCTACCGCGCCGGGAGAATCAGGACCGCTGCGGAGAACCGCGCGTTCTTCCGCAAGCGGGCCAGGCCGGAGGGCGACCGGGGGTCGTCCTCCGAAGGCGAGCTGGTCTCGGCTCGCAAGATCCCGACCAGCAAGCGTGGCGGGATCAGAGGGAAGGCGAGGGGCCTATCGGCCACCGAAAAGGCGGCACGGCCTGCCGAGGAGGGACGCCACCCGGGGGTGGCTAGTCAAGAGGAAGCCCGTTCGGGCTCCTCCGGCTCTGAGGCGGGCGAGGACGACGGCTCCGAGGCGGGCACGGATGGCGGCTCCGAGGCGGGCGCAGAGATCGGCTCCGATGCGGAGCGTAAGGCTAGATTCGCCAAGGAGGTGAAGGCCGCCCTGTTGGCGGTAGCTTATAAAAAGCTACCGTCGACCAGAAGGGGGGCCATACCTAGGGCGACCGCCTCCGTCATGGCGGCAGCGGAGGCCGAGTTCACGGGGCCTTCGCCAGGTGAGGTGGCGAAATTGCGGGCGGAGGTCGCTCGCCTGACGGCTGCCACGGAGTCTCTCCAAAGGGAGAACGAGAGGCTCCGAGCAGACCTGGCCGGTCTGCGCGAGTCCGGCGCTTGCGACCCGAAGGGACCAAACCAGCCCGCCTCGGTGGAGAACCAGGTCCTGAGCCTGGTTCGGCAGGAGCTGGCTGCCTTCCAGGCGCGGTTCTCCGTCCTGGAGGGCATTGTCCTGCACCCCCCCCCTGGCGGCAAACAAGGCGCCCCCGGGCCCGAGGGCGGCCACATACGCGGCTGCTGCGGGCGCAACGCAACGGGCAACGAAGGAACATGGATGGGTTTTAGTCAGTACAAGTCTGACACTCCCTTCCGCTCCGCCCAGAGCGGAGGGGTCATTTGATGATTTCCCATGCAAAAAAAAAAAAAAAGTGCCACAAATTTATTTGTATCAACATCCAATTTCAATACTATTTTGACTAAACATGATGTCATCCCATATTGTGATTGCATAGTGCATTCATAGTTTGATCATAATTTATATGTAATTATGGTCATAACAATGTGTTTTTTGAATTCTTTTATCAAGTACTGATATGAGATTTTTATTTAATTTTCAGGACCAACGAGTAAACCACCAAGGCTTGCCACATTTGTCACGAAGACTACACAAAGACAAATTAAAGATTTAAAACGACAAATTTTAAGATTTAAAAAAAGAGGAGAATTTTATAAAACCAGACATGAAAATGCTGAGAAGCTTTCTAATAGTATAGTTTCTAATAGTGGCATTTAAAATTGTCACAGGAAAAATGAGCTTGCCCTCAAAACTTTTCACAAGAATGCAATATTGGGAAGTTTTGCAATGGATGAAAAAATAGTATCCCTTTCCTTATTTAAAAGGAGTCCAAAATGTTATAAACTTCCATCAAAATGTTTTACATTGCCATCGCAATGAATTCCTTAACAAGATCCCTAAAAAAGTTACTTGCTAAAATCAAAATCAGACCAGGTATCAACAAAGTAATTTTCGAAAAAATTAAGGACTCAGTGGCGAGTATGAGCGAAGACGACAAGCTGTGTGTTTTGATTTTCGATGAAATGTATATCACGCCTCATATTCAATATGATGCCGGAAGTGACCAACTTAAGGGCTTTACTTCTTTAAAAGATAGGGATGAACACCAAATTGCAGACCACGTGCTTACATTTATGGTGCGAGGCATAAAAAAAAATTACAAACAGCCTGTAGCATATTACTTCACACAAAGTATGAATAAAATAGAACTTAAAAATATAATAAAAATTATAATTACAGAAGTCTATGCTACAGGCCTAAAAATATTGGCTACTGTGGGTGACCAAAGCGCCATACATGTAGGAGCGATAGACGGCTTAATAAATGATAGCAAGGAACAAACTTTAAGAAAAGGCAAAATTTGGAAACAGGATTGCATTATTTTTAATAATAAAAAAAATATTACTTTGTATGATGTACCACATTTGCTAAAAGGACTGCGAAACAATTTATTAACAAAAAATTTAATTTACCTTAGTGTTAAAGAAGAAAAAGAAAAAGTCCTTAAGTGGGAGTACTTTGAGGAATTATATCAGGCTGATAAGAGCTATGGTGAATTAAAAAAATTACAAAAAAATACAGAGGAGCACCGAAATAAAGAAAAAATTTATAAAATGAAAATTAAAACCGCAGCTCAAGTCTTCAGCCACACCGTTGCCGTCGCGGTTAAACATTTGTCAGAATCGGGAAAAGTTAGACCGGAAGTAAAAAACATAGAAGAATTTGTTTTAATAATCGACAAACTGTTTGACAGCCTAAACTCTAACACATTTGATATTCATCACGGAAAAATCTACCGGGCAGGTGTTAAAAAAGGTTCGCCCCATCATCAACTATGGATAGAGCGTCTATCCATAGTAGTAGTTGATGATGGGGCGAACCTTTATAATTTAAAAAAAAAAATATGAAATTTTTAGAACAAAAAAAAAAACTGGGGACAAAATACGTGTGGTTGAAAAAACGGTGCCATCTATAAGGAACTTCATAAAGACTATTGAAGGGATGCAAGCCATTTGGAAAATATTGTCAAAAAATCACGGTTTGGACACGATGTTGTGTAGAAAGGACAATGCCCACATACTAGAACAACCGTGGCCCACAGTGAACACTTACAAATAGTGTAAGGAATGATAGTATAAGGTGTTATGAGCACCTTCTAGTACTTATCAGTTCAGAAAATAAGTCACCATTTGGAAATAAAACAGTTTTTAATTTTTTATAATTTTTAATTTTTTCACAGGCACTGACTTATTTTATACTCTTACAATGACTTTTGAATGGTATTAACACAGTCATTGTTCATTTCAAAGTCACTTACTCATTTTAACCTTTGAATAATAGTCACCTTCTAAGTTTAAACAGTCTGGGGGAGTACACACAAAACCCATATATTAAACCTAGAAAGATCCCAGCGAGCAGTTCTCAAAGTAATGCACAAAAGGAACTACCAGTATCCAACGGAGCAGCTATATAAGGATTGTATGGTATTAACGGTTCGACAACTTTATATCAGGAGAGTTCTGCTTATAAGCCACAAAGGCTCAACGTATGACCCGGTAAGACTGAAAAACAAACGCAGAAACGACCTAGTATTTGACCTGAAACCATGTAAAACAGAATTCTTCAGAAGACAACCGTGCTATATGGGTCCATACCTATATAACAAAATAAGTAAAAATACTCAGCTACATCACTTACCAATAAGTAAACTAAAACTTACCATAAATGACTTCCTTCTCTTTCAAAATTATGGAAATACTGAAAAACTTCTAGAAAGTATAAAATAATAAAATAAAGTCACACAACCCCATTCATACACCCGAACCCATACATACACATACACACAAATACACCACACCCCACACTACACATACATCACACATACATATGTTCATTCATAGATGCACACACAAGCATTAAGTAGCTATTAAGTAATTAATTAAATTATTATATTATTACATTATTAAATATTAAATTAAATATACATATATATCATTTTGTAATGTTTACCTTTACAAATATTTACTTTTGCACCGCACCATATATTTTATTCATTAATCAATCAATACTTATCATTTTTCCCAAACAACATCCCCCCCCCCTCCCCCAACAATACAAAAGCTATGTAATGAAATAATGCTGATGTCACGTCAGTACATATACGTGTATATGACCATCTTTACAAACCAAGACCCTTCCGTACCTCAGAAAGCATGTTAAGCCGTTGGTCCCGGCTGTCTTTTGTAGATCTTAGACAGTCGTTACGGGTCGTCAGAACCCCGAAAGTCTGTCAGACTTTCATTCAGATCAGTCTTATCAAGAGGTATTGTATTACCTAGTAACTGGGTTGTGGAGGTCAGACAGGCAGTCACTCCATGTAAAATACTGGTATTCAGCTGCACCCGGTTAGACTGGAAGCCGACCCCTACATAATTGGGAAAAGGCTAGGCAGATGATGATGAGCTGTAAGATTTGGTTACTTTCTCAATAAAGTAAAAGTATTTAGTTATTTAAAAATATCTTTTTTTACTTATTTAATACTAGCTTTTGCCAGCAGCTTCACCCGCCTATTATACGTATAAACCTTTCTCTTGAATCACTCTGTCTATTAAAAAAAACTGCATTAAAATTCGTTGCATAGTTTTAAAGATCTAAACATAAGGACAGACAGAGGGAAGTGACTTTGTTTTATATTGTGTAGTGAAGTTAAATCACTATAAGCTTGCATTAGGACTGGCTATTGTTATTATCATAGTTTTCTAAAGGTATTGTTTAATGTAGGTGAGTAATATAATACTTACCTGTTGTGGAAGAACCCATTGCTATACAATATATATTTGTGAGTTGATGAGAGCGTAAGTGCCTCATATCCATTATTCATTTCGCACAGCGAACCTTGCTTGCGCCGGTTAATCCACGCGACGTGTTCGGGACAGCATAGTTACTCAGGTCCGAATTCGCGCCGAATTAATCATTAGTAAAAGCGGGACTCCCGCAGTCCAAATGCATGCGAGGGTCGTCATATGCAGCCAGCAGTTTTCACATTCACACTAGGGTCGTCATTCAAAGTGGAGCCACGATCCAAGTTCGTGCAAGGATTGTCATTCTGGTGATATTGATCGGAGTCCATTGTCATAAAAAACCTCACAAAAGAACACAAACTATATTTTATATCTTTAACTATTTGTTTACTGGGTGTCAAATGTCAACTTCATCATCTGTCATAGAATAATGCTGCCATATTTTAAAATATAATCGATTACGTGAATCGATTATTGGTCTTGAACAATTTAATTTTATCTAATTACGGCAAAGCCATAAACAATACAATGATATTACCATTCCATGTTTATGTATGTTTGGACTATAAGATATCTGGTTTGAGATGTTTATGAACATAATTGTTTTGTCTTAAACTGGAGTTAGTTAGTTACGTTCACAGAAACTAAAATGGCCGTCATGATTATGACGGCGTGCCGTGTGGTTACAATGCACGCCTTTGAGCATACGGATTGATTTTTATAATTATTAATTAATCCGTAATCGATTAGACGTATTCAATATACGACTCGAAATTAAATTGACAATATACTAGCAACCCTAAACTTTGCCTGACAGTCAAACTCTCAGTGATAATAATACGTTAAATTACTTATTTATTGCTTATAATGACGGCGACTTAGTTAGAGATAGAAGTTGAACGGATAATTCCTGTTTAAAAAAAATATATTTTTTAATTATCCTTCGAAACGTGTTCGTGTTGGGCCAGGAATAGGCATTGACCATAATCAGGACCGAATCGAAAATTTTTTCGGGAACATTAGAAGTTTAGGGGCCAGAAATGTAGCACCAAATAGTGTTGGCTTTGAAGGCGCATATAAAGCTCTTTTGCTAAATAACTTTTCCTCCTCGCATTCAATCAAAGCGAATTGCGAGGAGGATATTGCTACATTTCTGCAGTCCTTAAACTTCTTCTTAGTCCAAAAGGAACCCGAAAAGTCGTCAGACAAAAGAGATGAAAATGAGCTGCCGCTCCAAATACCTTTAAGCAACCAATTAATAAACAATGATGCTGAAATACATGAGGCAGGTCAGGAAACAAGGAATTATGTTTGTGGTTGGGTCCTGAAAAAATGTTTAACACGAATTTGCAAATCGTGCAAAACGTGCAGACAAGAACTGCAAACAAATGAAATTAGTGGTTTAATAGAAGATAAAGAATATGTTGAAGGAAAAAAATTGCTTGTGTATCCTTCAAAAAAAATCTGTACCTATTTTTACGATATACAACAAATCACAACTGATTGTTTAAAAAATAATATAGGTACAGAAAATACCAAACTAAATATAAAAGTAATGAATGAGTTCCTTATAGAAAATTTTAATTTAAAATGCAAGAAACACAACATCGCATTTAAAAAATATTTTGAAGATATTGTCATAAACATTTTGATTTACAGTTGGTGTCGTTCAATCAACCGAATTTTGTCCGGGAAAATAGTTTATGATGGGGATGATGAAGTGAAAAGCGCTGCTCAATTGTATTGTAATAAACATAAACACAATAAAATAAAGAAATAAAATAATGCGTTTTATTTACTATTATAAGCCTACTGAGTATATGTAAAGTAATATTACCTACCACAGTTATTTTTAAATAAGTAATACACTTTAAAATAGGTATTATTTAGATCTACACTTTTCTTAAAACAGCTTTTGTTGTTGTAGTGATTTAACTGAGTGTTCGAAAAATCTCAAGTTTGTAAAACAAAAGCAGATTTTTAAGAAAAGTGTAGATCTAAATAATACCTATTTTAAAATTTTTATTCCACTGATTGACTGCACACAAAGAAATCTTAAGTTACGTATGTGTGTGTAAACATATAGGGTAGTTTAGGAATCAAGACTAATAGATGGCGCCACAGAACGGGGAGACACATCAAGGTTAAGAGAGAGCTCTCTATCTCTAGTATTATTACTGTACCGTATTATTTGACTGGCCTGTTAGTCTAGTGGTTAGTGACCCTGACTCCTAAGACTGAGGTCGTGGGTTCGATTCCCACCCAGGACAAATCTTTGTGCGATGAGCACGATCATTTGTTCTGTGTCTGGGTGATATTTATCTATAATATGTATGTATTTAGAAATATATAAGTATGTTTATCAGTTGTCTGGTTGCCATAGTACAGGTTCTGCCTAGTTTGGGATCAGATAACGTTGTGTTGGTTGTCCTAAGATATTTATTTATTTATTTTATTTGTACTCTGTGGGCCACAGCCATATGCGTAGCAAACGTCAGTTCAGTGCTCTCTGTGACGCCAACCAAAATGGACCCAGTGACAGGTGACAAAAAATTCGCCAAAATGGGTAAAAGCATTGTGAAAGAGTGCGATTCTAGATTACAAAAACACAATAAATTAATCTGAATTACTTTCCACACGTAAGTTTATTGTTTCTGTGTCTATATCAACGTAAAAACGCAATAAAATAAACAATATGTATCATTTTGTCAATTAGGTTCAGTGTTACCACTAAAACTAAGTTTTAGTTTCCCACGTTTGTGGGAGTTTTTAATTTATAGGAATAAATTATTTTAAATATTTTTTTTAACAATAACATAGTTGCAGGGTGCCTAAAGATGCAGCACGCTGTGATAAATGGGTGGAAATAATCCGATTGCTGAGAAGAGAGACTGACTGGCTACTTACTAAATCTATTGACATTTGTTCGAAGCACTTCCAATTTTATCTCTAACTAGCTTCTGCCCGCGACTTCGTCCGCGTTAAATTTCTTTTTCCCCCCGACCCTTCCCGTCGTTTAGAATCGCCTACCCGTGCGATTTTCCCCGTTTTTGCAACATTTTACTGCTCCGCTCCTCTTAGTTGTAGCGTGATGTAACAACACAAAAAGAATTTTTCAATTCCGACCAGCAGTTCCTGAGATTAGCGCGTTCAATCAAACAAACAAACAAACTCTTCAGCTTTATAATATTATAGCTTCTGCCCGCGACTTCGTCCGCGTCAAATTTTTACTCCCCTGACCCTTTCCGTCGCATCGATTTGCCTGCTAGTTTTCGTCCACGTCGTTTTGAGTTATAGTGAGTCAACCTTAAAAGATAGACATATGCTCTCGCGGACTTTTTTTTTGAACTTTTTAAAAGGAACAATTTCGTCATACATGATTTTTGCGTTACTTTAACCGTTTACGCAGCGCACGCAACGGAAACTCTCAAAAGGAATAAATTTCCCCGTTTTTGCAACTTTTTTCATTACTGCTCCGCTCCTCTTAGTTGTAGCGTGATGTTTTATAGCCTATAGCCTCCCTCGATAAATAGGCTACCCAACACAAAAAGAATTTTTCAATTCGGACCAGTAGTTCCTGAGATTAGCGCGTTCAATCAAACAAACAAACAAACAAACAAACAAACAAACAAACTCTTCAGCTTTATAATATTAGTATAGATGAAAATAATTAAGACATTTTCTTTTTGAATATAAAAAATATTCAAAAAGAAAATGTCTTAATTATTTTCATTAGAATTCTAATACACATCCAATAAGAAATACATAATTAAAATAATTTAACTTAACGTTTAACATTTTTTTAAACTTTTTTTATGGCGTAAAAAGATGGGTAATTTGAATGGGTAAGCAACCCCATACCGTCTTTGCTTGTTTATATTGCGGTCTTTGTCTAATCTAAGCGACGGCATTATTCTTGCGACTTGTGTGAGTGAGACAGATATATGTTTACGTTTAAATGTTTAATGGTTTCAAAGCTACGTCGTCGCGTTTAAATAGTGGTTACAGTTTTTTTGACACATTTTAATGAGGTTCGCTTCTCTAGTTATTTAACTCAATGGTTGATACTTTCTCATCATAATTTGATTTTGGATTGGCTCCTGGAGTTATGACTATCGCAATTTATTGAAAGTGATGTCCCAGGGTCTTCGTGCTCAGTTCTTTTGCAATCTAAAATTTAAAAAAAGTTTTTGAATTGAAATACTTACATGATTATTTTTATATCATGTCTTGTGATTTTTCCTACTAACTACCAATGTGCATTTTGAGTAATTTGCATTTGGCATTTAGAAATATAGCCATTTTTAGACTTTACCATTTTGAGGCTCATACTGCCAATTTCAATTTATGTAATTCACATTGTGACGATTTCGAATTCGTCATTACACGCCTAAATCCACTTAGTCATTTTGAGAAGTGGTCCTTATGTGCTAAGCCCACTGTGTTATGTTATACATACCTACTAAAGTTGATAATTTACAAATATTTACAAGGTGAGTGTAGAAATACGAAAAGGGATCATTGCAGTCATTATTGTGAACAACTTTTACAGTGGCGCCAATCAAGAAACTATGGTCATTTTGTCACGGGTGAATGACGTTTTTCTTTGGACAGCTGATTTTGTTTCGCGATTTCAGTGTTGGACCCATAGTAAAAGTTGTTGTATGATGACCTCTTTTCGCATTACTAGTTACTAAAATATTCTGTAACACCATGTAAAAGCTTACTCATGAAAAGTTTTCTCTGATGGTTCATTTGCTTGCTCGCCAACCGATTCGTTTTTATTATAAAGAAAAAAAAATGCATTATAATTGTTTAAAAAATAAGAAAAACAACAAAAATAATAATTACTGAAAATTTCAAAAAAGAAAATGAACAATAATTAAATAACAATAAAAAATGATTATTTCAAATAAGAAAAATCAACAAAAAGTACACGGTTTTTTCTGGTATTTGAACCCGAGAAAACTCGCTTTTACGGACAAGTTTTCCAATGCACGAGACCACTAGGCCAATCGAACTAATAGCGAAGCGGTCAAAATTATGCATCTATAGATAAAACTATACAAACAAAATAATGTGTGCACAAAGAGGTATGTACTTACTTTACAACTTCCATCTTGTTTTTGTTTCTTCGAATATGATCTCTTTATTGCACTCCGTATATTTTTTTGTTGCCCATTTTTTATAATGTCAATCACGCGAGCGGAACAAAATGACACAGGTCCATCTAGCAGCGCGCCTCAGCGGTCACTGTCGCTTTGCATAAAAATGAAAGAGAGCGAAAAGACGCCGCGATAGCACAATGTTTCGTTCTCTTATTTGAATCGATAAATAAAAACAATAGCTATAATATAATATTATATATTACACCACTGTTATTAATTTTATCAAGATTTGTTCATATGTAATACAGTTACAATTGTTTGAAATTCAATTTTAATGGTTATTAATTTATGATTTTTTTCTGTAGAGAAAAACTGAAAACGTGTTTTGAACACAATGGTCCACCCATAAATATGATCAAGATTAACACTTTTTTTTACTGCTCTAAAATGTATACATTTGGCTAAAAAACTGTTTTGTGAAGCCTATTTTGTCTAGGTACAGCGCCTTAAACGATTTTGACATTAACCAACAATTTTACATTTAATAAAACTAATCAACAACTATAATTAGGAGTGAGGCAACACAGGCGTTCTATGGCAGACAACAATAACGGCGGTTAACAATATCAAAGATATCAGAAGTGTCGCTGCGGACTGTCATTGCGGTTGCCAACCGTCTGATGTTTGCGATCTGCCGTCACATTAAGAATTATACCGTAATAATATAGGACGGCGCAGTACCACCCTTCCGGCATCTCAAGGGATTGGAAACGTATCGTGTGGTGAGAGCTACTACCTCTAGAGAATATTTATTAAGTCCACTCTTGTACAGTTTTTTTTTTTACTTTTGCATTAAGTTTTATAAAT